>JBAMBL010000041.1:0-22516 GCA_037043405.1 Drosophila subquinaria | reverse complement strand
GCATTTGCTATAAAAATCGTACAGCCTTGACTTTGGCTTTATTGAAGTTGCATTTAATACTATATAAAAGAAAACAACCAATCGTGAAATTGGCATGTGTTTGACTTGCAATTGGCGTGTTAATCAAAGCTAATTTTTTTTTATACTTGTTTCTTTTTATTTTTTTTATTGATTTTTGCACAAGTCATTAAAATTCACACGAACTCCCAGCGAGTTTCGTGTTGTTACACGAAATATCTGTCAGAACTTTACACACACACAGAAACTCTAAAACACTCACACATAAAAAAGTGCATCAATGTCAAGCGATTGAAATTGCACTAAACACATTTTATTAAAAGTTTATTTTTTCATTTAAGTCAATTAAAAGTTATTTGCTGCTTATTTCCGTTGCATAAATTTGGCTTAAAGTTTTACAGGGAATAATTAAACGGGTTTCTATAAAAAACAGACTAAAACTTTTTAAAAAACCATGTGTTATGAGCCCCGACAAGAGCCAAGTCAATCTGGCCGAGACATCCGTCAGCATCCTGCAACATCCTGACATCCTGTGTCAGTCTGTCGGCCTCGTCTAGCGTATTTCAATTTCAATTTTCTGCCTGTGAGCTAATGCAATTATAATAATTTCCGCACGTAAGTGAACGGATTAGAGGGCAGGTGCTCTGCCAACTGGATGATTCTGGGCTTTTTTGAGCTCTACTCTAAAACGTGGCTGCATTTGCCGCAGTTGGCCGTGTTGGCTGACGACCAAGTTGTCTGCTGTCATCGTTGATAGTAATTTCATGGAATATCTTTTGGATGTGGCAGCAGCACTTGTGTGTGGCATGTACTGCAGTCTGGGCTAAAATGTTCTGTGGGAATAATGTTAGAGCTGAACTTCAATTGCAATTTCAATCTATCAAAGTGATCTGAGGTTATGCAATCTGCCTAACAAGGTGTGATGAGGCGTCCTTTTTGAACTCTGATATTGAATACTATGTATTTTCAACATTACCATAATTTTATTCGAATTAAGATATTTTAAGCTTCAGCATTTAAGCAAACCCCTGCAACCGGGTCGCACAGTACGTTAAAGCACGGCCGCACTCTATTCGAAAAGTTTACGTTCATATGCTTATAGTGGTTTTTACAGTTTGTTCAGACCATAAAGGCAGCCCTTGAGTTAAATGTTAAATGCTCAGCGCTTTTGGTGTGCAACATTTGTAACTTTTTAGCACTGTTGTTTCTACAAATACACCTACATACATGCTTAGAATCGCATATGTATGCAACTGTGTTGTATGAAAAATTATATAACTTTTCTCTTTTGAGAACATACATATTTCATGCTTTAGAAAAGCGAAAATATAACAACTTTTTGCTTAACAATAGAAGAGCGTAAAATATTTAAGTGGCGTACGAAGCAGCGACTGGATTAGCTGGCGTGGTTGGGAAGGATGCTGGATTTGGCATTGCTCGGTATATTAGTATAACGGGCAGCTTTCATGCTCGTATGACCTTTTTTGCGTATACGTAATATTTGCAGCAGTATTTACCTTCCAAGTGAGCGAAGTGCTTTTGCAAATGGCATAAAAAACAAAATATTGCAATGCATTTTCAAAAGTCAACATTTTTAAGAATACAAACTGATGAAAAAATATGATATTGTTTATTATTTTTAGAAGATAATTATATATTGGGCCATGCCGAAGATCGGATCACTATGTCATAAAGCTGCCATCGAAAGTCGATCAAACTTTTGTATGAATCGAAAATTAAAATGAAATAAATGTCACGTAATCTTGATAATTTTAATGATGTCTATTCGAATATACATATATTAAATTGTTGTTGTCAAATTGATCTGTCAAACTTTGTTAAAGATCTACATTAATTATCTCTATAATTAAATGATTAAATTGGCTATTGACAAGTAAAAATTGTCATGTAATCTTGATAAGGTTGATGGTGTGGAAATTTTACTACAATAAAATTACATTAAATTATATATTATATCTGTCACTTTTGATTTACATCGGTTGATATCGGTTTAAAATTTAAAAATACACATTTATTTTTTTTAATTTTTTTTTTGATATGACGGAAATTATTTATTTTTTTGCGTTTCATTCGAAAGAATTGCAAAAAAAAAAATACATATTGTTCAATGAAATGTTTGAAAACAATATTATAGGGGATAACTTTAAAATAGTATTTTGTAATTTTGTTTCTAGTCTGTTATACCTTCATTGCACTATAAAATTGATAAACTTTTTTGTATGTGCCGAATTTGCACTTATTGTTGTCTTAAAAGTTTAAGCATATAGTGAATTTAAAATGCGGACAGAAATAAATACTACCTTTTAATGGAAGGATGGCGTTAAATAATAACTTGTTGTTGTATACCATATGTATGTAAGCAAGAGTTTAAATATGCTTGTAATGCTTACAATATTGTTAATTTTTCTGCAGTTCGTTGCCTGGCAATGGCAATTTGATACAAAGCAACGGAATGGAAAGAGAAATAAGCGCACACAATAGACAATTCTTTGCTCAAGTACGAGTGTAACAATTTGTGTACTTGTACTTGAAGTATATGTATTTATTTTGTATGCTGCAGGGCCATTTGATGCTGCATTGTCCTAATGGCATTCAACCAGAGTTTTCAATTGCCGGCTCACTCACAAGATTAGTTCAACGCGGTTAAGCAACCAAGCAAAACTTGGCTGATACATAAAAAATGTACTCTAAGGTGGGCTTGGACATATGACAAACTGCACATAGTTTATTATAGATACAGTGCAAAATAAAAATGTTCTTTAATCATAAATACCAATTTCATATTTTATTGGTTGGTTATTTAATATGGTAAAAATTTTGGAACAAATTATATTTAATATTATTATATAGTGGGGAAATATTTAATATAGTTTTAACCAATTTGCCAAGGCTCAATCTTTGTTTATTCGCTTTTATGCCTAATGCTTTACATTTTTGAAAATTAAAAAAAAAAGAAAATGTTTAGTTAATTCTGTGCACATCAGCAATTATTTCTACACATACAGAATTTGGTCTTGGCTTTTTATTTTGATCGTAAGCCGTCAATACAAGTTCCAACTTGAATTGTCCAGATACTGGTAGACCTGGATATTCAAATTCCATACTCAAGACAAATGGTTCATGAATAAGTTTGGTCTGTTAAAAATTAGAAATTATTAACTTGTAAATATAATAAATTTATCTGAATCTTACTCCAGGCACATTTAAGCATTTGTCCTTGAACTCATTCTGATTGATGATGTGTTGACTCCAAAACTTGGTAACGAATTGATTTGGATCAAGCATTGCACTACACAAATCATTGTACTTCATGGTTAATAGTGTAGGGTACCACTCACCACGGTCATATCGATAACCTGTACCAACGAGCTTTATTTTTAGAGATAAAACCATTTGAACTATTAACTTTTAATATAAATAAGTTGCCATATATTTTGTGTTTACCACAAGCCGATCCTTCTGTTGAATATTCCAAACACTTGTAGTATTACCCGATATACTTATTATATCCGAATTTCTTTTAAATATCATCTCCGATATGTCGATGAATCCTTGCACACCTAAAGTGTTTTTTGGTTTATTTTGGCAATCGGAAAATAGGTCATCATTAATTGGAATAAACTGATATTTGTATGCACTAAGTAACTGTCCGAAAAAAAGTACAAATATCACTTGCAAAAAATATTTTTGTTGTGCGCACATCTTTTGAATATTCACTCGTTTGGCTCGTTCTGAGCTTAAGCATTTTGTGTTGATCCTTTTATATAGTCGGAATTTTATCATACTATCAAAACTAATTGCCTTTATTAACTAAAGTTTCAGTTGTGATGTGAAATCTAATCTAAAATAATAGAAGTCATGTGATGTTGATTACGAAAAAACATGTAAACACATTTTTGAAAGCAAGCAATTGAGATTAATAGATACTAAAACCGAACTTCGACCGATAAATTGGTTTATGAAGTTAATACAATTGCATTATTTAATCGTTGTTTTTAGATATTTAATAATCATTTAAAAATGATTAAGGGACTACCAATTTCGTCCTTATGATCGAAAGTAACTCAATTTAATTCATGGATCATGGGTCTTCAATTTAAAAATGTACTAAACTTAAGTTCATAACTTTTACTCGAAAGCATCCAAAGTTGGTGGAGATGTCTTCTTAGCCAAAATGCTAAATTGGAATTTGTACTGGAATTTAAAAAAAAAACATAATTAGGCCTGTTCCGAATTTCACTTTCGATAATATTTGTCGGAATTGAATTTCATTTAATTGCTCCAATACCTTTTCGGCAATATTCAGCGGATTGATATCACTTTGAGTTGATGAGTTTAAGTCCGATAAAGCGAATAACGATAATTTTTAAACACTTAGTCTAAATTCAAAGTGAATAAATGCAAATCACTAAAAACGCCTGAGTGTAATTATAAGGAATTGCAAACAATTTATTATTCTTCATATAGTTAATGCCATAGAATAGCTTCTTAAAAATGTTCTCTAATCACGAACTCTAATTTATTATTTAATTAATTTGTTTTTTGTACGGTTTAATGTTTTTCAAATTAAATGTATTCAGCTCTTTGTCTTTAATATAATTTGACTCGTTTTACATGATTTCTATGGATTCGATTTTATGCTTATGTTACACAATTTAATAAAGTTGTCAACTTTGGAATTCGTTAATATATTTTTATCATATTCTTTTACTTCGAAACATATAGAAGTTGGTCTTTTCTTATTCTTTTGGTCAAAAGCGTTGAAAATAAATTCTATTTTGGTAAGACCAGATACTGGAAGACCTGGATAATCGAATTCCGGAAGCAAGTCAAATGGTTCATAGATTAGTTTGGTCTGAAAAAATCTGATATTAATACCTTGTGATTTTAATAAATTATTCTTGATCTTACACCTGGTAAATTTACACATTTGTCCTTGAGTACATCCTGATTGATGATGTGCTTACTCCAAAACATATAAAGGAATTGATTTGCATCAATAGCAACGGGTACCACTCCCCACGGTCATATCGGTATCCTGTTGCACTGCACTTTATTGTTGAAGATAGAAGCATATAAAATAGTTAATTTTAATATAAATAAGTTGTAATATATTTTGTGTTTACCTCAACTCGATCCTTCTGTTGAATATCCCAAACACTTGTAATGTTACCCGATATACTTATTGTATCAGAATTTCTTTCAAATATCATCTCCGATATGTCGATAAATCCTTGCACACCTAAGGTGTTTTTTGGTTTATCTTTGCAATCGGAAAATAAATCATCATTAATTGGAATAAACTGATATTTGTATGCACTAATTAACTGTCCGAAAAAAAGTACAAATATCACTTGCAAAAAATATTTTTGTTGTGCGCACATCTTTTGAATATTCACTCGTTTGGCTCGTTCTGAGCTTAAGCATTTTGTGTTGATCCTTTTATATAACAAAGTCGAAATTTGATCATACTATCAAAGTTAATTACCTTTGTTAACTAAAGTTTCAGTTGTGATGTGTAATCGAATCTAAAATAATAGAAGTCATGTGATGTTGATTACGAAAAGAACATTTCTACTGTATGTAAACACATTTTTGAAAGCAAGCAATTGAAATTAATATATACTAAAACCGAACTTTGATCGATAAATTGGTTCATAAAGTTTATATAATTGAATTTTTTTGGCACCGTTTAACCTATTTCACGCCGCTATGCAAAAAGTATTTTGCACTTCGTTAAAAACTACTTTTCTATGGTAATTGGGACCTTCTGATATCGAATATGGGGTTAAAAATTAAATTTTAATTTGAAATTTTTTAAAATTAGAGATCACAAAAATTTAACTTTATAATTTTATAAATAAATAAATAAATATATATAGGAAAGATATATAAATTTTATTAGATACAAATGATGACTTTCAAAAAATTGGAAAGTGGACTGAAATTCACATTTTCTCCTTTTCTTTCTGCAGTGTCACATTTTCACATACATACGACAGATAAAATTAATTTTTGAGAGAATATTTGTAAAAGTGTATTAAATTGATTATGAAATTTTCAACGATATCTTATACTTTAGGCACCAAATGATAAGGGATGAATAAGAGTACAATCGTACTCTGATGGTAATTGAGATCTATTTGTTCATATGGACCAGTGTTGCCAATTAAGCATATTTCAGGCTAGATCTAGCATTTTTTAAAACTAAAAAGCTTATAAAATTTGAAATCTAGCATATTTTAAAATTCATATAGCAATAATTAAAATATTTCACGGCATAAAAATATCGGATCTTGTTTTTCGTTACGTGAACTTTATTCTAATGATCACAAATTCACGATCATTAGAATAAAGTTCACGTAACAAAGAACAAGATATCTAATCGGTGGTGTCATCGATATGTTAATTGGTGTGTTATTGCCGATTTTGAATTGTGAAATCAAAGTGAAGCTTGCAAAAATGCCAAAAATATTGTATAAGCAACTAATCCGCGATGCTTGGCTGGAAAGTAGTGAATTTAAGGATTGGCTACGGAAATTGTCAACCGACGCAACAAAAGCATATTGCTGCTATTGCAAATCAACAATAGCAGCAAAAGTTTTTGTTAATAAGGCAGCATGTGGCGTCCAAAAAACATTTATCATCAATGAGCTCAATAGTTCAATCACAAGAATATGTTAGTCATATACAAAAAGATGATAAATATTTAAGTGAGGAAGAAAATAATGAAATCTATATGTTAACCAATTTAATTTCAGCAAAAATCTAATGATTTTGTATGTTTTTTTTTAACTCTCTTGCCATTTTTAATTTTTAGCTTATTTTAGCTTGTTTTTACCCAAAATCTAGCTTATGCGGGAGCTCAACTCCTGGCAACACTGATATGGACGGACGAATGGATGACAGATTTGATTATAATGTAGCCATCTCTTAATCAATTTGAATAATTATGATAAATAATGAAACTATGTGAGCTTAAAGACCGAACGTAGCAAACGTAGCTAAAACTTGTTGTCTAGTGTAGCTAAATATCAATCTTAATTGCTTTCAAAAATATGTTTACATACAATGAGACTGTTTTTATTTCGTGATCAACATTATATGTTATCTATTATTATAGATTTTAACTTGACTACCATAAATTTAGTTAATAATTATAATCGTTTTGATATTATATAATGATTACATTCCGACTGTATAAAAGGATCAACACGAAATGCTTAAGCTCAAAACGAGCCAATAGAGTGAATATTTGAAAGATGTGCGCACAAAAGAAATATTTTTTGCAAGTGATATTTGTACTTATTTTCGGACAGTTAATTAGTGCATACAAATATCAGGTTATTCCAATTAATGATGATATATTTTCCGATTGCAAAGATAAACCAAAAAACACCTTAAATGTGGACGGATTCTTCGATGTGTCAGAAACAAGATATGAAATAAATTCGGAGAAAATTAGAGTATCGGGTAATATTACAAGTGTTTGGGATATTCAACAGAAGGATCGGGTTGAGGTAAACACATAATATATTACAACTAATTTATAATAAAAATTACTATTTTATATGATTCTATCTTCAACAATAAAGTGCAGTGCAACAGGATATCTATATGACCGTGGGGAGTGGTACCCATTGCTGACGTCCATAAGGTACAAAGACTTTTGTAGTGCAATGATTGATGCAAATCAATTTGTTCACATGTTTTGGAGTAAGCACATAATCAATCAGAATGAAGTCAAGGACAAATGTGTAAATGTACCTGGTGTAAGATTGAGAATTATTTATTGAAATCACAGGGAATTAATTTTTGTTTTCTTTTTCAGACCAAGCTAATCTATGAACCATTTGAATTAATTTTGGTATTTGAATATCCAGGTCTTCCAGTATCTGGTCTTGTCAAAATGAAATTTATTTTCAACGCTTTTGACCAAAAGAATAAGAAAAGACCAACTTCTATATGTTTCGAAGTAATTGGTGATATAAAAAGAATACGATAAAAATATATTTAAGAATTCCAAATTTACAACTTTATTAAATTGTGTAACATAAAAATAAAATCGAATCAATGAAAATTGTGCTCATGTAAAATGTGTCAAAATATATTTAAGATAAAGAGCTGAATACATTTAATTTAATAAGCATTGAACCATAAAATTAACAAAGTGAAACAAGCTTAAAATATTAGGTATTAAATTGGAGTTTGTGATTCGAGTACACTTTATGATTTTGCTGTAATCTTCATGCGAACTGTAAATATTATGTAAACGACATTATGGCATAACCAAAAACAAAGATGACTAAACATGTTCCGGATGCTGGGAAAGAAGCCGCATTCAGTTGACGTCACTTTTGCGAATTTCTGTTTGTCAATGATTCTCCTTTTTTCTTATTTATCCCTCGCGTTTTCACAGAACTTACGTCAGCCAACTTTGTTGTGTTATATATGGAAGGAGTCGTATGCGTAATGTATACATGTATTTTAGTTATTCATTAGGCAAATTGTCGGCTATTTACAACCGAATTATTAAATAATTATTCTTTACATTCGAATTTTTTAAAGAGTTTGAGGATAGTGTTTTCTTAATATTATTATAATTGCCAAATTTGTCTTAAAATTCCTCGTATAAAGTGTCATCATCATCATCTTCATCTTCAAGCTTGCTTTTGGCTAATTCCATGTCGTTTTCCAGCTGCAGTTGCCAATTTTGTAGCAGGTTGGGCTCGGGGGGCTGAAGGGCCGGCGCCGGAACCAGCTCCAGAGTAGGATCACCAATCAGAGTGCATGCCAGCCAATGAAATGGCTTTTCAAAATTAAGATTTGTTTTCGACGATAGCGGATAATACTAACAGAGAGAAGAGAAAATTATTTGCAAATTATTAGATATTCATCTGTGCTCTTTTACTTTATCGCTCACCTGTAGGTTCCATTTACGATGGAAAGTAATGTTTTTTGCCTTGATTTTGTGTTCCCTACAATCCACTTTATTGCCACATAGGACGATTGGTACAGCACCGCAAGTGCGGACTAGATCACGATACCAATTGGTTATGTTTTTATATGTTATGCGTGAGGTGATATCGAAAAATATGAGAGCACATTGCGCCTGAATATAGTAACCTTCACGAAGACCACCAAATTTCTCCTGTCCGGCCGTGTCCCAAACATTGAATCTTATTGGGCCTCGATTGGTATGAAATGTCAATCCATACACCTCCACTCCCATAGTGGCTATGTATTTCTTCTCAAACTCTCCAGTCAAATGTCGTTTGATAAATGTCGACTTGCCAGTCCCGCCATCACCCAAGAGTACCACTTTAAATGTCGGTATACAGTCGCCTTGTGCCATATTTTGATTTGAAGTATAGTAATGTGGATTAAAAAAAATATATAAAATGTAACTGCTTAAAAATGTTCTGTTGTCACAGAAGTAAAATGTAGATTGAAGCATGAAATAAATTGTATTTTTACTTTAAAACCATAGATTGCTTCTATGTATATATTTTTGAGACTTTGAACTTTCTTTTATTGAAACCTAAATAGTTTTGTTCTAGAGTTATAAGCAATAATTAATCTTATAATTAATGGGATTTTTAAAATGTTTAAATAATCTTATTAGGATCTGAAACGCGTGCTATCGATCGCTTACTCAGCTTTGTCGTTATTCACATGAGTATTTCAAGCGTGAAGCACACATATACTCACTCAACCATTTTACTATTCAATCTCACATTCATTCACACACACACCCATATGCAGTCGAGTGGCAATAAAAAGTATTAAATGTGCAAAACAACTCGCATGGGAAACTAGTTTTTTGAAGGTCTCAACACAAGAGCATCGCATATCATGATAATTGCTGGCATTTCTATGACATTTAAACACTTTAATGTGTCTTCTACATGGAGACACTTAGAAAGCAAGTTATACATATATATACAGTTTCAGATTGATGATATTGCATTGTCAGACAAGCTGCAGGCTATGAAACTGACAGCCAGACATTTTAAGTTGCTCGGAGGGGAACAGGACACGTAACTGCAATTAAGAGTTACTGTTTGTTGTACCCTGGAAACATAAATATGATATTAAATAAGGGTATACTAAAGTTGTGATCATCTTTAACTTAATATTTCTTATTTCAATATCAAATTTCTGTCCGTAGTTATATAATTTAAAGCTACTCTTTTTTAAGGTTAAATTTATATTGGAAGATTTTTAATCAATGTAGTCTAGAGATGGGCATGGGCCTCCTTTTTGAGGCACGGCACGGCCCAAGCACGGCTGGTAAAAACTGAGGCCCAACACGGCCCAACACGGGATTTTTTTAAATAGGCACGGCACGGCACGGGCACGGCACGGACAAAAACTTTATTCATTTTTGTCACTTCATGGCGTCACTTTTTTTATTATAATGGCATCAATCGTGCTATCAATGTTGTAAGTGTTCGCAAATTGTGCGATACATCGATGAATTCTACAGCTCAAGCTGACAAACATGCGATAAAACTACGCCAACTTATCGATAGTACCATATTTAAGTACAAAATCTGTACCGTGCCTACCGTGCCTACCGTGCCTCCCGTGCCTACCGTGCCTTCCGTGCCTACCGTGCCTACCGACTTTGGCACGGTAAAACACGGCAATTTTTAATAAGGGGCCCAACACGGCCCAACACGGATTTTTTTTAAATAGGCACGGCACGGCACGGACACGGCACGGCCCATGCCCATCTCTAATGTAGTCATAAATATAATTATAAGGGTATACTAAAATTGTGTTAATATATGATATTCTTTATTTTAATATTTTTCATCAATCTCCGTTCTGTTCGTAGTTATAAATCCCATAAAAAAACCTCTTTACGAGGTAAAAGTCTAGTGACGAAAACATTTTCATGCCCCAAAATTTCTGATATCCAATTTTGTGACGAATAAAATTAAGTTTTACACATAAATTATTTTAAACAAAGCTTTTGCACTCGGCACATTGCGCTAAAATGTCTCAATTCTTCATACCAAATAAAACTTACTCACTGTTTTGCGCAGTGCCGAATGCAAAAATTTTGTTTAAAATAATTTATGTGTAAAACTTAATTTTATTCGTCACAAAATTGGATATCAGAAATTTTGGGGCATGAAAATGTTTTCGTCACTAGACTTTTACCTCGTAAAGAGGTTTTTTTATGGGATATCAGAAATTTTTTAATAAGACATCAGAAATTTTGAAATTACAATATTTTGTGACAGTATAGCTTTGTCAACTTTGATTATTGTTTGTACAAGCTATAACAAATTGTCTGGCAACACTGGTCCCCTTTACAAACAAACATGCCCAGCGCAAAAGCTATCAGCACTCTTAAACTCTGGGTGCTATGACACTTTGCTGCTGCTGTCCTATTCCCATTCTAAGTAAAATGTATATATTCAGCTAACAGGTAATTTCCACATTACGCTGCAAGCAGTGCAAAAAGCCCTTCGAAATACCTTTTCAACGATATATAGATCG
Organism: Drosophila subquinaria; assembly: GCA_037043405.1. Taxonomy (NCBI): domain Eukaryota; kingdom Metazoa; phylum Arthropoda; class Insecta; order Diptera; family Drosophilidae; genus Drosophila; species Drosophila subquinaria. Next base: position 10,963 of record JBAMBL010000041.1, on the reverse strand, counting down.
CATCTGTAGCTTCTATCGTTTGGATGCTATGGTGGTTTCAATTTGAGCGGTTTTTAGCGATTTCCCGCTAAACTAGCGATTTTTCGCAAAAGTCGTAGAGCAAACGTGTCCAGATTTTTGAACAGGAACAAGTCCTCATTTAAACATTTAAGCTAAATCAACGATTTGATTCATACAAACAAACTGGCTGCTATGACACTTTGTTGCTGCTGCCCTATTCCAATTCAAAGTAAAACGTATATATTCAGTTAATAGGTTATATCTTCCAAACCTATCGGTAATTTTTTGTGTCATATATCAAACAACGCGAAATTTTACAAACTAAAACATATTGAAATTTAAAAAAAATCGTTAGCGGCGTTTTCTCAAAAACCGCCAAAATGTGGGGGAAAATACCTTATGTCACCTGTAGCAATTTACCTATGTACTTTAGAAAAAAGTTAAAAGGTATGCATAACAGCCCTTCAAAATACCTTTTTAACGATATATAGATCGCATCTGTAGCTTTTATCGTTTGACTGCTATAAGGGTTTTTTAATTTTAGAGGTTTTTAGCGATTTCCCGCTAAACTAGCTTTTTTTCGAAAAAGTCGTAGAACAAACGTTTCTAGATTTTTGAGCGGGAACAAGTCCTCATTCAAACTTTTAAGCTAAATCAACGATTTGATCCTAACAAACAAACAAACAGACAAACAAACAGAGTGACTTTTCATCTCGTTTTGAAAGGGGCACCAAAAATTTCAAAATTAATTATCTTCGGAATCAGTGATCGGATTTTGATGATCAAGGTGTCATTCGACGCGTATTTTTGATTAGAATAGTTAAAAAAGGCTCCAACGGCCCCATTAGCTCCAATCATTAAAATTTTGCCCCTCCCACTTACACCTGTTTATCTCACGCACCAGGTGAGTTTTTAAAAGTCTTAGTATGCACATTTGTAAGTTTAATTGATACCTTTCGATCGGTATATAGCTCGACCTGATCGGGCAGTCATAGCAAATTTTCCATTCTTCCTGTGTATATATGCTAGTCGCTTTCGCACACTTCGTGCTGCTTTCGTCACTAGCGCGGACTGCCGTCCGCAGTGATACAATTTAAAGGCAGTCTTTTTTAGTAAATATTTTTTGTGTCATTTTCAATCAACTTAATGGGTAACTTCTAGTCAATAAGCTAGTGACGTTGCTTTGAGCATTCGAGCTTAATGTTTTACTTGTTCTACGACATAATTTGAGTTTTATTTTGCGTTAAAATATGCACAAAGAATGTTTATGGCTTGGTTGGGTTCTATGTAAAACTTTTGCTCGTTTGTCTGTCCCGTGAATTTCAGAGAACGTGTTGCATTTCTGTGTGTGCAAACCAAATTTGCTCAAAGCCTTGTTCGTCTCCATGTCGAAATACTGACGGTTGAAACTTTGCAACATGAAAGTGTGCATTTAATAACTTAAAGACATTTTAATTTTTCGTCTGAGTCTGTGTGCTCTGCGGTCTTCTAATTGAAATTTAACCAAACGATTACTGGAATTTTTATAATTAAAGTTTTTAAATTTTTCAAGCTCACGATTACATTACCATAACGTGAAACTAAAAACATGGAAAATTTATTTAAAATTGCATGCTTTACATGTCTTTGAGCTTTTGTTTTTGCCGGTTTTCAAGAACTCAGCACAAACATTTCGAATTTTAAGTATATTCTGTATGCACGTTGCATGAATAGCGTTGAAAGCATTATTTCTGAATGCTAAAACAAAGCGTGCTAGATGTGGGAATAAGCACGGGAGCACGTAAGCCTTAAGTGGAACTTGTAGTGCTGTTGCTGGACGTGAATGAACTCGGGAGTTCACGATATTATGCATACGCCCCATTGGCAGTGGAAGTAAAAGAAAACGACACTAAGCTTTTCTATTGGGATTTTCAATAAATCTGACGTCAACGGCAATGTCAACACTAAGCCATCAAATCAAAGTAGGCTACCACAATTCAGTTCGCAAAAGGATACAAATTGAATAGAACAGGATGCAAGCAGACAGCTTGGAGAGTCTGACGGGTCACGATGGAGTCGAGCTCATGTGCAATAAAAGGGTCTTAAAAGTTTAATGCCCCTCGATTTGTGCTTACACACAAATGAGTTTCGACTTGATGTCGGTTTTAAATATAAATATGTGTGCGCTTAAACATTTCTTCAACAACTAAAAGTTCTAGAATTTATTTGTCATCGAATATAATTTAAAGTGTTTTGGCATTTGTGTTTGATAAACGCAACAAGTCGTAGAAAGGTTTCTAAATGTTAATGAGAGCTGCTCATATTCTTAATGCTTTTTTACATTCAAAAAGTATTTCATTTTGATTGCAACTAATTTAATTCTAGTAATTTATTAATTACGGAAACACAGCTTCACACTTAAATCGACCTGCAATTTAATCCATATTTATGAGCTCAGTTAAATTCCTTTTTCTTTGGTAAAAAATTATTTGAGACTGTGACTTTGAAGCTCTTATACCCAATCTCTCTTAATGTCTATCTGGTAGTGAGATATTTATAGTTAATACATATGTTTATATATAAATCATAACTGCAGCAAGAAATATTGATTGAAAAACGTTTTCTTATAATATAATAAACATAATCAAGCGCAACAGGACAGATGGTGACAAAGCCATTGTACCTTTGGTAAGACGCCTAAAAATAGCACAGAATTCGCCGATGCAAATGAGCAGCAACAAACATTACTTAATTAAATAAAGTTGGCCCCACAGGCCAGCCACGTTGTGGCCACGAAGCGGCTAATGTGCATCTGGCATAAAAAGGTCGTCGGTAGCCTCATTAAGAGGCGACCTCGAGACCAGCATGGCAATTTATTAGATGGCGTTTCCGAGGTACCTACAGCAGCCTGGCCCTGGGCTCGGTTACAGCTCAATCTGCGTCCGACTCAGAGTCAGAGTCAAGCTCTGGGGCGTGTCTCGTAGCTGTCACGTTAAAACAGGGTCATTTAAATTTAGGCAAACTAATGGCAAAAAATGTAGCATTCCTAGTTGTGTACTATGTATGTTGTGTAAATTAATTGCTGGTGCAAACTCTGGTTGTATCGCGCGGTTAGTTGAGCAATCGAGCAAACTAAACCGCATTGGCCCAAAAGGAACGCAACATGACAGACAGGCCGGCAGCTCGGGGACTCACCAGATGTTTGTGTTTGGTTTTGGTTTGGTTTTTGGTGTGTGTGTGTGTGTGTGCCAGTGGAAACCATAAAAGCAACTACCTATGTGTTCTACCTGTGCACATGACGCTGTCTGCGCCAGACAAAATGGTGTCAAATGACAAAATGCATCGTAAACTAAAAAGGAAATGGGAAAACTTTACTCAGCACGTGGGCAGCACGATTAGTTTGTGTGACTTGCAAAAGAAAATAGTATTATTTTAAAGTTGCTTGGTTTACTTTTAAAACAATTTAGTTTTGTCTTAAAGCAAAAAAGTGACTAAATAAAGCTTAGACTGAAAATATCTGTATTGATAAAAATTTTAAGATAAAAAATCAACACAAATGCAAGTTGTGCTTAAAATATAACAACAGTATCTTTCAAAATAATTACGGATAATAGTTTTTTATGACTTTTATTAAATTCATAAGCTTTTATTTGTGAGAAAAATAACGACTTATTTAATAAAATTCAATTTTACTATTTATTTTTGATGGATTTAATAAAAATGAATAATAATAAAAATTTATATATTTTTTAATCCCAAATATATTTTGAGTATGATTAATAAAGTATAAGTCTATAAATAATAATTAAAAGTGATTTAACAGTTACGGTCCCTGGAAAATATGATTAATAAATTAAAATAAATTAAGTAATATTATATTTTAAATGTTTATTCTTTTAAATTTGTTGTTGTAAAAAATATAGAATTTACTGTCAAATTTTAAATTATATCTTAGATACAGTTTGTATTTACATTGAAAAAACGGCCCTAACAAGTCTAGGACTCTGAAAAATTCTGAAATTTAAATAAAAACCAATTTTTTTTTGGCAGACTTACGTAATCGTCAATAAAAGTATTATGTCACTAACTATTGTGCCATCACCATTCGAAAGAAAGCCCCATTGGACAATGAAATTTTATACGCTTGTTTGTGCTTCATTTTCCTTGCACTTCACAACACACACACTTAACACACACATACAACACACACAGAAAAAGCAATATGACGACCACAGGCAGTAAGCCAGGCGATAACTGCAAGTGGACTTAAAGGGGATTGGAGGTGGTGTCCTTTGTTCGCATAAAACTTGAAAGGTCCCTTTGGGTAGATTAAACACGCACATGAATTTTATATATAGTATATACAGTGTGCAGTATGTTTGTGGTTTTCAGTTTGGTTATCTAACACATGTAGCTTAGTGTTAGTTAAGGGATTATGGCGCAGTGTAAGCAGACGCCTGCAACTATGCAGTGAAAAATATTGCACTAGATTTACCAATCACACGAACTGGCCGATAAACTGGGCTTGTTGTTTGTGGTTTTTAAATTGAGTATTTTATGTGACTCAAATGCGGTCTGCGCCAATTGTGATGGCCATTAAAATTGTCATAGTAAATTGCCAATTGAGAAGATGTGTGCATATTTAAATTAAACTACAATATTTTTTTAAAAATACATCATTATTTTTGTTTGTATTGTTAACGAATTGATTGTGAACTTTGCTGCCAATATTATATAAATAATTTTTGTTTTTATTTTATTTTTTCAGTATTTATTTTATTTATTTAATGTCAACTAAGAGCAAAATTAAGATTAAAATTTAAAATAAAATTAGAAACTTAATATAATATTAATTTAATTTAAATTTATACATAAATTTAAATTTAATCTGAAAAAAAAAACAAATTAAATATTAAAATGTAAAAATCTGAGTGTATTCATAGTTAGTTATGATAGTTGAACTTTAAATTTTTAAGATTAAAAATTGCGTTGTAATAAATCGTATACAGACATTACACATAACGTAAGTCAATCAATCAATGCCAGATTTCAGTCAAACGGAATTTAAATGAAGTTAATTAAAATTTAAATCAATATGACAAACACAATTTGTGTATAAAAAGAAGCTGATTGTTGATCTATCATCAGTTCTATCAGCATTGAGGCTGTCATTGCCTTTAAATGCCAACAAACAGGTGTTATAAAGTGGTATAAAGTTAAAAACATTCCACTAACCACAACCGACATAAATTTGTATTGAATGCAAAAAAGCCACACAAATATCAACAGTGAGAACACAAAAATGTTTTTAAATAAGCTCAGCACAAGCCACAATAAAAGGTTGTTAAATATTTATACAAAAAGCATATTATAGTGCGGCTTTCATTTTGGGGCTGTAATCAATTTGGTGTTGTACCATAAATCAAATGGAAATTTATGCGTTTCACTTTGCCTGCCGAATGACATGATAAATGGCCATAGTTTGGGAGCTGCAAAAAAAATTGCAATAAATACGGGGCAGGTGTTGCTGCCACGTGCACTCGCCCCCCAACTGCAATACTCTATAAAAACACCCTGATGTGTGTAAAATATACATATAAGATGGTGTAACCCACTGTCAATTCATACGAGTATGACAAACGAGCCTTGAGGTACACACACCTTCTCGCAATCGATTAAAGTGCGCTCAGTTACAGTTCATCGAATGAATTATACAAGCATTGCGGTCTTTCTTTGATTACATTTTTATTGCATACTTTTCAGCACACAGTTTTTTTTTTCCTTATTTCTTTTCTTGGTGGATTTGGTAATTCCCCTGTGGTTTTAGTCTTTGAAAAATGCTGGTAATCGTTATAAATTGTGTGGTGATCTGATTTGTAATGGACTTTTTAATTGTAATTCGCATTGGCTTTTGGGGTTGTCGAACCAGTCTAGACTTCTTTGGGGGTTTGCCGGCAATTAGGTTAATTGGTAAGAGGCTCAGCGGTACTTTGAACATTGATTCAAGCACTCTTAAGCACAATGGACTAGTTGGTGTGTGTGTGGATTGAATTTTACGATTATTATTTCATTCACACTTTGTAAAAAGTGTACGAAAATTTCAACTTAACGAAAGAAATTGCACAAATCAATTTAAAATAAATTAGTTAAATTTAAAATGTCTTACAAATTGATTAAGTGGCTTTCAGTAATCAGCTGTAATAAGATTAACTACCACAAACGGCAAGACCTACTTAAAAATTAAAATTAAATGTCGAAAGGTCGACGCTGCCGTGTTGAATGAATAATGATTTGAAGATTCAAACTCGGCAACTGGGCGTCGTTGTCGTTGTCTTTCTGTCGTTGTATTTGACTTAGTCTTTGGGCTTTGCGTGCCGAGTGGCAATTATTTGTGCCTTGGTGCTCCACAAATGGAACGATAAAGAAAGGACGAGTCAGTTGAATTACAATGCGCACACGTAGCGCAGGTAAATAAATTTCTGAAACACACAGAGATACAAGAACTTGGCCAAGTAACGTTGCAAAACAAAAACAACTGACGCCACAATTAACTCGGTATAACTGTCCAACTAGCCAAACTGTCTGACTGTTTGACTGTTTGACTGTCAAACTGTCGTTTCAACTTGGCTGGAGTTTAACCCAATTTACAGTTACATGTTGCGAATTATAATTTGAAATGTCCTTTTATCCTTTGGCCTGCCATCCTTTGCAGTGGCAACGCTTAAATCGATTCGGAACTCACAAGTACTTGGACGCATTTTGGTGTCGTCATAGCCATAAAGCAGCTCCAACTGCTCAAATTGGACATTACTATGGATTTTTTGGCTTCTTCATGTTGCGTTCTTGTTTGTGCAATTATCAAATAGCTTGGCAGTGGCAAAAGCAGAAGAAAGAAAGAAAATAACAACAACTAGTGGCATTGCTGCATTGAAATGCGACAGCCGCATTTTGGCCAAGCGCCCAAATTGCCATCTAACTGGCCAATTGTGCCAACTTTGGAACTTTGGCTATGTGAATGTTGGGTTGTTCGAGTACTACGTTTATTTTCATTGCCATTTTGATGCCGTATGGAATATAAATATTTATATTTACATATGGTTACATTGCATACGGGCATGGGTTTTTGGTCTTAATTGCCTGCAGGCAGTGCGTTTGCCTAATTGTTTTTTGTTTTTGTTATTACAACTTAAATGGTTATGATATTTTGAAAGGCAATGAAAGTAATAATGCTGATTGCATAGTTTTGTTCGAGAAAACTATTTCCATTCATTATGTTTATTGAAAAAACATTTCTTTCGTTTATTTTATTTAATATTAAGATGTGAATTGGGTGAAAAATAATAATTTTTTCAATTAAAATGACTTGTTTACTGAATGAAATGCAGATATTACACAAAATAAAAGTCAACAGCTTCTATTTATATCACTAGTTTACAAAATCAAAAAAAAATTTTCACTTTCATGTCTGAGTGCACTTTTATTATGGATTATGGCCCACTAAACACGAAAATCGCACTTAAAAATTTTTTTATGGTAGCGTTTTCGAAATATTCATGTTTTTCCAAATTTTCGAAGTTGCTCTCACATTTTAGAGTATACCACGAGATCTAATTTACCGATGTGGTCAAAAGAGTACTCAAATTAAAGGTTACTAATTTCTTTACAACTTTCTCCCATATTGCTTTAAGATCGGCTTAGTAGTTCAGAAGCTAGCGACTTTTAAAAGTTAAAAAATCCGGTTTTTTTGTGAATTTTGGGTCTCCACAGCTCACAAATTGCCCTAGAAAAAATAGATATCGCCAAGGTAAAATTATTTTTAAGAGTTTAACGTATAGCCGACACTGTTACGAAGAAAATAGGCTATTGCTTTTGAGAATCTATGGATAAATCGCGGAGTAATACGCTATATAGTGATAGAATTGCTTAATGATTTTAATGTCTTTTTATGACAAACTTTTTGGCTTAAAAAAAAAATTGTGACTCCTTCTTTGCCTTTGGAACAGCCGCGCTGATGATCTTCATTATAAACAGAAGAAATGGCCAGCACGAACAAGCACCGTGGTCGGCGAAGCCAATATTAAATACGATCCTATCGTAAGGAGTCACAATTTTGTTTTTAAGCCAAAAAGTATGTCATAAAAAACTTTGCAATCATTAAAGGTATGCAATAAAAAAACATTAAAATCATTCAGCAATTCTATCACTATATAGCGTATTACTCCGCGATTTATCCATAGATTCTCAAAAGCAATAGTCTATTTTCTTCGTAACAGTGTCGGCTATACGTTAAACTCTTAAAAATAATTTTACCTTGGCGATATCTATTTTTTCTAGGGCAATTTGTGAGCTGTGGAGACCCAAAATTCACAAAAAAACCGGATTTTTAAACTTTTAAAAGTCGCTAGCTTCTGAACTACTAAGCCGATCTCAAAGCTATATGAGAGAGAGTTGTAAAGAAATTAGTAGCCTTTAATTTGAGTACTCTTTTGACCACATCGGTTAAATTAGATCTCGTGGTATACTCTAAAATGTGAGAGCAACTTTGAAAATTTGGAAAAACATGAATATTTCGAAAACGCTACCATAAAAAAATTTTTAAGTGCGATTTTCGTGTTTAGTGGGCCAAAATCCATAAGAAAAGTGCACTCAGACATGAAAGTGAAAATGGCTGTAAACTAGTGTATTCGACATTATTTTTCGAATTGTTTTTTGTTTTTGTTATTACAATTTAAATGGTTATGATGTTTTGAAAGCCAATGAAAGTTAAAAATGCTGATTGCATAGTTATGTACGAGAAAACTATTTCCTTTCATTTTGTTAATTAAAAAAACAATTCTTTTCATTATTTTTTTAAATTTTCATACAATAAGTGGCTTGTAACAGTTTTAAAAAATCATAAAAACTAAAGCGAAGAGGTTTTTGAACATTTTTTTTTGCAGCCACTCCTGGAATTGTTTGAAGAATTTTTATGCATCAAAAAATTGTTTGTAAAAAATCGAGGAAAAAAGTTGAAAAAGTAGAAATTTAAATAAATTCGAAGTTTTCACTTATTGTTTTGACCATGAGTGTGTGTGTTGTAAGCTAATAGTTAAATTCTTTGCCATTAAAAAGTATTGATTTTCATTATTTTTCTTAAATTCAAATTAGACAGACGGTATAAAAATTGATTCAAATAAGTCAATAAATTCAATATCGAATTTATGATGCTTTTTCACCAAGATTTAACAATCACTTCTAAATGAATTTCTGTATCACAATGAAATTCATGTTAGTTTTTAAAGCATTCACAATTTTGTACTGGTTAACTTACAACTTCACACACTCATGGTCACAATAATAAGTGAAAACTCTTCGAATTTATCATTAAATTTCTAACATTTTTCAACTTTTTTCCTCGATTTTTTACAAACAATTTATTTGATGCATAAAAATTCTTCAAACAATTCCAGGAGTGGCTGCAAAGAAAAATGTTCAAAAACCGTCTTGGCGCTTTGGTATTTTAATGATTTTTTAAAACTGTTACACAGCACAACTTAAATGTCATGAAAATTCAAACAAAATAATGAAACAGAATTGTTTCTCTAATTAACAAAATCAAGAATGTTTCATGCGTACTAACGCAATCAGCATTTTTAACTTTCATTGGCTTTCAAAACTGTATCATAACGCATTTAGACTGTAACAACAAGAACAAAAAACTAATTCGAAAAATAATGTCGAATACACTAGTTTACAGCCATTTTCACTTTCATGTCTGAGTGCACTTTTCTTATGGATTATGGCCCACTAAACACGAAAATCGCACTTAAAAATTTTTTTATGGTAGCGTTTTCGAAATATTCATGTTTTTCCAAGTTTTCAAAGTTGCTCTCACATTTTAGAGTATACCACGAGATCTAATTTACCGATGTGGTCAAAAGAGTACTCAAATTAAAGGTTACTAATTTCTTTACAACTTTCTCCCATATTGCTTTAAGATCGGCTTAGTAGTTCAGAAGCTAGCGACTTTTAAAAGTTTCAAAATCCGGTTTTTTTGTGAATTTTGGGTCTCCACAGCTCACAAATTGCCCTAGAAAAAATAGATATCGCCAGGGTAAAATTATTTTTAAGAGTTTAACGTATAGCCGACACTGTTACGAAGAAAATAGGCTATTGCTTTTGAGAATCTATGGATAAATCGCGGAGTAATACGCTATATAGTGATAGAATTGCTTAATGATTTTAATGTTTTTTTATTGCATATCTTTAATGATTGCAAAGTTTTTTATGGCATACTTTTTGGCTTAAAAACAAAATTGTGACTCCTTACGATTGGATCGTATTTAATATTGGCTTCGCCGACCACGGTGCTCGTTCGTGCTGGCCATTTCTTCTGTTTATAATGAAGATCATCAGCGCGGCTGTTCCAAAGGCAAAGAAGGAGTCACAATTTTGTTTTTAAGCCAAAAAGTATGCCATAAAAAACTTTGCAATCATTAAAGATATGCAATAAAAAAACATTAAAATCATTAAGCAATTCTATCACTATATAGCGTATTACTCCGCGATTTATCCATAGATTCTCAAAAGCAATAGCCTATTTTCTTCGTAACAGTGTCGGCTATACGTTAAACTCTTAAAAATAATTTTACCCTCGCGATATCTATTTTTTCTAGGGCAATTTGTGAGCTGTGGAGACCCAAAATTCACAAAAAAACCGTGATTTTTAAACTTTTAAAAGTCGCTAGCTTCTGAACTACTAAGCCGATCTTAAAGCAATATGGGAGAAAGTTGTAAAGAAATTAGTAACCTTTAATTTGAGTACTCTTTTGACCACATCGGTAAATTAGATCTCGTGGTATACTCTAAAATGTGAGAGCAACTTCGAAAATTTGGAAAAACATGAATATTTCGAAAACGCTACCATAAAAAAATTTTTAAGTGCGATTTTCGTGTTTAGTGGGCCATAATCCATAATAAAAGTGCACTCAGACATGAAAGTGAA
>JBAMBL010000039.1:0-12485 GCA_037043405.1 Drosophila subquinaria | reverse complement strand
TTTGCTTGTAACTTCAAAATTATTGTCCGAATAAATAAAAAAATGGTTTTGTTTTAAAGATAATATATTTATTGAGAGAAAAAAAATGTTTTAATATTTTTCACAATTTTTTAAATTAAAAAAAAAACAACATAAAGTTGATAAAATGGCTGGGTGAAATTATTTTTTGCAAATTTTTTTCAAAATCTGAACTTAATCTTAACTTTCTTCACTAGATTGACCATAAGATAAAAAATTTACGGTTTGAGGTTCAAGGCGGGACATCAATCTTATAATCAACACCTTTTATTGTGCCCTGAATCCAATTTGCGTAATTGGTCATAAATCTGGATATATATCTCCTAGAATTACTCCACCTCGGCTCAAATTCATGGCACATGTTTGATAAGTGCATTTTTAACTAATTATTATCAATATCATTGCAAAAAATCATCGCTGCGTGCTCTAAGAGTGAGTTAAGCCTAACGGCTCTTACTGTACTTGACCAAACCTCGAAAAATTCTGAGCGTGTTATTTTACTCATTGCTAAATTAAAGTGCTCAGGGCAAAATATGGGCAAAATGTTATTCCTGATCCTGATTCAGAATGATTTTCTTCAAACGATGTATGTTCTGGATGATTAGAATACGATAGAGTACAGTTAGTTTTTTTCCATCAAAAATAGAATATTGTGAAAAATTTACTTACTTTTTGGCACTTATTTCCAACAAATAATAAAAATTTTGTAGGTCGATTATAAAGAACCTTTATATTGCTAAAAATCAATAATGATCCAAATATTATAGGAAAAATAAATTTGACTGCTCACAGTGACCACACGATCCAATTGAAAAGATTAAACTTTGTCAACTGTAGCTCGTTATCCGATGCAATTTTGCATGCATTTCAAATGCACCGGTTTAAGAACCGTTATTTTGTGAACAAAAATTTTTTGTTTTGTTTTGTGCTTGTTTTCGTAACATTTGAACATTTCTAAATTGACTTCTAAAAGCTCATTGACCTTAAAAAACATTTTTTTTTTCAATTAAGTCCCTCTAGATTGGCAAAATCTTACACTGTGCACCGCACTGCCAGAATTTTCGCATTTGTCTGAGCCATGGTGCATATGGAAAGAAAAGTTAGACATTCATCTTTGTGAGATAAACTGCACAGAAGAGAATTTGAAAAAGGCCGTACTTTTGAAATCCATCGGTCCTGAGCCATATCGCTTGCTTCACAGCATATGCAGTCCAGAGTCTCCTGTGGCAAAAACCTACAAAGAACTATGCCTAATGCTACAATCGCATTACACCCCACCAACGATCGTATTTTACGAAAGAAAAAAGTTTTACACTGCAACTAAATTAGAAAGCGAAAGTGCCACACAATGGTACGCCAAAGTCAAGGAGCTGGCAATAAATTGCAAATTTGGAGAAAATCTAACTGCTTTTGTGTTAGATCGATTCGTAATGGGACTACCAGAAAAAATTTTTGAAAAATTATGTGAAGAAAATGAAACGCTAACGTTGGAGAATGCAGTAAAAAAAGCTGTCATAATGGAAACGAAGATGATAGCAAAGGCGACAGAAACAGCTAACGTCAATGCAGTCAAAGAAGAACGGTACAAAAAGAACTACAAGAGGTACAACAACAACAGCAAGGCAAGCAGCGAGAATTGCACAAACAGCAACGGAGCCGGAGTAAAGAGCAACGAGAATGGAGGAAGAAGCAACGGAAGGAACAGCAAAACGGAGAAGACCACATGTTCGCACTGTGGATGGCGCAATCACACATCGCAGGCATGCAAATACAAAAACAGCAAATGTCACACTTGCGGAAAAATTGGTCATCTTTCGAGCGTATGCAGAAACAATAAAAGTATCAATCATGTTGTAAAATCCAATGAAAGTTTAAGTAATTCTTTAATTAATAGTACTTCTATTTACAGTATAGCAACATCTAATAACATAAATGTATATACATTGCCTGTTAACATTGATGGCACTAACTTCGAGATTGTTTGCGACACCGGATCTCCATGCACCTTGTTCCCTCGAAATTTTGTGAGCTATGAACAACTTAAGAAAATTAATAATTGCAAAACGAAATTCATAAGCTACACAGGCGACAAAATTAAAGTTTTTGGTGAGTTTTATGCAAATGTAAGATACAATGGCACTTGTAAATCGTTGAAAATAATTGTAACTAAAACTAACAGCCAACCATTGTTGGGAAGAGATTTTCTAAGAGAATTTAATTTTGAAATTCAACAAGTTAGTCTGATCAAAGTAAATACTGATAACATGTGTGAAGAAATTAAAAATGAATTTAAGGAATTGTTTAATGGTGAGCTTGGTACATTCAATTTAAGCAAGATAGCACTACCAATTGATAAAAATGCAAAGCCTATATTTTTCAAGCCACGTGCTATTCCATTAGCTTGGAAACCAAAGGTCGAGGAAGAGCTTAAGGAGCTCATTAGCAGAGGTATTTTAGAGCCCGTTGATCACTCAGACTGGGGCACACCCTTGGTTCCAATATTGAAATCGGACGGAAATTTGCGAATCTGTGGAGATTACAAAGTCACAATTAACAAATGGCTAATTGACTATAAGTATCCACTGCCACGTATTGATGAGATTTTCGCAGCTCTAAGTGGTGGTGAAATGTTTACCAAATTGGACCTTTCCAGTGCTTACAATCAGCTTGTTTTAGATGAAAATTCACAGCATCTATGCACTTGGAGCACACATATAGGGACTTTGAAAATGAAGAGACTTCCGTTCGGAGTAAAACCAGCAGCCTCGATTTTTCAAAAGACTATGGAAGAAGTCTTAAACGGCATTCCAAACGTTGTTGTATATCAAGATGACATTACGGTTACTGGTAAAAACGTCAGCGAACATGTAAAGACATTGAAGCGCGTTTTGAGCAAACTACAGACAGTAGGTCTCAAACTTAATATCAATAAATGTAAATTTTTGCAGGATAAAGTTTCGTATTTGGGATTCACTATTGACAAAAACGGACTACAGAAGAATGCAGATAGATGCCAAAGTGTATTAAATTGTCCGACTCCAACAAACGTGACTGAGGTCAGAGCATTTATAGGAATGGCGAATCATTATTCAAAATTTATTTCCAATTTTACTCATAAGATCAGTCCGTTGTATGAATTACTAAAGAAGAATGTAAAATTTAATTGGTCAACAAAGTGTCAGGATTCATTCAATGAAATGAAGAAAGAAATTGTTTCAGATCAAGTCCTAATTCATTTCGATAGTTCGCTACCAATTATATTGTCTACGGATGCAAGTAACACTGCAGTCGCAGGTATATTATCGCATCGTTTACCTAATAACACGATCAGACCAGTTTCATTTGTATCTCGAGCTTTAACTAAAGCAGAACAGAATTACAGCACTTTAGAGAAAGAAGCTTTAGCTATCAAATTTTGTGTAATGAAATTAAGACAATACTTATTGGGGCATCACTTTATTTTAAAAACCGATCATAAACCTTTGAAATTTCTTTTTGGGGAAGGTAAAGGGTTACCACAAATGGCCTCCGCCAGGGTTCAAAGGTGGGCGTTTATTTTATCAGGTTTTGATTATTCCATTGAGTATGTTAAAGGAAAACTCAATGAAGCGGATGAATTGTCGAGAATTCCGCAATCAGAGACAGCAGCAGAATCAAATGAAAGCAACTTTGTTAATTTCACTGAAACGAACAATCATTTGAACTTAACATTTAAGCAAATAGCAAAAGAAACCAGACGTGATCCTGTCTTTTCTAAAGTCATGCAAGCTATTAAGGAAGGTAAAATCGAAAATCTTCAAGGAAAAGAGTATGAATCTTTCAAAAGTAAAGGTGTTGAATTGACAATTGAATATGATTGCATCCTATGGGGTTACAAAACAGTAGTTCCTCAGAAACTTCAGCAATCAGTCCTGGACGAACTACATCGTTCGCACATGGGCATTGTAAAGACAAAAGGTTTAGCCAGATCTTATGTCTGGTGGCCTAAAATCGATTCTGATATCGAAACATTGATTAGAAGTTGTAAACATTGTCAAGAACTCAGTTCAAGTCCTGAGAAGTGTCCGTTGATGCCATGGCAGCCCACTCAATCAGCTTGGAGTAGAATACACGTAGACTACGCAGGCCCGATACAAAGTTATTACTTACTTGTAATTATAGACTCTTTTACAAAATGGGTAGAAGTCTTTAAAACTAAAGAAATAACTTCAGCTTTTACCATAAAGGCTTTAAAGGAAACATTTTGGAGATACGGGTTAGTAGACACACTTGTGAGTGACAACGGCAGACAATTCACGTCGAGTGACTTTAAAGATTTCACCGACAACAATGGAATTAAACATATATTGACTCCTCCGGGTCATCCCGCTTCCAATGGGCAAGCTGAAAATTTTGTTAAAACTTTAAAAAAATCCCTTATAGCTTCATTAAACAGTAACAAGTATAGAGACTTTGACACAACACTCAATCAATTTCTATTTGATTACAGAAGCTCTAACCACTGTACTACTGGTGAAAGTCCGTCAAAAATCTTTCTTGGAAGATCGTTAAAGTCAAGATTAAGTCTACTGAGACCGCCACTAGTTAGAAATCAAATAATACAAAGTCAGGAGAAAATCATTTCAAATTATAAGGGCTGCAGGAAAGTTAATTTCAGATCTAATGAACCAGTATTTATTCGCGACTATAGAGATCCAAACAAACCAAAATGGTCAGAAGCTAAAGTTAAGCAACAACTTGGTCCAAGATCTTACATATGCATTCACAATCACAACAACAAGGAAATTAAAAGACATTGTAATCAAATGCGTAAGATGCCACTAATTAACAATGATGAAAATTTTGAACAACTTGGTGATGGAGATATGGTCATCGATCAGCAACCTCAAGAACAAACAGTAGAAGAAAGCAAAATGAAACTAAGACCACGTAAAGATGGTAAGGTAGTTAACTAATTATGAACACAAATATATTATCATTAATCAAACAAGGAGTATCGAATGAAAGTATTATAAACATTTATACAAATTTATTATTAATCAAAAATGGAATAGGAAATGAAAAGTATTTTGAATTGGAACTATACTATTAATGTAGATAATAAGGATAAACTGTATATATTTGAATTTTGTATAATTGATCCACACGCTATTATGACATTAAGATGCCAATGTATCAAGGTAAAAATCAAACAAAATATATATGTATATAAAAGCTTAAGTGGAGGCGTGTTGGATATTTAGAATATATATCGTGTAAACAATAATATTAATCGATATTTATATGCAATAAGAATTACGAACTGTGAACAATTAAACTAGATCATAAGAGCAAGCAAATGAATGCTACAAATGAACTTCACTAATAAACGAGCGTGCAAAGACACCACATTCAGTTAATAGGTTATATCTTCCAAACCAATTAACAAAACTTTATGTATGATATATCAAAAAACGAGAAATTTTACAAACTAAAACATATTGAAAATTAAAAAAAATCGTTAGCGGCGTTTTCTCAAAAACCGCCAAAATGTGGGGGAAAACACCTTATTTCACCTGTAGCAATTTACCTGAGTACTTTAGAAAAAAAGTTAAAAGGTATGCATAACAGCCCTTCCAAAATACCTTTTCAACGATATATAGATCGCATCTGTAGCTTTTGTCGTTTGACTGCTATAAGGGTTTCAATTTTAGCGGTTTTTAGCGATTTCCCGCTAAACTAGCAATTTTTCGAAAAAGTCGTAGAACAAACGTTTCTAGATTTTTTAACAGGAACAAGTCCTCATTCAAACATTTAAGCTAAATCAACGATTTGATCCAAACAAACAAACAAACAAACAAACAAACAGACAAACTGACTTTTCATCTCATTTTCGAAAGGCCCCTAAAAATTTCAAAATTAATTATCTTTCGAACCAGTTGTCCGATTTCGATGATCGAGGTGTCATTCGACGCGTATTTTTGATGAGAATTGTAAAAAATTTAACGAAAATTCAAAAAGGCTCCAACGGCCCCATTAGCTCCAATCATTTAAATTATTCCCCTCCCACTTACACCTGTTTATCTCACAAACCAGGTGAGTTTTTAAAAGTCTTAGTATGCACATTTGTAAGTTAAACTGATACCTTTCGATCGGTATATAACTCGACCTGATCGGACAGACATAGCAAATTTTCCATTCTTCCTGTGTATATATGCTAGTCGCCTTCGCACCCTTCGTGCTGCTTTCGTCACTAGCGCGGACTGCCGTCCGCAGTGATCTGCACTAATATTTATTTAATATATTAATAAAATTAAAAATATTTGTATATTTTAAGCAATAAATAAATAAGATTAAAAACTAAATAATATTATATTTATTTATTTGTTTAATTATTTGAGATCTAGGGAATGCAGGTCCAAAAATTTTGAACTTATCGAATCTAAGCATAACTTGCTTAGCTTAAGAAATTTGAATGCCTCCATGAATAGCAATAAGTTAATAATTTAATTTATTATGCATTTTTTCAATACATATTTTATGCATCTTTTTTCAAATGCATTTCTTATGATTTGAGTGGACCGTAAGTGTCGATGGTTCTATCTCTGAAAATCACATTTAATTATTTTATTCCTATTCATGTGTTAAGACTTAATCTTAAGAATTTTTAAAAACATTGTTCTCTTTAATTAAATAATTAATTAAATTATAATTATTTGTGTCGAAGGTTTAAAAATCAAAATTATTAATTATATTAATTAATTTATACTTTTAAGTATCAAATTTATTGAGAATTCAATATGCTCCATTGTCAGATTAGCATATTGTTTAAGGATAAGCTGTTCATGCTTAAGCTTTTTTTCATATCCAAGGATAAGTTAATTAATTGAAATTATTTTACGAAAGTACTTGGCTAATTGATCTCGCGCTTTGGTCAACAATCTGCATATAAACTTTATTTGTGATAACTTTAAGTACTATTAGTGCTGCCAGCTACACACACAAACAACAACAACAGAAACAACAACTGCAATGTCATTTGAAAATAAGCGAAGGCGACTTTTTAACCGGTTTGGAGAGGGGTATGTGTGGCACCCTCAAAATCAGCTCTCAATATAATACGGCGGAAGCTTTTGTGAAATCCTAACGTCCAACTTTTTAATACGAAAACTTTTGCCGAGTTAAGTAAAAAAGCAACAGAAACAGCAGCAACAACAGGGACAACAACAAAAGCAATTGCAACAGTCACTTGGTGGACTTGTTGTGGGCAGACGACAACCACAGCAAGAGTCCAGGCCCAGGCCCAACACATTGGATGTCCTTATGTCCTGGGCAAAACATCAGCTTCATCTACAGCTGCAGCTACAGCATTGGCTTCGTCTCCGGCTCCAACTCAGCTCTCGCTTTGGTTGTGGCACTGACTCCAGCTTCAGTTGCTAACTCCGGGCGACCAAAGCCACTTGAGCAGCACAGAAAACTAACTTAATCTTGTTTAAATTCTATGACGAGTTATGAAAATGAAAGGATTAAGCGGGCCACAAACAAACGCACCAACAAACCAGCACGCACACACACGCATACCCACACACACGCACACACACACAGATGGAAACTCTGGGCTACCACATATGCAAACAAAACTTACGCATGGAAAACCCAAAGAGAGGCAATAGTGTAATTTAGCTAGTGTCGAAGCTAATAAAGCCCTGGGAAAGGCTTTCATCAATCTCTCTTCTAACGAATTGAAGTCAAATTCAAGAAAAGACTCAAAGCATTAAGTGAACCTATGTTCTATAAATACCATGCAATTGTCTTTTGAATAGAAATACTTAAAATTTAATTTAGGGATTACACTTGTTTATGTACCTTTTACTTTTATAGTTATCAGTATAAACTGTTCTTAGCAGTTAACTCTCCTTATTCAGGTGTATGACCGTAGAGAAAGAAGCAAAATAAGCAGTTGAGGTAACAACAAAAGCCACAGCCAGCTGTAACTGCAAATGTAACTACATACGTATCCCAGCTCTAGTTGTTCTTGTAGTTTTATGCCACACCCATACGCAGGTATTACCGCCCACTTTTGTCCTGGCAAATTAGTTGCATTCGAGTTTTATTTCTGGTTTAAGCGTAGTACGCTCTAGCTGAAAACATTTTGGACGCTCGAAATGTTCGATGTTTTGAGGTCAGGCCTTACAGAATTCAGTGTGACAGCATAATACCAAAAATCACTAAAAAGTTGAGAGATTGTTGGTCCTTTGCTGCTGTGGTCACACTGTTGCGTCAGCTGTTCACAACAAACAAGTAAATACAATTTCAAATAATCAAAGTGACAAAATGGACCAAATGGACTGAATCAGTGAAGTAGCAGCGACCAATACCATAATTTTCGGATTAACGGCCTCTGCAATACTTTCCCATGCACTTTTGATAAAAGTCGCATCAAAATGCTTTTTATCGGTTAAATCCCATATGATTGGCCTCTCTCTCACCTCTTCAATTAACCTTATGCGTTCTTCATTTTCGAAGACATCAATTCGGGTCTTATTTTGCTGCATATTTTTTCCCGCCATTGTTGTTAATAGATTTCGACTAGTCAAAACAACGATTCAATCGATGTTTTGAAAGGTCAAAATATAGCTGCCATCTGTTAACCAAACAGTGTTGTAAAACGCCAGAAAATATTCTGAGCTGCCCATATTTAGGTACAGCGTACATACGTTTAGAAATGGCCTTACAAAATAATTTCGAGCATGTTTGCAACCCTTTTTTTTATATGAAGTTTTGGCCTTGCAAAAATATTTTCGGCTAGAGCGTACTATGCTTTACGTTCCACGCTGTATTCATTTCATAAAAAGCCAAACGAATTCCCACCACACCGCATCACAACCTCAATGCCACCCACTCTGCTTGCTGTGTGTTTGTACAATGTGTATGTTATATGTGTGTGGCGACACTGCAGGGTTTTTACTGTTGTTTGTACTCTGGCCCATAATTTTGAAGTGTAAAAATATTTTGCAATGCGGTCTACGACACGTGCACAACGCATCCATCAATGCTCGCTTTGTTAACACACTCGAAATTTAATTTGCACATCATCGATAAACAGTCGACATTGATGGCAAACGTGCAAAGCATGTTTATGATGTGTGTGTGTGTTTTTTTGCGAGTGTATGTGTCCAACTCTTTGCCAAGCGCCAAGTGCTAACTAAAGTTGGTAAACACGGTATATGAATATTGAATACGCTTCAGCGAACTTGTCAGTTGGTTCAGTCCATTTTGTTGTGTCCGATGTGGAAACTGATATGAAACAGTTTGGCAACGCATTTAACATACACTAGTCACATATTTATTTTGACAACATTTAAAATTACTTCTACTCATAATTTGAACCTACTTCACGTACATTTTGGCATCAATGGAAAGGTCATTTCAATTCCGTTTGAATGATACAAAACTTTTCTTAACCCATTAAGTACCCATTGAAAATTTTGAATTTATTAAAACGTCAATTTTAAAACTTTTTTCATCGATTTTTTTCAAAAAGTTTTTTGATGCAAAAAAATTCTTCAAACAATTCTAATAGTGACTGCAAAAACAATTTTTCAAAAATCTCTTTGCTAGTATTTTTTATAATTTTTTGAAAACTGCAAAAAATGACTCTTTTAACCCCTTTTTCCTACTTTTCATACAAAAAGTGTCATTTTTGCAGTTTTCAAAAAATTATAAAAAATACTAGCAAAGAGATTTTTGAAAAATTGTTTTTGCAGTCACTATTAGAATTGTTTGAAGAATTTTTTTGCATCAAAAAACTTTTTGAAAAAAATCGATGAAAAAAGTTTTAAAATTGACGTTTTTTTAAATCCCATAAAAAAACCTCTTTACGAGGTAAAAGTCTAGTGACGAAAACATTTTCATGCCCCAAAATTTCTGATATCCAATTTTGTGACGAATAATATTAAGTTTTACACATAAATTATTTTAAACAAAATTTTGGCACTCGGCACATTGCACTAAAATGCCTCAATTCTAATACCAAATAAAACTCACTGTTTTGCGCAGTGCCGAATGCAAAAATTTTGTTTAAAATAATTTATGTGTAAAACTTAATATTATTCGTCACAAAATTGGATATCAGAAATTTTGGGGCATGAAAATGTTTTCGTCACTAGACTTTTACCTCGTAAAGAGGTTTTTTTATGGGATATCAGAAATTTTTGAATAAGACATCAGAAATTTTGAAATTGCAATATTTTTTGACAGTATAGCTTTGTCAATTTTGTTTATTGTTTGTACAAAAACACACATGCCCAGCGCAAAAGCTATCAGCACTTTTCAACTCTGGCTGCTATGACACTTTGCACCTGCTGTCCTATACCCATTCTACCTTTTTAAATAAAAAATAAACGTTTAAGGTATTCCTAAGAGCCCTTCGAAATACCTTTTCAACGATATATAGATCATATCTGTAGCTTCTATCGTTTGGATGCTATGAGTATTTAAATTTTAGCGGTTTTTAGCGATTTCCCGCTAAACTAGCGATTTTTCGAAAAAGTAGAACAAACGATTTTATATTTTTGATTATAAAATGATTTATCTGCCGCAAAAAGAATTCACCACTTGCAAGCAGTTTATTTCCGCATTACGCTGCAAGCAGTGTACATACTGCATATGTACATGCAGTAGTGTAAAGGTAAAAGGTATATTCAGTTAACCCATTAATGGCTGCCCATAGATCGGCTGGTACGATTTTGACGAAATTTGGAAATGTATGCCTAGAAGACCATAGAAGTTGAAAGAAACAAAAAAAAAATTGTTATCTTCAAATTTAATTTTTTCGATTTCCATACATTTTTCAGCTATTTTCGATAACATTTTGTATGCAGAAAAATAGCTAGATATTCACCTGTAAAAAACTACAAGTATAACAAGGATAACTAAACTGTTCAAATTTTATACTTATATTTTTATTATTTCTCTTTACTATGAAATAAATTTTGCCTCGATATCACTCACATGCCCCGAGCTAGAATTTTTAAAGTGTCAATACTTTTTTGGGTATTTAAATACCCATTAGCCGTTAATGGGTTAAGAGGTAATATCTTGTCCAAACGAGTTTTGACAGATATGTGTTATATGTCAAAAAACGCGGAATCAAATTGCCCATAACATATAACATATTTTAAAGTGATTTCATGTGTAGATTTTTCTTAAATCGCCAAAATGTGGAAAAAAATACCTTATTTCACCTGTAGCTGTTTACCTTTTCACTTAAAGAAAAAATTTTGAAGGTATTCATAAGAGCCCTTCGAAATACCTTTTCAACGATATATAGATCGCATCTGTAGCTTCTATCGTTTGGATGCTATGGGGGTTTCAATTTTAGCGGTTTTTAGCGATTTCCCGCTAAACTAGCGATTTTTCGAAAAAGTCGTAGAACAAACGTTTCTAGATTTTTGAGCGGGAACAAGTCCTCATTCAAACTTTTAAGCTAAATCAACGATTTCATACAAACAAACAAACAAACAAACAGACTGACTTTTCATCTCATTTTTGGAAGACGACTAAAAATTTCAAAATAATTTATCTTTTGAACCAGTAGTCGGATTTCGATGATCGAGGTGTCACTTGACGCGTATTTTTGATTAGAATAGTAAAAAATTAAACACAAATTCAAAAAGGATCCAACGGCCCCATTAGCTCCAATAATTAAAATTTTTCCCCTCCCACTTACACCTGTTTATCTCACGAACCAGGTGAGTTTTCAAAACTTTTAGTATGCACATTTGTAAGTTGAATTGATACCTTTCGATCGGTATATAACTCGACCTGATCGGACAGTCATAGCAAATTTTCCATTCTTCCTGTGTATATATGCTAGTCGCCTTCGCACCCTTCGTGCTGCTTTCGTCACTAGCGCGGACTGCCGTCCGCAGTGATTTAAATTCAAAATTTTCAATGGGTACTTAATGGGTTAAGAAAAGTTTTGTATCATTCAAACGGAATTGAAATGACCTTTCCATTGATGCCAAAATGTACGTGAAGTAGGTTCAAATTATGAGTAGAATTAATTTTAAATGTTGTCAAAATAAATATGCCGACTAGTGTATGTATGTATGTATGAGTAATTATTTATAGTTTCTAAGTATTTCTTTTGTAACCTTCTTAGCATATGGGCTGATCCGAAAATTTTTAAACCAGGAGTGAAAATTTTAAGTTGTCTAAAATGTAAGTATTTCTTAACTAAATAATAGGAAACATATTTAAGCTTCAAAATATAAAACCAATCACTGCGGACGGCAGTCCGCGCTAGTGACGAAAGCAGCACGAAGGGTGCGAAGGCGACTAGCATATATACACAGGAAGAATGGAAGATTTGCTATGACTGTCCGATCAGGTCGAGTTATATACCGATCGAAAGGTATCAACTTAACTTACAAATGTGCATACTAAGACTTTTGGAAACTCACCTGGTTCGTGAGATAAACAGG
>JBAMBL010000038.1:0-52983 GCA_037043405.1 Drosophila subquinaria | reverse complement strand
GTATTTAAAGTCCAATGCTTTAAACATTTATACAAATATTTATATGAAGTGACAAACACACAGGTCTCCTCCAAATGTTTCTTCACATATTTCTCTTTAGCTGCCAACTGTTAACACTGTGCTGTCCATTTAACTTCCCTTGACCCCATTCCCACAATGGGATAACATACACACAAAAAAAATGTCAACGTTTGAAAAGACGACACAAAAGCGAAAACCAACAGAAATAACAATAGGCAAAACCCTTTTCTGCTGCTATCGTCCTGTCGAATTAACTATAAAGGATTATATTAGCAATATATTATCGGATTTCTTAACGGCCACCAACAGGATCCCTCACTAATTTTACAGCGTGTGAGGACGCGGGCAGCAATTGACGTGGAACAAAGGGCAGCGTCCTAAAAATCCTGTGGCATGTCCAGCCATGATAGCATCTTTCTGCAGACAACGCTTTGAATGTGTTTTTGTGTGGACATATCTAAGAAAAGAACTCGGACTATGGGCATTATGGCATACTATTTATTTTTAGACTTGAATTCTCGCTATATTTTCTGTCTGTAAAGGAAAGGCGGCTGAGATATTTCAAAAGAAGCGAGCTCTCTTCAATGTTTATATTTGGCTTTGTTGAGTAGTTTTTAATATTTATTAAAAATTTCTATATGTTATGAAATGAAATCTTAATAATTGAAGTATTATTTTTTCTTTTAAAAAATAGTAAATAGTTGTAAACACATGTATGTTTATTTACTCGTATAAACTTTTAAAATGATCTCTTCCATGTCCTATATATTTTCAAGATTAAATAAAAAATCCCTTACAAGCTTGTTTTCTCCTCATCATTCTTTCGATTCGTTAAATAAACTATTGTTAGCAGTGCAGAGCAGAGGGAAACACAAATGCTGACTTTGCTTTAAACACTCAGCCAACGAGTATTTATTGCTCTTTGTCTGTAATTTCATAATCTTTAGTGTCTCCCTTTTCCCTTTTCCCCTTTTTCTCCAATTATACTCATCATTTCAGACTGTCCAGGAAATATCTCACTTGATTTTCGCAGCTTTTCATTGCTCTTTTCCTCTACTTTTCATCTGCTTCGTTTTTCCTCTCCAATTATTAATGCATTTCCACTTCCTATTATATTTGAAGAAGTCTCTTTACTTAGTGTAATTCTTTAAATGGTGCATTGACCTTAAAACTCTGACGTCAAGTTTCTGGCTTCTGGTCATAAAACAATTGAACGGCAACGCATTTTGAATTTCAAATATAATAAATTCTTTTTCAACGCATGTGGCAAAGAAACAACTTATGGGCAAATATTCAAATTGTTGTTGTGGGTGGGACAAGGATATCGTATGGCTCTGAGTGGAATGTTGATACTATCTCTGAGGCTGCAACATGACAAGCTCATGAATATTTGCCAGTTGTCGTTGTCGATGTTTGCCGGGAATATCTGTCAAGTTGTTGTCGTTGTTGTCGTTGTTGTCGCTGTTTATGTTGCCCTTCTGCTCTTCGTTGTGGCTGTCATCAGGCATGTTGTTGTTGTATATATGGATATACATACAAATACTCGCTTGTGTACATATATTAAAAACTGGCGATTCGTTTGCCCAGCTACCCGGCCTTGCCTTAACACCCAACCACGCCTGTAATTGCATTGTGCCTGTCGCTTGCCCCTCCCTCCTCCCTCCCTCCTCTCCGACTCCAGCTATTCCCCTGTCGCTTGTCGCCAAGTAAACCGACATAAATCATTTGAAAGCCATCGCATAAATAATGAATATGCCAGGAATGCATTATCATTTTGCATTTTCAGTGATTCTTGGCTTCTGGCTCTTTCAGATGCTCGGCTTTACTCAACAATTGTTTACTGCATATATGCCAACAGATATTTAAGCCATTAATAGCAATAAAATTATAGTTAATTATCGAACACAGCCAACACAAAGATTGATAATAAGAAAATAACAGAAAGACATTCAAACAAAAAAGTAAAATGTACTTTTAGAATGAAGCTACAATTTTTAATAAGTAAATTACAAATTTATACAGAATCTCAATTTTTAATTATAAATTTTTTAGCAATTCCAAAAGTATTATTTATCTTTTTTAAAAGCTGATTTGTTAAAAGAAATCTTTTACAATTTTGATAATATTAATTTATAAAAAAAAGTAATATTTGGAAACTAGAAATCCAAACGTGAAACGTATATTTTCAAAAATTAAAATAAAAAAATTCACTTTATAAAAGTTAAAAAATTTCAACTTTAGCAAAAGGTAACGATATTCAAATATTCAAAAAACTATCAGGGGTGCCACAGGAATCGCTTTCGCTTGAGTTTGACATAAATTTCATACAATTTTATGTCAAATTCAAGCGAAAGCGATTTCTGTGGCACCCCTGTATAAATATTAAATAGAAAAGATGAATAAAATGTATCCATACTATATTATATTTGTAGTACTAACGATCAACATAAATATAAATATTAAATTTTTAATAAGAAAATAAAATAACCTTTGTTTTATTTACTTTCCAATACCGAAACACCCTTAGAGTCAAATTTACAAGGCATAAATGAAATTTGGTAGCTGCAATCATAAATAAGCATATTTTTATGGTGATTAACAAACCACAAAACAGCTAACGAGAAGGGCAAACACAACATTAAGAAAAGAACAGGAACTTGGTCAAGAGTGGAACCATTTGGATGTTGGCACAACATATGGACACTCACACAAATACATGTACAGTGTACACACACAGGAACATAATCAGAAATTTATTACCGCACTGTATAAGGCAATAGGATTAACCCTTAATGCGCAACAGCAATGATTGCCATGACGGCAACGGAGACAGCGACGTCAACTGCGACTGCGACAGCGGCAGCGACTGTGACAGCAACAGCGACGACGACTTAATTTTTAGCACAACTTGACCCATATTTTCAAAAGCTGCTGCCACTTAAAGCAGCTGACATACAAACACTTCAGTACAACCACTTCCCGCCTATTGCACGGCAATCACTGTACCCAATATTTATACACCTCTCTGAGTTTCCCTCCTCAATATCTAACCTCCATTGAAGGCATGCAGCGAACATTAACAGAGCCAGAGCTGAAAACTGAACTGAAATTTTGTCGTCGAAGCGGCAAATGAGCTGGAAGCGTGTATCGAAGCGAAGGATTTGGGGAAGAGAATGGGAGTTGGGGTATTTAGCAGGGAGAGATGCTGCTAAATAAATATGTATATGCACAAATAAACGAAACGAACAAACGCAAAAGCGAAAGCGAAAGCCGAAAATGTCTGTGGGAGGAAGATGCGCAGAAAATGGGAAAACGACTGTGTGGAAATTTTGCAAAATTTGCGACGGCGCAAAAAATAAATTAAGTTAAAATAAATGTCACGATGCGAAATATACAACAACAACAATAAAAAAAATAGCAGAAACAACAAACTAGAAATAACAACGGCAGCAGCCAAAGGCCTAAAGAAGAGCTATAAAAATATTCCACATACGCCGTGTGGGCTTCACCGACTCTTTAGTCGCCACGCGCGTGGGCGTTCTGCTGCTTTTTTAATGAGTTTTATTAGGCAGGCCCAAAGCCAAAAAACACACGCATAAACAAACACTTAAAGAGCGAGCACAACACTCATACACACACACACGCACACACCCAACAAATTGAATTAGTGTTGGTGCCTTTTTTACATCAAAGAGAGCGCCAACTTGCTCGCTCTCTCTTTGCTCTCCACTTCTCTTTCTGGCGCTCTCTTTCGGCTCAGTCACGAGTCTGGCAAAAGCTCGACTCTGGTATTATCCCTGGATGCTGCTGGAAATTCCTGTCGTTGCTTGCGAGTTGTTTCGTTTCGTTTTATTTTATTTATTTTTTGTTGCCTACTTATAGGCTGTGGCACGCATAGAAATGTTAATGTTTGTCCTCCGTGTCGAGTTTCGAGGGCAACAGTACGTATGTAGTATGTGTTTGTGCTCCGCACGTTGCTGGAATCTGCACGAAATTTAATTTTGATTTTGATTGCTTTTTTTTTTGTTGCGGTTTATGTTCATACATATATGTGTACATATTACTGTATAAGGGTATGTTAAACTATTTGTGCAACATGCAGCATTATTGAAAGTCACAAAAAAGTCAGTCACTTAAATGCATTGTGATGACTGGAATGCCACTTTGGTTTTTCATTTATTTTGGATCAGTTGGCAGACAATCCGGCATATGAGCTTATTTACTATAAGCAGAAAGCTAAAATATCTAAAATAAAATATTACTCAGTCGCCGTCAAATTTGCTTCATTTATTACTATTAGATTTATCTCTTGATTATCTTAAACTCTGGTTCGTGCACTGATTTACAAACGTCTTTCAATTATCTATGATACTCCCATTTATCTTCATAATTATTTGGCATCAACTTTAATTAAATTGATATAACTTGTTTCAATTTGTAGACAAATTTAAAGACTTTTAAGCTCTATTCAAATGTGCATAAAATGTAAATCAAGTAATTTGTGAAATTAGTTAACAAAAAAAGCTACATAATCCATTCAAGAAAATGGATAATGTAGCGTGCAACAAAAGAAGCACTTGAAAAGCAACTTGAACAGCCCCAAGCCACGAACAAAGCTTAGCACAAATTTCTTCAATAGTTTAATTTCTTATTAAACTATACAACTTACAGAAGACTGAAGGGTTATCTTAAGCAGCCCGAATATGGAATACCCTTGCTATATTATAAAATAGTTCGCTTTTAGCCAACTTTGTCATGCATGACAGTGCTAAAAATAATTATTTTATTTTATAATATACAATTATTGAGACTGATTGAGATATTTGAAGAAAGAACAACGTTCTTTTGCATTAAAACTGGACAAAATTAAAATACTCCCAGCCAGGGTATTAAAAAGGATAAGACGATAAACTGTTGCTACAACATTATCCATTATCTATTTTTCCAATAATACGCGGCTTGCCTCAAACTCCATTAAAACTAATTAATGCTGTGCCGGGGGATGATTTATAAAATCTCGTTGCTGCTTGCAACGTGGGGCATGGAGCAAAGTTCGTTGCAACGTTGGATAAATAGTATAAAGTAATAAGCAACATTTTGCTGCACAGAATAAACACACAGTGTAAGACTGCGTAGATTGCCACTGGCGGGGATTGACGACTGGAAACTGGAGTCGGATGAGGAGAAGCAGTTGAGAGAAAGTGAGAGAAAGAGAGAGAGAGAGAGGGGTTGGTGGGGCTTGTCTTGCGGCAGCGCTTCCTGCGAGGCAATTGACCAACATTTTCAATTAATTTTTGCTCCAATAATCAGGCAGCGTACTCGTATAGACGTGGCGAGGTGGCAAGGAGAGGCGACGGGGCTGTCGTGCCGTGTAAATGCGCGACATGCCCCACATCCTTACTGTTGGCTGCACAAACATTTACAGAGCCAAGTTATAGCCATCCTACCCGCCACTACCACAACCACTACACAGGAAAAAATATCATTCCATAATTCAAGCTTAAATTCTTCAGGCTTTTATTGTTAAAATAACACAAAATACGGATAACATGTTCAACACACGGAATGAAAATAGTCATAACAGCATAAAAAATTTGATCGCCATAAAAAAGCTTTCTTAGCGGTCAGATAATAAAAATGTTTGCGAAGAAGGAATTGAAAAATCGTACTTTATCAAATATTTGGTGCTTGATTTAAGAAATTCCCAAATTCTTAAACTTCTGACAACGTTTGGGGTAAACTTAAAATAGTTCTAAGAAGTACATAAAATATAATTACAATTAAAATCAACCAAAAAATAAATATAATAAATTAAAAAATACAAAATAATATAAAAAGAAAAACAATAGTTATTATATAAAATTGAATACAAATCAGGGACCGCAACTTTTATAACTTTTAAAATAAAAATCAAAAATAACTCTTAACTTTAATTTTTATTGAAAAAACCAGAAACAGGAGTTATTTCACAACTTTTATTAAAAAATTGAATTTTAACGATTATTTTTGACTTTTTAAATAAAAATTAAAAATAAGAATTAAATTTGATTTATATTTTATAAACTGAAAATAGAAGTTTTTGGCTGATATCAATAGTTCCGGCTGAAATAGGAATTTTGGTGTTTACCATTTTACTGTAGCATGTTTCCTTCACATTGATTTTTTTAGCTGAAATTAGCATTCATAACTCTTATTTGCAGTCTCTGTTTAAAATAGATTAAAAACATAAATGAAATTAATAACTTTAAGAATCGAAATGTGAAAAGTAAATTTTGACTAATGCAATTATTCTTAAAGAAATCATTTTTATTAAAATAGGACTGATTTGCTCCCGGAATCCCAGATTTTATTTCTGTGTACCACAACCACTGCCACTTCCCTCATTCTCTCCCACATTTGGCTCGCCTCGACGCACAGTTGAGTTATTTGACGCGCAGCTGTTGGCCAAAGCCACAACAGCCCAGTAGACCGGCAAACCCGGTGGCTTAGCCTGCCCCCAACCATTTCCCCCCAACTGCTCTCCTCAGGATGTTCTACAAAATATTGCAGCATAATTTTATATGCATACTCGTATGTGTGTGCGCGTATGTGCGTGTGTGTGTGTGTGTGTGTGTGTGTGTGTGTGTGTGTGTGTGTGTGTGTGTGCGTGCGTGTGTGCGTGTATGTGTTAGGGACTCGGTAACCTTTTTTGGCTCAGCGAGTTTCTTGGTATATACAAACATTTATCTTCTAATTGAGGCAGTCGCAGAGCAAATTGTTAATTTGAGTGCCGGGACGCATTTCAAGGAATGAGAATGGGACTCTGGAGTTGCCATTTGCTACCACACTGTAAATGCAGTTGAGCTTTAACTTTATGACAGGTGTTAACGGCACACATTCAACCATTATGTCCGCATTAAACATTCACTTAACACAGTCCCCTCGCCTCGATTGGGAATTGCAGTCAGCCTGAAAGATTTTCACCTCAATAACCCGAACTGGCGACCAAGTCCAAGCCCAGAACAAAAACTTAAGAGATACTTCAATACTTAAGAGATTCTACATTCGAGTACAAGGGGCGTTATAATGTACGAATTATTTTTTAAAAATTGTGATGACACTTATTGATAGATACGAATATCTTTATTTGACATGCTGTTAAATGCTGCGGCATTTTAATAATTGGTTATCACTTCTGTAAACAGACTATCGTCAGAAAAAACTAGTCGGCGGTGCTACAGTCGAGCGGTACTCGACTGTCGGAGACCCCGTACTTATTATAAAGATATCTCAAACAACAAAAAGATTTTCATACTAAGACTTTATTTGGACTGATCGTTCCTATGGCAGCTATATGATATAGTAATCCGATTTCAATCAAATTTGGTCAGTATGTATGGGACCATCTTTTATGCATATTCTGTCAGTTAATTTAGTTATCTCAAACAACAAAAAAGATTTTCATACTAATACTTGATTTTCAACTGATTGTTCCTATGGGAGCTATATGATATAGTAGTTTGATTCCAACCAAATTATGTATGACCCCTTTACTTTTTTAAAGTACGCGGTCTAACAAGCGAGAAAGGCTTTAGTCGGGGCCCTGGTATACGATTTCTCTCAAATAAATTCAAATGATTACTGTCTACTTTAATCTAAAATATACACTCCGTTTTACTTGAATAGCACACTCCATACACTCAATTTCCTTAGTCGATATCTTTGAACCAAATAAAAAACACTATTGTTTTAAAGTTTCTATTTATAGTGTGATAAATATTCTTCATTATAAAAATGAAAAAACCTAAATAAGCTCAACAATTAATATAAAATTAACTAAAAATCCAAAAAAGTATAAAAATAACTCAAAAATTCTGTTTCACTTGAATAGCACATTTTTTTATTAAATATCTTTAACAGCTTTAAACATTAAGATTATTTTTTTTATTTATTTATTAAAGGTTTATCTGCAAATATCTATAAGTTTTGTAATGTGTTGTGGCTCAATTGTAACATGTAACCTCGTAAACCCTAGTGGGAAGTGAATCACATGATCTTTTTATGTAATCAAGGGAAATTGTAGCCCACGCCCTCTAAATGGCTTCAATTAATTCACTTTTGGTTGAAAATTGTTTTCCAGACTCAAAAACGTTTCTGGGCAGCCATTCCCATTTCCATTTCCAACATTTTCTATTATATTCTGATCCGGAGAGTATGGGGGCCAGTTCAGAATGGTAACATTTCTAGCTTCAATGAAGGACTTTACAACACTGGCAGTGTGTCTTGGTGCATTGTCGTGTTGGAAAGCTCATGGCCTATGATTAAACAAATTTTCTAATGCGAAAAAGCATTTTCCAAAACTCCTTAGTACGATTTTACATTAATATTTGAGCTTTGGAATTGGAGTTCACAAGTACCATAGTGAGATATTGCTCCCCAAACTAAAACCGTTCCCACACGGCTGTGCAAACGCTCCAACTGATGAGTGTCTTTTCTTAAATCATGTAAATAATAGTTATAGCCGTCTGGTCCTTTCAAATTAAACTTTATTTCATCAGAAAAGCCTATATGATACCGCTCCTTGGTCCATGACATATTACCACGGCAAAAAGTCAATCGAGCTTCTTTACGTGTGGGGTTGAGTGGGGTTTTTTTTTTTAATTTCAAAAGTTTAAGGTGTTCCGCTTCGAAATAACCCTCATTACGGTAGTTTTTCTCGCATTAACACCTGCTTCTGACCTGATCTTGTCCACCGAACCATGAGAATTTGAAGCTTGCCGCAGAATCACCCGCTTATCTGTATTGCTAAGAACACTACTTGTGCGTCCCTTCATAATTTATCCATAGTTTGGATAATTTTTAGTAAAATTGTATATAACTTTTCTGCTTCTTCCTTTTTTTTTCTGTATTTTGGTCACAGAAAGGTCACAATCAATATAGCTTTTTATTTGGACCTGTTCTTTGTTACTTAGCGCTGATCCACGGTCCATAATTACATAAAATTATCAAATTATATATAAAATGCACAAATCAATTTAAAAAACTTCATATTTTAATGATCTTGGCAGATAAAATGAAATTAAGTCTAAAATGTGCTATTCAAATTCAGAAGAAATTATCGCAAAAATATAACGGTACATTTCCAGGTGTCTTATTTTTGTTGAAAGAGGATAAATAAAGTGACAAACAAAATACAACAACAATCAATAAATAATATCAAGCGAATACTTAAAGATGAGCAAATAATAATGAAAAAATTTTGTGTGCCATTCAAGTGAAACGCAGTGTATATTAAATTTGACAATGCATTCTATCCATTTAACGCAATATATTTATTTTCAGATCTAGAAATTTGGGGAGAGAAATTTGGTCTGGATATAAATTAATTTCAATAAATTTTAAGCTCTTAAAACATGCATAAAAATATATATTTTCCTGATCTTGAGGCGATTAAGTAGAATAATATATATTATTATATATTTTAATATATATTTCAATTTTATTCTATGCCAGAACAAAAATAGTAAGCTCATATTGTATTAGCATTTAATAATTAAAATAGAATTATAAAACTAAACTTTTCCACTATCCAAATATTCATATAAGCTCTTTGTGCAAATATTATAGTGCAAATGGAAAATACTTTAAATAATACTGTAATATACCCGTGTATATACATATACCTATATAATACTTTCATTAGTTTTGGAGTCGCCAAACTCTAGTTTCTATTCGAAACTGATGTGCGATTTGGTTGTTTTCTTAAATTTCAAATATTCGTTTAAAATTTTGTAGTTACTTTTCGGTCGTTCAACTATTTGGCTAACTTTAATAGCTTTTTTATTTAGTGGAGAGATATATTTTAGAACATGATGTGTTGTCGAAAAAAGTTGTGGCAACCACAAAGTTTCGCTCAACTCAAACAAGATGCCACAGTGTCATCCCCCTAACCCCTCACCCATCACCCTTTACCACCCCCTCAGCCCTTCTTACTCTAACTCGCCGGCAGAGCACTCTACCCGTCCAAAAGCATTTTAACCTGTCAAACCACATTTTGAGAAATATGTACTATGTATGTATGTATGTATATATGTATGTGTGAGTGCCACGTGCATTAAGTTAAATGCTTTGTGGGTTGGGCACTTTGGTCTCTAAAAGGCAGCCCACTGTGCAGACAAGGGCTAGGGGGAGAAGGGGGCAAAGGTAGAGCAAAAGCGAAACCGCTTTTCAAACATTTAACGATTTTTTTTAGGTCAGGCTGCAGAAATATTTTAGCATAAAAATGTGAATATTTTTCTAACTTACCCGCGGCAGTTTATGAATGTCAGCACACACACACTCCCACAGTCGCATACACACACACACCCACAGTCGCATACACTGCCCACACATATGGAGCCTAATATAAAGTGCAGTTTATGAGCATTTCCTGTAAGAAGCAGTTGGAAAAAAAGAAATAAAATAGAACCCAAACTCAACTCGTTCGCGCGCATTTGTAATGCGAAACTTATTAACATACTTCAGGGCGCATGCATTAGGATACCTGATACACCTCTCTCTCCCTCTCTCTCTCTCTCTCTCTGTGTATGTATGTGCGAGTGTGTGTGTTTAATTGCAGGTGGGTGTACCCTTGCCGCAGCTTGACAATAAAATGCAGGATACATGGCTTGCAAATTATGAAAAACGCCAGCAACGTTTGCCATGGTTATTGAAATGCACACACACACACAGACACATAACATACACACACACACACCTGAGAATATATGTATGTATTTCTCTGTGCAGCACACGGCGTATACGCAATGCACTCAGCACTCTGTATTTGTGTGTATCTCTCTCACTTTGCTGTAAGTAATTTCAAAATCTGTAATGGTGTGTGAGTGTGTGTGCGTGTGCGTGTGGCAAAAATAGGTCAGCTGAGTTGTTGCTGCTGTTGCGACTGGCGCTGCTGCTAAAATGGGCGTGACGCGGCAAACTGAAGTGGCAAACGGAAACTGAAGTTGTAGCCACATCTCTGGTATCATCTCTTTTCCCCGCTTTCGAACTGTCTTGCAACGCATAAAATAGCTACCAAAATTCTCCAGTTAATTGGGCGTCAGTGGGCGTGGCATGGCTCTGATGCAGGCCATGTGCAACTAGTGGTTAATATTTGATAGCTGCTGCTGCTGTTTTGCATTTTTCCCTTTAACAACAAGCACAAACAACAACAACAACAACAAATGCAGTGACCTACTTTTTGACAATGCATTTTTGCAGATGCAGCTAAGTAAAATCTCTCAGTGTGTGTGTGTGTGTGTGTGTATGTGTGTGTGCTGCATCAACAAGTACACACTGAAATTCCCCAACACGAAACTGGGCGTTGCAGTTATACCTCAACTTTATCACTGCAACTTCAAATTGAAGTTCTGAAACAAGCATAAAAACAATAATAATAACTGCAACGAAACGGTAAAAATATACATGCATATGTACATATATACTGAGGAAAATACTGAAATAAGCTGTAACTTTGGGTAATTTGGCAAAAACAATCCTATTTTGATTCAGATTGCTAAGGGAGGTTTTGCGCTTAATAAATCTATCCAATTTTGTATATGTTATACTTACAAATTTTAATAATACATACTGTTGATTTCTGTTATCAAAAAGTAACCTATAGTAGAGTATATAAATCGTTTTAATAGTCGTAAAATAAACAATTTAACTTTTAACTCCCTTCGCAAGCAGCACGAACATAATAAAATTGTAAACTTCAATACTTCTCATACTTTCTAATCAATTATTTATAAATTATTAAAATAAAAAAAAATTGAAGGAAATAGCTAAAATGGATTTTAACTGCATCTGATCTAAGTCGAAATTATTACTGAATTTTCTTTCATCCCTTCGGTTAATGTTCAATAAATAATATTAAAAAAGTTGATGCAATGACAAGAAGATTATCACTTCAGTTGTTATAAAGCCTTGGGTAACTTTCAGTAATCAAGGACTTATCATTTAACTTAATCGACTAAGAGAGACATGTAATTCTGTTCTTTAAAAAAGGAAAACAGTGAAGTTATCAGAGATTAAATGTGATCTTCTGAATTTTAAACTTTTTACAGAGCTGTCTTGCATGTGCTAATTAAAAGTAACAATTTAACATTGTGACATTGAGAAAAATTCTTTATTTAATAATTGCAGTGAATTGGATACAATTTTTGTCCAACTTTGCGGGAATCTAAAGAAAACAGACTTGACAACATCGACTTGGCTGTAGATATAATGTAGAATCAATCGGCGGCGACTTGAATTCACTATTTTAGTTGTTTGCCTATGGTAAAACTAGGATAAATATGCTTTAGTGTTTAATAATATCTATATTTTCAAATATTACAGAAAATATCTTCTGCTGAATTATAGTTATTTTTGCACGTTTAATTAACCAATCTAAAATGTAAATATAAATAGAATCTACTTTTTAATTGGCACAAGTTTTACTTTACCAGCGTTAAATTTGGAATCTATTGAATTTTTATGCAATTCGGGTACAAATGAATTTTGTATGCGACCCACTGCAACTCTGCTCAAAGTTTAATTCAATTAGATGCAGATTGGGCTGCCACTTGACACATTTTTTTTTAAAGCTGGCCCAAAAATAAATGTTGCAAACAACAAATAATAAATAAATAACTAAGTAAGTAAGCTGAAAGCAGAGCAGAGAACGATGCGATGAGAAGATATAAATGTACATAAAAATATATACTATATATGTATATGTTTGTATGTGCAAAGAGAGAACAAGAGAACTTGAAAAATGAAACGGACAAAGAGGCAGAGCAATAGTAAAGTGAAATGGCAAACGGGGCTAACGGAGCAACGAGTCCATGTCCTTGGGCAACGTCCCACGCAAAATGTTGGCATAGCCAGCAAAGGTTACCAATACAAATACACATGAAACGCACACACTTACACACACACGCGCACAAAAGCAATCAAAGAGAATGGGTGAGGCACACCAACACACACGCACACACACTCTAAAGCACAGACGCACTCAACGAGCCGACAAAGAGAAGAGAAAACAACATAAAAATTAAAGAAGCTTTAAGTATCCTTGTTGCTGCTCAGAGGGCAACGACAACGCCACAGGAAATGTACAGGCGTGGGAGGGCAGAACGGAAGGGTAGCTGCGGGAAAGGGGCGGGGGGATGCTACTGCTGCTGTCAGAAATTGGATGTCTTGTTGTTGCTTTTTGTTGTTTTTCTGTTTTTTTTTATTTTTATATACATTTCTTCTAAGATTTTGCACGCCTGCCAAAGTTTACGCACTCTCACGCACTCTTTGGCTCTCTTACATGCTATCTTCTTACTCTCTACTATCTCTCTCTCTCTCTCTCTCTTTCTGTATCTCTCTCCCTTTTGCGCACCTTAAAGCTCTTGGTTGGGCTTTTCTGTGTGTGTGTTTCCTTGTTTGCCATTTGGCTTAGTGCGAAAAATATATATAAATGTGCAGCGATTATGGGTAAAAGATCTTTGTGTCACTGTCACAGCTATAGATACAGCTGCAAGCACAGCAAAAGATACATAAGAACATAAAAGAAACAGAAGCGAATATTAAAGCATTTGCTTCGAAAACTCTCACATAATGAAAGTGGCAGGTGCTGATTAAATGTCAGTAAATATGATAACGTTTTCCTTTTTTTTTAATTATTTGAAAGTTTTTTTTTTAATATGATTTTTTTATATACATATATTTTAGTAATATTAGTTAATACGACTGTATGGAGCAATTTTCAAAAAATTATCAGGCCTGTTCCGGTTTTCACTTTTTACTTTTTAGCATTAAGTAATATGCATTTATTAACTATGTATTTAGAACAGTGTTGGAAAATGTTAGTTTTAAGCTCTATCGAACTTTAACTCATTAACTCACAGTGATATCAATCCGCTGAATATCGCCGAAATGGTATTAAAGCAGGTTAAAGAAATTCAATTCCGATAAATCTTATCGAAAGTGAAATTTGGAACAGGCCTGTATAAAAAATATAAGCGAAAAGATTTTTGAAAATTTTTTTTTGCAGTCACTCCTGTTTGTTTGAATTGTTTGAAGAATGTTTATGCATCCCAACATTTTTTTTAAAAAATCGAAGAAAAAAGTTTTGAAAGTTGACTTTTTTTAAAATTTGAATATTTCAATGGGTACTTAATGGGTTAAGGAAAGTTATGCATCATTCAAACGGAATTTAAATGTCCTTTCCATTGATGCCAATATGCTAACGATGACGGCGCAATTAAGTCTTAAATGTAAAAATTCTTGCTGTGCCAATACTTTTGTGTGTCACTGTATGTTATTGCAAATAAATATTGTTTTCATTTTAAGATTTAAGCCCAAATCGTGTAAGCTGATTATAATCTTAATGTTTTAATAAATAATCAAAATCATCAGTGTTTGCGTTAAATAAAAGTCTTTTCTTTGGTGTTTAGACTACACTTTCCTGTGACTTAAAATCGAATTAAATTAATCAAAAATGACTGTTCTTATGCGTACTATAAGGCATGGATTCTCTATAAACTTGTATACAAAATAGAATATTTAAAAAATATATAATTATTTATTTTTGCTTGAATTATAATATGTTCGTCCATTCAACAGCATAAAAAAGATAACAGACATTGTCTTTTTGAACGCTCCGATAAATTTCTTTTATTTATTGTCTTTTTTGTATTTTTACTATCAACTTGCCCTTGAAATCATATCTTTGAAGAATGACTGTATTCCTTTAAGTTTCTTTTCAGACAATTGATAAATTGAAGATGCGCCTTATCAGTCTGAGACGCGGCAGCAGTTCATTCATCTTTTTCTTAGATAATTTTTATAAGAAGAAATATTGTATTCATTTTTTGCAAAGCATGTTAAATTAAATGTCTTTTTTTTATACAATTCCTTTAAATGTCACACTAGTGTTAACTCCTGTTACTAGTGTTCAGTACTCGAATTCAAATCCACATATATGTATCTGTTGTCTTAATGATTTTCTCAAATCAATAAAAATCTTTACCACCATTCAAAAATTTCTATTTGTAATAAAATAACCTTTCATAATTTTTCAATTTTCCTGTCTTTTCAGTGCTAGGATTGTTTTAAATTTGTTTTAATATATCTTTCATCGACTTCAACGGAAATGCATTAAGTATTAAAGGCCAATTCGAGCGTTGAAAAGAGAGCAATGGAAACGCACGAGAATAGAATAGATTTTAATAGCAGAGAGTATGTAGTTAGGGTATAATGCTACCTCTCTCTCTGCCTCTGTCGCTCCCTCACTAGTTCTCTCTCTCTCTCTCTCTCTCTCTCTCTCTCTCTCTCTCTCTCTTGTTTCTAAAGTATTGTAACAAGATAAATATAAACAAAGGAAAGAGAGTGCTAGATATTCTCAGCAGAAAAAGAATTCAATCGAAGTTTAAATAAACAACAAGTTTGATATATAAACTGAATAAAATGTATTTCTTATAATCTTATCAACTAACAATCAAAGTTCAACTAGCACAGCCCCTTCCGATACCACGAACTCCCTATGGCACCCATTCGTCCACATCGTAGGATTTCTGCGTGAATTCGCACTGCAGTACCGCCTCCTTGGGCTGTGAGTCGTTGTCCTGGTCTGCCCCACGGCCTCGTCGCACACGAGTGATCAGACCAGCAATTACGAGAACGAACAAAAAGCCAGAGGCGACACCAAGAATGGGTATGGTGAACATATTCAGTTCGTTCTCATCGTCGGCGGCCTGATCGATGCTCAGAATGTCGCCGAGTAAACTGCGATGGCACGAAAGCGTCGAGCTCTCGTCCTTTTTCTCATCCTGAACGTAGCCAGTGCTGCAGCTGCAGTTGCCCAGCTGCTCATTGCAGGTCTGATGTGGCCCACAGCCAGTCGAGCGACAGTCCTTAACTGGAGTCGTGGACTCGTTGCTCTCAAAGATCTCGGCACGGCACTCGCCCGAGTAGAGAACAAATCCCTTGGGACAATCGGCAGCAACAGCAGCAGTTTCTGCAGTCTCAGATATGTCCGTTGTTGTGCTGGACCTTAACAGTTGAATCTCCTCGAGTCGTGAGGCTTCATCCTCGCTCAGGGACACACAACTGTTGGTGATCGTGGTCCAAATGAAGCCTTCATTGCAGACGCAGCGCTCCACGTCGATGCACTGGCCATTGGCACAGCCATCGCCCAGCTGGCAAGTCGGCTCACAGGGAGCACTCACAGCATCGCCAGTTGGTTGCTTTGCCATGTATCCCTCTTTGCAGGCACATGTATTGGGCGCCACACACTCGGAACCCGCTGGACAGCTGCGCTCGCAGATCGGCTCACAGTAATGGCTGCCATCGCGATGGTTAAGCGCGGAGACATAGCCCGGCGTGCACTGGCAGCGTTGTGGCGCCACGCAGCTGGCAAAGGCCGGACAGCCGCGCTCGCAGACGGGCTCACAGAGACCCGACTCCACCTGCAGATAGCCCGGACAGCACTCGGAGACCAGCTTATAGGCAATCTGCTCCTCCTGCGTCTCATACGACTCCGTGATCTGCTTGGGCTTCTTCCATGGCGTCCACTTGGACGGCTGCTTTACCACCGTTCGCTGCTTGGTCACGGGCACCACGCGGCTGACGGAAACATTGCGTTCACAATAATGCTCTCTGAGTGCCAAACAGCTGCCCAAGAGACACAACCACACACAGAGACATGCTGAAACTCTCTCTTGCTTCATTTCTCTCTCTCTCTCACACTTTGTTAAACACAAATAAACTGAACTAAACTGAGCTGAACTGTTCAAGCTGAGGTTCACTCGACAACTGAACTGTACAGGCGAAAGACGCCCGCTCGAGAGCTGCCCAAATCCCTCAAATGTCAACAACATCCGCTGGCTAGATAAGTCCCGAGACCGAGAATGAGACTGAGACCAAGAGCGACCGTTGCTCTATTCGATTGCCTCTGATAACCGAGGGTTGCTTCGTCTCGCCAGAGGAAAGCAGGCAGGCAACAGGCAGCAGGGAGCAGGCAGGCAACAAAACAATCAAAACATTCATACACTGGACAACAAAACAAAGAAATTTATTGTCACTACTCTATTTCAAATACACACAGCGATAATATGCAGCCTAGCATATCAAGCTAATTTCTCAATAATATGAAAGTAATGATCAACTTTTAAAAATTTTGTATTTTACTGTACATATCATAACATTCATACAGTAGACAACAGAATTACTCACTAAAATTTAAATGGAAGACGTCAACTATTGAATTTTCCTAAAAAAAAAAAGGATTTTACTGCCCATAACCATACCTGTTAAATTTCGATTAGAATTACTAATCAATTAGAATATTTTTGGAAATAATCGTAGTGACTATATAATTCACTGTTAAGAAGTTTGTGATTATATAATGATTACAACTACAAACTAGTCGGCGGTGCTACAGTCGAGCGGTACTCGACTGTCGGAGACCCCGTACTTATTATAAAGATATCTCAAACAACAAAAAGATTTTCATACTAAGACTTAATTTGGACTGATCGTTCCTATGGCAGCTATATATAGATATAGTAATCCGATTTCAATCAAATTTGGTCAGTATGTATGGGACCATCTTTTATACATATTCTGTTATTTTGGTTGAAATATCTCAAACAGCAAAAAAGTTTTCCATACTAAGACTTGATTTTCAACTGATTGTTCCTATGGGATCTATATGATATAGTAGTTCGATTCCAAACAAATTTGGTCAGTATGTATGGGTCCACCCCTGTCAGTTTAATTTAGTTATCTCAAACAAAAAAAAAAATTTTCATACTAAGACTTGATTTTCGACTGATTGTTCCTATGGCAGCTATATGATATAGTAATCCGATTTCAATCAAATTTGGTCAGTATGTATGGGACCATCTTTTAGGCATATTCAGTCAGTTTGGTTGAAATATCTCAAACAGCAAAAAAGTTTTCCATACTAAGACTTGATTTTCAACTGATTGTTCCTATGGGAGCTATATGATATAGTGGTCTGATCCAAAATCTAAAACAAACTCGATCTGCTCTCAATATAGACGAACCTACATACCAAGTTTGGAGTCTCTAGCTCTTATAGTCTCTGAGATCTAGGCGCTCTTACAGACGGACAGACGGACAGACGGACGGACGGACAGACGGACAGACGGACAGACGGACATGGCTATATCGACTCGGCTGTTGATGCTGATTAAGAATATATATACTTAATGGGGTCTGCCACGCCTCCTTCTGTCTGTTACGCACTTTTTTTTTTGTGACAAAGTTAATAGACCCCTTTACTTTTTTAAAGTACGGGGTCTAAAAATCAGAAATAATCTAAAATTATTACAATTATTTAAAAATAATCAGAAAAAATCAAAAATAATCAAAACTAGTCGGCGGTGCTACAGTCGAGCGGTACTCGACTGTCGGAGACCCCGTACTTATTATAAAGATATCTCAAACAACAAAAAGATTTTCATACTAAGACTTAATTTGGACTGATCGTTCCTATGGCAGCTATATATAGATATAGTAATCCGATTTCAATCAAATTTGGTCAGTATGTATGGGACCATCTTTTATACATATTCTGTTATTTTGGTTGAAATATCTCAAACAGCAAAAAAGTTTTCCATACTAAGACTTGATTTTCAACTGATTGTTCCTATGGGATCTATATGATATAGTAGTTCGATTCCAAACAAATTTGGTCAGTATGTATGGGTCCACCCCTGTCAGTTTAATTTAGTTATCTCAAACAAAAAAAAAAATTTTCATACTAAGACTTGATTTTCGACTGATTGTTCCTATGGCAGCTATATGATATAGTAATCCGATTTCAATCAAATTTGGTCAGTATGTATGGGACCATCTTTTAGGCATATTCAGTCAGTTTGGTTGAAATATCTCAAACAGCAAAAAAGTTTTCCATACTAAGACTTGATTTTCAACTGATTGTTCCTATGGGAGCTATATGATATAGTGGTCTGATCCAAAATCTAAAACAAACTCGATCTGCTCTCAATATAGACGAACCTACATACCAAGTTTGGAGTCTCTAGCTCTTATAGTCTCTGAGATCTAGGCGCTCTTACAGACGGACAGACGGACAGACGGACGGACGGACAGACGGACAGACGGACATGGCTATATCGACTCGGCTGTTGATGCTGATTAAGAATATATATACTTAATGGGGTCTGCCACGCCTCCTTCTGTCTGTTACGCACTTTTTTTTTTGTGACAAAGTTAATAGACCCCTTTACTTTTTTAAAGTACGGGGTCTAAAAATCGTTCTGATTATTTCGGATTATTTTTGATTTTTTCTGATTATTTTGGCTACTTTGATTGTGGAAATCAAAAATAATTTGATCTTTACTAAAAAGTCAGAAATAATCTAAAATAATCAGAAAAAATCAAAAATAATCCGAATACTCTAATGATTATTTTTGATTTTTTCTGATTATTTTTGAATAATTGTAATAATTTTAGATTATTATTGATTTTTTGTAATCGTAATCATTAAATAATTGGGAAAAACCGAAAATAATCGTGGCTTAATCATTAGTTTGGCTTTTAAACAAAAATAATCGAATTGCTAATGATTATGATCATTAAACATAAAAAAAATGTAAACTCATGACGTCGATTATTTCGATCTTATTTCAGTTTCGATTTTTCATCCTATTGCAAATTCAACTGTACAAGGCAACAAATTTAAGTATTTTACAAACTGACAATTTTAGTCTTGGTACTCACTTTTAGTAAAATATTATAATTCTTGTTACAATACTCATTTCTCTTAAATTATGATTTTTTCTATTTGGTACAAGAGTTTTCATGCTCATATTCAGGAATTTGATCTTATTTCAAGTATGGGTTAAACACTTAGTTTGACTTTTAGTTTAGTAAGATTTATTTTAGTTTAGTAAGATTTATTTTCTCACTGTGTAGCTCTCATTTTCTTCGTTCGATCGAAAACAAACATCTTTTTTATTAGTGACATAAGATGAATTTTATCCAGCTCATTCTGAAATAATTCCACAACTGTGTTGAAATTCTTATCAACTTCTTATGTCTTGTAACATAGTGTAAGCGGCGATGCAGCCAATGTCAATCAGCTGTTGTTGCTGCATCAACAGACAATGAATGCTGAATGCTGGTTTGAGTACGAGTATGAGTATGAGTGTGAGTGTGAGTATGAATCTGTTGTCTGGTTCTTAAGTTATCATAATACCCGCTTAATAAGTCGCGCTCGAGTTGCCCGCATTTAAGATGCTGATAAGCTACAAAGTTGCTATATCTACACTAAGATACATTTGTATTTCAACTGCGTTGTTTTATGAGTCACAAAGAGGCGTCAAAGCGGAATTAATGCAAATTTCTAATTCCTGCGGATTTATTATGATTCGATAAGTTTGAAGTTCAAACATTTACCCTGGGAAAAAGTCTCATGATTCTCTATTAAGGTTACACTATGCGAAACCGGTTTGAAAATAAATAAAAACAAAGAGAGAGGTTCACTTTTAGTACACTTATGGACAACAACGGTATCTACCTGCTGCACACACCTTAAACTGCTTAGAAAACAGATATCGAGGTCAGTAAAAACTCGAAAAATGAGAGAGTAGAGAGAGTAGAGAGAGAGAAAGGTAGATTACATGAAGAGAATGCAGTATGCACTGTCAAAAGATACATAGATACACTTTATATAAAACTTTAAACACACAAGACAGCTTAAAACTAATGATGAAAAATATATTTCATTTGTAGTTGGTTATCATTTAAAGCAATTAAA
Source organism: Drosophila subquinaria (assembly GCA_037043405.1). Classification (NCBI taxonomy): domain Eukaryota; kingdom Metazoa; phylum Arthropoda; class Insecta; order Diptera; family Drosophilidae; genus Drosophila; species Drosophila subquinaria. Next base: position 32,162 of record JBAMBL010000038.1, on the reverse strand, counting down.
TATGAGTAATAGTTTAGTTAGTTTAAAACTGACGCATGATAAAACTTTCTTATATACAAGTCTTGAATCTAAGCAACCAAAGCTCTCAAAGATAAAATATAAAATAAAATAAAATATATAATAAAATAAATAAAATTTATTGAATTAAATTTAATTATTTCCCTATACATAAAGATAAAACTAAATAAATGTTCAGTGCAATTGTTAATTACATAAGGCAAAACTTTTTTGAATCTTGTTGAAATTGAAATTAAATTTGTAATAGTCAATTTTTGTGCTTCGAAAAATTTAAATCTCTGAAATGTAAGAAACAACAACATTTCAAAGGGTTGGCAATTATTCTCAAAGTCTCTAGAGATTTGTGGAACACACGTATTTATTTATTTATGTATAATTTTAAGTACAACTTAAGCTGAGTTTAAATAACAATAACTCTACCATTTACCATTCACTTTAGGGGCGACAACTGTAACACACAGTCACACACACACACAGTCACACACACATACATAAGCAAAGTCACACAGCTGATGGACGGACACAAGGCATCAACTGTCAATGCAGAAACAGGCGTCACGGGGCACGTATCCTGCGTTCTGTCTTCCAATCTGCCTGTCTCTCTCCGGCGAGCCAACAAAATGAACATATGAACGGATGAATGACAGCTGACATAGAAACAAGACTGGGTGCGTGTTTGTGTGGGTGTGTGTGTGTGTGTTTGTGACACAGTCACATTCTAATCTAAAATAATTGAATTGAAGTCAGATTGCAACTGATGCCTTGCGCTGTGTAGCCAACAGATACAGAACAGATACACAGAGATACAACTACAGATACAGATACATCACGTTGCCTTTGTGACTGCGTGCGAAAAGTGTAACTGTTAGATACATTTGCAGTGGGAGTCGTTTTGCTTGGGGCATGTGCCACCAACAGTTATCGCCTCAGTCGGCGATTGTGTTTATTTTTTCTTTCTTTCCACGCCCGCATTCACAGCATTTACTTTGTTTTGTATCTGTAACTGTGTGTATGTATGCATGTATCTAGCTATATATTTGTATCTGCAACTTTGTATATGTAGCTTATGCTCCAGTTAGCACACATATGCGACGCGCCGCCTTTGATAATTAATGGTTAGAGGACTAGCTAACTGAATTTTGGTTTTGTCATTGTCTGCTCGAGCAAGCCCTGCACATGGTGCTCCCTTTTGGCCGAGATTTGGCACGTTCGCCAACTGCAATTAGGCTGAAACTTTGGGCTAGTCCAAGTTCGTTTCGTTCGCTTGAGTTATTACCTTGGCTTTGGTTACGATTCGCGACCCGCTAATTGCCAGCCATAAATTTGCATTATCTCACGTAGAGAGCGGCAGGTACATCCTTTCTCCCTCTCTCCCACTCCCTATGTTCCTCTCACTCTTAATCTTAATCTGTGTCCCTCTGTTAAATTATCCAAGCTGCGAGCGTCGAAAACTTTTACCAACCCCATGTGACATCTGGTGCCCAATGCCCAGACACGTAACGGGCTGGTCCAAGGGATTGACGAGGAAGAGGGGATGGATTGTGGATGTGAATAGACAGTTTAACTACCAAGGTGTTGAGGTGTCTCACAGCCAGTGTCAGAGTCTTGGCCAACTTGGAGCACAATGTAAGTAGTTCCCAAATGATTAGGCAAACGCTTAAATTATGAATTGGCTCAAATTCCCCAGTTAGCCGTAAAAAATCAAAAAATAAGTCAAAATAATGACTACTGAAAATATAAAGCACAATAGTTGTAAGTAGCTGTTTTACAAAGCTAATATTTGTAAATAGTAAAAAAAATATATATATAGATACATAGATAATATATATAACAATGCTGAACTCATTTGCCTAAGTCACTGTATTTTCTTTCTATAAACTTTCAATAAAAATAGTTAAAATAACGACTATGGTCTTAATAAATTTGTATATTAATATGTAGATTTTATCTGAAGAAAACAAATCTTACAATTATTTAAAGTATCCATTTAAATATATTAAAGATGAATTATTTTAAAAGCATTTCGGAATCCTCGCAAGCTCTAATAATTCTGTGACCTTATCTTTTTCTTAGTTAGGGGCAATTTCTAAGCTGGCCTAGTTTTAAATTAAGTGGCACAACAATAATAAAGCGATATTTTCTAACCTTAAATCCTTTTTCTTATTTTCGGATGCGAAGGTTATGAAAACGCTGTCAAGCTTTAGAAATGTGTTCGCATTGTTTCTAAGCTTTTTGTTGCTGCCACGCTTACAACAACAAAAGCAACAACAACAACAACAATAACAGCAACACACGTGAGAAACTTTGCAAATGGTTGGCAGAAAACTGCGGCGCAGTCTGTGATTAAAAAAGTGGCAACGCCATTTCGTAGCTGTTTGTACTTCGGGCACAGGGTATGAAGAGGGGCAACATGGACTTATGAAAATCTATGTGACAGACCAAAAAATTAACTGCAATTTATACTCAAAAATAAAGAAAATCATATTAAAATTCGTGTTTAAATTCATGATTTAGATAATTTATTCAGAATTATATCACAGCATATGTACAAATTGTGGTCACTTTGTACTTGTGATTTCATATTCTGAATATTTTTTAAAAATATACTAAACACAAAGAAATCATAGTTCCAGAGTATCTCGTAGATGCTCAATTCTAAAATCTTTTCTATTTTTTTTGTCTTTGCTTTTATTATCTATTTCTTCTTGTTCATCTTCATCTCCGTGCGCGGCCATTTTCATTTGCCAGAAAGTTTAAGGTCCTTCATACATAAATAAGCAGTAAGCAGGCGGCGTCGCCTCAAAGTGCCAGGCAAACATCAACAGCAACAACAACAACAACAACTAAACGGACATGACACCCACTACAACGGAGCACTTCAAAAACGACCAGCAACAAAAACAACAACAAGTACAGTAAGGCGACAACACTCATCAACAACGGCCAAACACAAGCTATAAAAAAAAAAAACAAGCGCAACAAGGACTTTCGTCTCGAGTCTCTCCAACGTCAGAACATCAGGACGACGGTGAAGACGAGTCGCGAGCGCTTACGAGTGTGTCAATGTGTGCGTGTGTCCATCCAGTCACTGTGGCACTGTGACAGTCAGTCAGGGCTGCCACATAATTAAGCATGTCGACCAACATCAGTCAACAAATAAAAGTAAAAACAATTCCTTATAACGATACTCCAATACACTTAACATGATAGTCATATACTCAAGTACAGGGTAGCAAATTCTGTACATTATTTCAGCTAAAAGAAAAGCTTTTGATTTTATTCGAATCTGTTTTCAATTTAAATTTAAAGCAATTTTAAGACTTAGAGATTTAAGTGTGATATTCATGTATAATATTTCAATAGCAAAATTGCCCTAAAAAGTATGCAATGATTTTTTGATATAATACAAATGTCCTTATCCCATTCTTAAACTTATTAATAAAATTGAAAAAAAAGAAATAATACAATTCCGACTTAAGAAAATATTTTTTTTTATTAAATTAAAAATAATATAAGGAATAAATAAATTGATGGACTTAAATTTAACGTTAACTGTCTTATTTAAAGCTGAAGAGTTCGGAAGAATTCAGAAGGGTATCTGAAATTTGTACACACTCACACACCTACACAAATATTGCACTTTTGTTTTTCGCAGCCTCTGTTTGCATTTGGATTTACTGATGTACTACGTGTATCAGTGTGTGCGTGTGAGTGTGTGGGCGTGTGACGGTGTGTTTGTGAATGTTGCATGAATGAATGATGAAAGAAAAGGCAAAAGACGTTAGCTGCCAGTGCGAGACTAGAAGACAAAGCCTCAAATGAGCATAATGAGCATAAGGAGGCGTCAAAGCCAAAAGTGCTCTCAGGCGCAGCTGGCCAGGACAATGCTTTAGGAATTGTGTCATATTATTAATGAAAAAGCAAGAAAGGCAAGTACCAAGTTTGTGACGACAGCAATGAGAGCAGAGAGAGTATGTAGATCCAGATTTTAGGCAGCCAAATGAGCAGCGGCTGCAAAATAAAAAAATATGTAAAAAGGAACAAGACTGAAAACGGCACCAAAATAAGAAAAACAACAGGAAGCTGAGGCACTTTTAATATGCAACAGTCTAGCAACTGAATGTATGCTCACTCTCCCACTTTATCGCTCTCTCTCTCTCTCTTTGTCTCATGCTATCCGTGTATCTGTATGTATGTACAATATATATGTGCGTGTTTGCGAAATGAAAATGAAAATCAAGCCCAGGCCTCGTCACAAAAGCAAATAAACGCGCTGAGCGAGCGTCAAGTTATTTATTTGGCAATTGTTCGTTGCTTTTTTATTGTAGTCAGAGTTGTGGCTGTAACTGCGACTGCTGTTTGCTTTTGGGCATTGTCCAACCATCCCAATCAGCCATCCTACTCACTTTGAATGCCCCATTCCCCACTACGAAGTACGTAGCGGCAAAGGTCAATGGAACACTTTTAAACTGCTCAACCATGAAGCGAAATCCAAGTGAAGAAAACCAAAGTCAAAGCCTCGGCTACTTGGGGACACACTGCACCTGGGGCATCAGTGCTGGGAATGGAGCATTCCGTAAAATTATGCGCTGACAAAATTGCCTGTAGTTGTGGTTTAAGTACATATAGTATTTCTTCGGTTTCTGAATATAATCTGAGCTGACGAGTAAAACTTTGGGATGTTTGGACTAAAAAACAAATTTCTAAATAAAGTATACTAACAAAAACTAATAACTAAGCCTAAAACAGCTCAACGATATTTTCCAGAAATTCTAGAAATATTTTAAGTCAGTTTTTCAATTAGATTTGCAAGGAATTTTCTTTACATTAACCGACTTTATTTTATATTTATTAATTTTCATAAATTATATAATTAATACTTGACTCACCTTTTCTTTCAAATTGATTGAAATATCTCACTTTCCAATTGGTTGGGTGTTGTGTATATGTTATAAATATTTAGTTGATCTAGTTGAATATTATAAATACTCCATTTATTGTTCGTTTATTATATTAAATTATTTATCAAATTTTCTGCAGCTTCGTTATGCTCATATTCAATATTATTTATGAATCGTATAAATAGTTATGCATTCATACAACATTAGGTGAATTAATGAATTAATTGTAGCTCAATTGTGATAATTAGTAGTTTATATTATCATTATTATTATTACTAATAATATTATTTGTATCAATTAGTTTAGTTAGTTGCGATTATAAAATATGTGTGTCTCGAATGATTGAAAATTTGTCTGCCTTTATAATTGAATAATGAATTAATTTGCATCGAATTTCTTGTCACATTACTTTTTATAGGTTAATGCAACAATGCAAATTGTCAAATGCAGCCAATTTATTAAATACTTTTTAAATTAAAATTTGTTATTATTATTCAACTTCAATCTTGTGCGTGTTTCAGTTACTTATTGAGTTTATTTACGGTTGATTATTACATTCTATATAATAGAAAATGTTGTATTACAATTAATATTAAAAACTTTTTTCATTCAGCGAAAAATGTGTCCGTCATTATCGTCTTTACTTATTGTTAAATTTTTTGAATTTGTATATATATGAATTGTAAATGGTTTAGTATCTTTAAGTATTTACAATAGGTTTCAAAATTTCCATTTTCGTTTTGTAGATTAAAACAAATTAATTATATTTTTCGCAATAGTTTTAGTTAAGTCTGTGCTGCTTATAAATTTTTCTTGTATTAAGCCTTTTTTAATTGCTTTAGTAAAAGTTTTTTTCAGCTGTCTTCCAATTTATAATAATCCTTTTTTCTTTGTCTTTAAATTTCACAAGCATCGAATTATTAATAACTTTGGTGCTTCTCACTCAATCATCAAAATATTGCTTAGTATTAAATAAATATTTTATTAGCGTTGATTATTTTGTATTTTATTTCGAGCTGACATCCATTGCTTGCTGTTGGGCTGAATCTAACATATTAATGCTGCAAAGAGACCAACAAATGTTCTTTCAATTAAATGTCATTAAGTAAAATGCAAAAGAAGAAAATGTTTATAATTTTTTTAAATAAAATAAAATGAGTAATTTCTACAGATTTGTGAGGCATGTATTGAAACTCTAACAGAAAGACAGAAACTTCTACAGCAATGGTTTTCTAAAAGAATAGTTTTTTTAACACATATTCAAAATATTCATAGAAAAAGTTCACAAACTTCTCACTTGTTGACAATGTCAGCAAAATTTCAAAGTCATTTATTGTCTCCATTTTATCATTTTAAAATTTTTATGTAGAATATAAACACATTTATACACTAAAATATACTTTTCCACCTTATATTCACATACACATATTTACAGTATATACAGAAAGCATTCCATACATCCTTGCACTTGACATGTATCTGGGAGAAACCCATTGAGCTGAATTTTTTAGCTGGGGTCGCTGAAGCTACTGCAATTTGAAACATTTATTTGATGGTCAATTAGAAATTTGCCTGCCATTTGCAATTCGCTTTTCGCATTTCGTTTTTCCGCAGCAATAAAAAAAGAAAAGCAACCAGTAAATAAAATACATAGATGATGAGATAGAGAGTTGGGCAGGAAGAGGCAGCCAAGATGCGTGGAGTGGGAGGCAGGAGGCAGGAGGGTTTGGCGGACAGAAGAAGAAATATGTGTACAACAATGTTGCCACCGAGGACGATGATGATGATGGAATTTTCACAAACACACACACACACAGGAGCAGAGAGCGAGAGCATCGTGCCGTTATTTTTGCAAAAAAGCACAAGAAGAAATAAGAATATCAATTTCCTCCAGTTGGAAAGCGCACCACACACACACACAATGTTCAATTCCACGCACACATACACACACTCTCACACGCATACGCACGCACTTTGAAGACCCAGTCAATACCTAGATATCGCATATACAGATAGATATACATATATTTATGTATATTCTAATGGCGTTTCTGATTAATTTGTTTAATTTGTTCGATTTACCTGCTAGTGGGTTAAGTTTATAAATTTGAGCATCCTGCTGTGCGCTTTAATGTTGCCGTGCAGTGTGTATGTTAATGTATTGGTATTCGAATTAGTATTAGTATTGTGGTGCTCAATAAGCGCGCACACGCACATACATATGGTCACACTGGCTTCTACACATACACAGACACAGACACAGACAAACGCGCGCGCACCGTTAGCGACAGACAACACAGTCACATACACAGAGACACACACACACACGGATAGAAAAGCACGCACACTCACATGCCAATGCCAAACACTGTCACAGAGTCACAGAGGCACAGGCATATAGAATAGGCACAGGCACGACCGAGACGCGACACTCTGGACGCTGGACTCTGTACTCTGCTCTGCTTAGCTCTGTGCAGGAAAAGGCAACTAACAGCACAACCCGAAACCGGAACACCAACTGAATGCGCTGACAGCCCGCAATTGGCAGCCAGGCGACGCTGGAAGTGACTGCAGGAACGAACCCGAATCCGTATCCGAACCCGAATCCGAACTGCGCCCGAACATCACTGGCAGACGACCGATTGGATGCCAAGCTCTGCTTGGGATGCTAACAACGTGAACGTGACTGGAAAGTTACGGACGAGTTCAGTCTGCTCGTGCCTGGAACCCACATGCGAAAGATGCCCAGAGAGAGAGAGAGAGAGAGAGAGAAAAAGAGAGCGTGACTTTACTGCTCGCATGTTGGCTTAGGCGGCAGCCAAAAGCTTCTTTTTTTCGTTTCATTATGCGTGACTTTCGGGAAGCTGCGTGAGAGAACTCCATTGAGCTTTGCTTGAGGTAGTTACAAATACATACATATGTACATATACTCGTAAATATGAGTTGTTTTCATACAGGGTGTGAGCTTTAAGCTTTGCTGTAGCTCACTCAATTCATAATAAGTTGAATTTCAAACGCGAGTCGTTTTAAAAACTGCATCAAGTAAATCTACGAGTACAAGTCTAAGTAATTTAAATGTATTTGTTTACTTAAAAAAAATTACTTTTAAAAAATGATATAAAACAAATTTAAGTTGTTATAATACTGATATCCATACTAATACAAATATATATTTTTTATTTACCAATATTCAATACTTTTAAATAATTTATTACATTTTAAATGGAATCTACGAGTACAAGTCAAGTAATTTAAATTTATTTTTATACTTACAAAAAAAAAAAATTATTTTTAAAAAATGATTTAAAATACATTTATTAAAAAATATATATTTAAATATATCTTGGGATGAGTAAAGTATATTTGTTTTAAAAAAAATAATATTAAAATTTACTAATACTGAAATCTATACTAATAAAAATATTTTTTTTTATTTACCAATATTCAATACTTTTAAATAAATTATTAAATTTTCAATCAAATGATTAGAAACGAAATTAGTAACTTTTTAAGGTCAACCTGTAACTTGCATTAATTGCGAGTCAGCTCACTCACTTGACCCAAATGTTGAAAATCCTTCAATGCTTCAACTAGCTAAAATTATTTCAAATTTCACGCATGTTCATTCATGCACAAGAGCACATGCAGACACCTACTCCTTGAATACATACGCACATTCTCTCGCACACACACACACAAACACATTGGAAGTCATTCGCTGCGTAGGTCCAGAGCCAAAAATGATTTATGACCACCAAAAAAATTAATTTAAAGTAAATTCGCATGAATGAAAAATGGCTTTTACAAACGAAAAACTACAGGGCGCCTACACAGAGCCAGAGAGCGCGAGAGAGTACAAAACCAAGACATTGTAAAGAGAGTGGGATAGGACCATATACATATGTAGGTCCCATTTATATGTGCTCTCTTTCAAGCCACTTGTAGGCTGCTCGCCTTCTCTTTACATGAGCTTTAAGCTCAGTTTATTAATTTCTCTCACAGCTGCTGAGACTTCCATTGTGTTTATCCCTGTTTGCACTTCCAGTGGCTGTCAAACTTTTCTCGCGCACACGAAGGACATCGAAGGCAGCTCCAGCTCCATCTCGAGTTGCTATTTTCTCCAGTTGCCAGTGCTCGGCAGGACTTGATTCGGCTGCTGCCGATTCGGTTGGTATCCATGAATGAAGGCTGATAATGGCAGTTGGCGCAGCATTTGCGCCTGACGCACCGTTCCGTACACACTGCCGATGTACCTTAAAAAGGACGCTTGATGCTACGAATTGTTCTGGGATCTTGCAAATATGTTTGCATTTTTGGATGTTCTGCCTTGTGTCCTTGGTTACGCCTGCACACACACATACACACACACACAGATAAACAAACAACTTTTTCCAGCATACTTTGCGGCGTTTCGTTTTTATTGTCTTTGCTTATTTGCCTTTGTTTTGCTTGTCCTTTTGCGTATGTGTGTGCGGTCGAAGAAGGTTAATAACTTTGTTACGGTGTTGACAAGAACTATGAGGCTTATTTGCTCAAAGTTATAATGCATAGAGCTTTATGATAAAAATCTTTAAAGGATAAGCGAATTGTAAAACTTGCACAAAAAACGATTTAAACAGAATTTATTAAATTGTTTAATAGATATGTGGTTTGAAATAAAAGAAACACAACGACACCTTTTTCATTGGATAATAGGATTAACAATCTATTTATTAATATTAAGCTTATTTTTTGAAACAGTTATTGGCAGCCATTAATCGTTCGATTAGTAACAGCTCGTTTTTAAAACTTCTTAAGAACGGAATAAAATCATATTTAAAAGGGTCGTTAAAGTGTATGGAGACTGAATCGAATTAAAATTCAAGAATAGACCTATTTATTACATTAAATGTATTATTAATTCAACTTGCTCTTTGTTCTTCTTTTTTTAAGTTACCGAGGGCTGTTTTATTGCTTCATTTTCCTTACTTTCAGATAAGTGACCTGTATCTGCATCTGTGTTTTGTATCTTTCAGTTTGTATCTACTTTGTGTACACGGTACATTTGCATTGTGTTGAGTTCTATTTTTTATATTACTCTGTGAGTTTTATTTAATTTACTTAGCACTTTGTTTACCCGCTTGTTTGCTTATTTGTTTTGATTATTCAAGTTTCATATTCTCTATGCTTCGGATTTCGTTTCTGCTTTTCACAATGTCGTAGCTTGTCTTGCTGATTTTCTGGCCAAGTTTTACTACTACTGTTAATAATAAATAAATTAAAATTATTTTTAAAAATACAAATAAAAATACTCATATGTTAATAACCTACTTGCCAGATATTATAGCTTTTATACTGTAATAAAAGTATGGTAATTTTATTTTTCCTCAAAAACATCTTTTGTAATTTGGCGAATCTTCTTGACTTTTCCCAATCAAATTTGAATCTGATTTTCAATTAAGGATTGTATTAATTTTCATCATGAATTTAGGACTAAGATAACCTATCTTTCTTTTCAAGCTTTAAAAACAATTCGAAATTTATTTTGTAAGCCCTAGAAATTATAAGCTTTATAACATAGTATTAAGGTTTAAAAAAACAAATTTCTTTCTGTGTGTTTGGAATTGTAAGCTCAGATCATCAATGAATAAGCTAAAATATACTTCAACTCAATTTTAAAAATCTTTTATGTCAGTGTTTAGACATAAAAGCTTTTCTTGTATGTAAATTTTAGCTCCGTTTGAGATTGTATTAAGTACTTAGCGCAAATTAACTAGGCTGAGAAGTAAGAATAACCGAAATTCATCGACGGTTCACTTTCGAATTGATTTGCATTGACCCATTTAAAATGTGTCTACCCCATATCAAAATGCCGCTGAGTTCTCTCCGCTTGACAGTCAGTTTCGGCGCTGTTCAAATATTAATTCATACTCGTATCAAGGTTTCGTCATTCATTTTGGACGTCCGTCGGTCGACTAGGAGCTCTGCTAAAAGTCAGCTCGAATGGCCGTTTCACTTGGTTCGTTTCACTGGGATCGTGTAATGAAATTTAAGCGGAATTGTAAACAAAGTTGTGCAATAAAATCAACAAACCGCAAATAAATTGCAATTTAGAGCAGACTCTGCCACCACAAAATGAAAAAAAAAGAAAGAAAAAAAAATTGGAATGAAGAGATCCAAGGCAAAGCAAATGTCTTTGCGTTTTATTTCAGACTTTCGCTTGGGCTTTGGTTTTTCCCTTTTATTTTTTTTGTCAACACGAGTATGCCGGCATCCTCTTTTTTGGGTGGGCGTGGCAGTGCTGATTTCACGAGCCATTTGCAAGAGTCCTTCACACAAAATGCAGCGACTGAGCCCAAAAAAAAAAGCTAAAGGATGCAATCGCTGCAGCGACGCGAAAATTGCCGCAAATTGAAGCAAAGACGGCGACATTTTATTGAAACCATCTACCAGCTACCAGGGGAGCATTTTTTAGTCAGAAATTGGCAGGAATCCTGTCAGTTGTTGAGAGCACGACAAACGGTCGGTTCATTGTTTCAATTTGTGCATTTCGCCTTCCAATTGCCAACTGATAATTTATGCAAATTCCACACAGTTTGCTTCTATTCACTTTTGCTTATTCACTTTGCCAATTGATTTCGTGACTGTCGACCGAAATCTGTTCTGAAAAGTGTGTCGAGGACAATGATGCTTAAAATTAGCTTCCATGGTCAGTTTTATTAAGATTTAAATAAACTGTATATTCAATTTTTGATGACATTTTTACTTACTACACCAATTAATAAATAATAATTGTATATACACATAGTTGCAGACATTCCTGTTAGATTTGGATTAAAATTACTAATCAGTTCGAATATTTTTGGAAATAATCGTAGAGACTATATAATTCACTGTTGAAAAATTTATGATTAATGTTTACGATTACAAAAAATCAGAAATAATCTAAAATGATTACAATTATTCAAAATTAATCAGAAAAAATCAAAAATAATCAAAAATAATCAGAAATAATCAAAAATGATGCGAATGCTCAAAAAGATTATTTTTGATGATTTTAAATTTTTTCTGACTATATTTGAATGATTGTAATAATTCTAGATTATTCTAATCACTGGTTTAACTTTTATCATCATTATTTAACAGGTATGGTTACAGATAATGAGAGCAGTTATTTGGAATAAAATTCCCAAAAAATATAACCATTATTTGCACAATTAGTATAACATGTAACATAACTAACTAAAATGAGCGCAAAAAACCGAACAACAATTATTTGTGCATCAAGATTAACACATTTTACAGACCGTATTTTAAATAGTTTTATTTTTAGTATAGTAGTAAACAGATATTTGTTAATCTTGATATAAGCACTACAATATTTCGGGAGTACACATAAATATCGTTTCTAGTGTAGATATATAAATATATAGTATACAGATAAAGCTATCCATATTTATAAATTAATAAATATAGTTAGATCGATAGATATCTACTTCGATGTAGATGTATTTATCATCATTTACCATCCTGTTCCATCCGTCAATTTAATACCACTCAAAGGCTTGGCCGGAATATATCTGGTAGTCATTCATTATATCCTGGCTAACATCCAAAAATTGTTGCCACAGAAATGATAGCCCAGCTGAGGCAGCAACACTTCTGCACACTCGCTTCAATACTCCTTAAATTGGCTATCTGCAGACACACAAAAACACACACACAGACACACGCGTACACAGAAAAAAATACGACATTTCGGCATAAAATGTTTACCATTTAATGCTCATATTGTGTAAATTTAAGAATAAAATATTGAATATATACTTAAATAAAACTGCTAAAAACTGAATTTTAAACTTCAATTTCAGAATATTTTTTCTCTGTGTACACATAAATGTACGTACTATACGGCGAATTTCGTGTTGCACAACAATAAATCATAAAGCGCCGGCTCAGGCAGAGTCTCAGTGTCGAGTGTTGGCAACGAGAAAAACAACGACAACAACAACAACATCGGCAGCAACAACGACAACAACAATCACAATGACAAAGGCAACGGTAATGGCGCAATCGGTCATGTTATTATTGTTTGTTGTCGTTGTTGTTGCCGTTGTTATTGTTGTCGTTGTTGTTGTCGCTGTTGTTGTTGTTGTTGTTGCCGAGCATCGGCCATTGAATGCAGTTCGTTTGCCGTCGTTCCGTTGCAAGTTGACTTGTCATAAAAATTGAAATTGTTATCAACTCGTCCGTGCGTTGGACGTTGAGGATTATTGCATTAAAGTTGGCTCTGAAATGGAAAATGTACAATCGCCACGCCCATTATAACATGACAGCAGAGCAAGCTGCACTTCCGGTTAAGTCCTCTCCCTCTCACGCCTTCTCAAGCCATCGTTTCTCCTCCTTTATTCCGCTTACGCCTTCCGTTACGTGAGCTGCGGATTAAAGTGGACAAAGTGTTGAAAGGCGAGTTGGAGTCCTTGGTTTTTGGTCCTTGATGCTTGATTCTTGATGCTTGATGCTTGGTCCTGTTGGCCGCTTATCAATAGCGTGCATTGAATCGCCGCGTGTCTGAGCATTAAAAACAAAAAATTATGCCCAATTCTTCTTATCACGTTTCCCATTAAGTGAAGTGGAAAACGCTCGATGTGAATTGTAATTAATTACGCGGCAGAAAAGCAACTGAAATACCACGAAATATGCTGAAAAGCACAAGGAGTTATTGTAAATCAAAAGTGTTTGCTGATTTTACGAGGAGTTCACTTTGAGAAGCATAATATGGCATTACAAATAATTCAGTAATTTATACAACTACGATAGATTAAAAAATTATAAAATGATAGACAGTTGTGTAAGTAAATAAAACTTTTAATGAAAATCTTATAGTTTAATTATTAAATGATAATTATTAAAAAACTGTTAATTAAACAAAAAATATATTTTATTAGTTGTTATGGAAAGTAAAACAATTAAACATAATCAGATAATAATTAAAGATAAGCACAAAATAATAATTTAATATTAAGCTAAATGCTGTCAATAATTCAATTTTAAATGCATAACTTCTTTACGTTACGTGACACTAACGTAACAAATTTGATCGCTACCATAACAGAAAAGACGACAGAATAATAAGTGTCCATAAAATATTTGTTATAATTATAAAGTAATTTTGTTCGAGTATCACAAATTTAAATAGAATAAAACGAAAAAGTGTCGAAAATCCGTTTTTGAGAGAGGCTGTTCTTATTCTGAAGAGCAGCAACTACAAATCATGTATGTAAATAATGTTAACATAAATACGAACACATATCTTTTTTTTCTTGAATAAATTAAATTCAAGTAGAATATTTATATTCTTAGTAAACATTGTAATCTCAATATGGAACTTTTGTTCTTATAGTTACTCAGAATGGAGATTCGACTATTTGCTTGCCACAAACATTTGCACAAAACTAATATACCCTATTTTCCAATTTTTAATGCTTTCCTGGTATAAAAGCCGACAAACAATTCGTTCTCTTACATTTTTCATTCAACTACAATCGCAAAGCTATCCAAAAATAAAATATATTACTTAGTACTCAACGATTCTATTGCGAGTACATCCAAAAAGACGAATCCATTGAGGGAGAATGTTGCATTTCGTTCCAAGGCTTACGCATCTGATTGTGGCCAAGCCCTCCCCAGGCGGAAGTGGGATCTATAAGATCTTGATACCCAACTACAGTGAAGAGCTTTTGGATGTGAATTGCGATGCGAAATCTCATGAAGGTGGTTGGACTGTCATCTTGAGACGCATGGATGGAAGTGTGGAATTTTATCGTAGCTGGAATACGTACAAAAAGGGATTCGAAGACTTGGACGACGAATTTTTTTTTTGGGCTTGGACAAAATACATGCTCTGACTGCAGATAGGAGCCAAGAATTGTTTGTGATTCTGGAGGACTTTAAAGGAGATGAAAGATTTGAATTTTGTTCGATGCTTGCAATTGGTAACGAGGGTGAAGAGTATATGCTACACACTTCGGGAACAGCCAATGGAACTGCAGGCGATTCTCTGACATATCATCGGGGCATGAAATTTACTACTTCTGATCAGGATAATGTTGCTTCGGATACGATGAACTGGGCCATATTAAGCTCTGGCGCCTGGTGGTAAAAGACTGGTTTCAAGAGGTATGCTGAATGGTATTTTATCTAATTTTTTTACCCTCGTTTAACTTGAATTCTTACAGTAAATTGACGGTCATATATAAGAACAACATATGGGGTAGAGGCATAATTTGGTCCTCTTTTAAAGGTATGGAATACTCCCTTAAAAGAGCTGAGATGATGATTCGGCCAAGAAAACTTGTCTATCAATAGATTTGAGTGTGTCATTTATCTATTTATAAAATTATGTGTATAATTCTCAACAAAATGTTTTCTATTTTGTATATATGTGGGTTGGTATATGCAAGTGTATACCAGCTAACAGTGATCCCTAGACAACAACAACACGACGAGCAACGACAAGAGAATAGACAACGAGCATGTGTGAAGCAAAGGAAGGCGAATTCACGCACAGGCGAATTCGCAATAACTATTGGAAAGCGTAAAAGAAGATCGACGAGCGAGATGCCGAACGGGAGTTGAAGTTCGGCCTCTGACGCGAAAGGTTGTGAGAACTTAAACCCAAACGACGAAAGACGCACATTCAGTTTCTATTATTATTCATTATTATAATTAAATACTTTGTATAACCTTTATATCAAATAAAACCCCACATTGTGGGGGCTCGTCCGGGATTTGATTAAAGAAAACGACGGGATTGATTTGAATAATGAAACGACGGAATATAGAATCTGAAAGTTAAAATAAAAACGACGTGGAAATAATTAATTTAAAAGTGTGTGTGGAATAATAAATAGACGATTTATATTTCATGCAAAATGACGTGCTTAAATGATTTAATTCCAAAAAGCCTACGAGGGGCAACAAGAGCAAGCATTTGTGCAGTGCACAAATTCGTGTTTGAACAAGAAGGAGACAGAGGCAATCGAGGCCGTTTACGAGAGTTTTGTGGTTTCAAGTACGACGAAAACGACGCCAGATTTGCAGCAAAGCGTGTATACATACGCGAAAAACTAACGGAACGTGATCTTGTTTCAATATGCGTCGTATTGAACATAAGCCACAATGCTGAAAATATGGAGCTACATATTTTTCGGAATTTGCTAGAAGGCAAGCTTCTGCAAGGCAATGACGACGAAGAGGATAGTGATGACGAAGAAGAAACAGATGAAAACGAGAATGAAGACGCAAATGACGATTGCGCAGAAAACGACGGTCAAGGTTACGACGTACAAGAAGAAGTGCAGAGACGTTCGAGTGAACGAGACAACGATAGTGATGTACACAGCGTACACACAGCTGAAATTCCACAAAGAAGACATCAAGAGAATAGAGCACAAAGCACAATGCAACGACGCGATTACGACGAGCAGCAAGCGCCACGGTTCGCTATAAGTTTTCGGGACATAGAGGAGTCTATCCGAGTGTTTGATGGCTCTGATGAAATTGCTGTCGAAGTATGGGTAGCAGAATTTGAAGAACAGGCTGAGTTCATGCAATGGAGTAATTTGCAAAAACTCATTTTTGCCAAAAAATCACTGAAGGGCATTGCCAAGCTATTTGTTTTGAGTGAGAAACATATAAACTCGTGGCAAGCATTGAAGAGCGCATTATTGAGTGAGTTTAAGTCGAGAGTCAGTAGCAAGCAGATACACGCGCAGTTGAGTGACACAAAACGCCGATCGAAGGAAAGTGTTCTTGAGTACTTTTACCGCATGAGAGACATTGCAGCGCGAGGCAATGTTGAAGATGAAGCTTTAATGCAATATGTTATTGACGGTGTTGACGAATTGGCATTAAATAAATCAGTTTTGTATGGTGCAAGAATTATGAGTGACTTTAAAGACAAATTGAGAGATTACGAAAAAATGAGTGAAAAAATTAAGAAGAATGAAAAAGCTGTAAAAGACAAGAAGACGGAAGTGCGACAAAATAATACACCAGTTGGCAAAAAAGACGTTGTTTGCTTTAACTGTGGTGAAAAGAGACATTTGTCTAGCACTTGCACGAGCAAAGAGAAAGGAAGAAAGTGCTTCAAATGTAATCAGTTTGGTCACATATCGAAGAACTGTGAAGAAAATGACGAAAAACAAAATGTACGTGTAATTAACAATAAATCAGAAATAACGATGAAAGATGTGTTTATTAAAAATACGAAGTGTACGGCATTATTTGACACTGGAAGTAACTTCAACATTTTACGCCAAGATTTGTACGACGAGCTGCGCATGCCACTTTTAAAAGCTTGCAAAGTGTGTTTGATCGGGTTTGGTAGTGGTGCTGGCAAAATAAAGCCGATTGGTCAGGTAGAGCAAAACATACGCATTGACGGTGAAGATTATGTGCTAAACTTTTACGTTGTTGCTGCAAAGTTTACAGACATTAAACTGATAATCGGGCAAGAGCTTTGCTTGCAGGCAGAAATACTGTTCAATCGCAATGGTGTTAAAGTTAGTAAAATGTAAGAAGATAATAACGAGAAAGATGCATATGAAGAATCGCACGTAATGAAAATTGACGCCGTGGACAATTCAAAGTTAGATATAAACACTGCCGTTAACGAGTCTACGCGTCGCGAGGTTCCCGAAATACTTTCAACGTTTAATCCGCAAAAACAAGACGAACACTTAAAGACGATCACAAAGCTTATCTACGACGCTTATCAGCAGAGCTTGCAAATAACAGTCGACCGTTTTTTTTTTGCGATCTACTCACGAAAATAACCGAAATAAACACACACGCTTGCTCTTTGTCTGAGCAGATCAATTCGGTTTTTCTTTTTTCCTTTTCGGTTGAATTTTCTCAGTTGAACTAATCTAGTAACTTTCTTTCAATAACAAATTATTGAGAAAAACCGATTGAGTACTCAAAATATAACAGTCACTAGGTGAACAAAAAATGAAAAGCTCAGTTCAAACGTTCATTCATTTTTTTCTTATGTTCCACGTTATTTTATGTTATACTTCTTAAAATTTTAAAAAGTTTACCCATAATTAGTGGCATCTTGCCCCCAAGAATAGTATGAATACCCTATTTACTCCCTGTAAACATAATAAATTCACATACATATATTATAATTATTTATTCTGTGTTAAGCTTCACCACCAATAAAGAGTTTAAATTTTCTCCGCTTAATGAGTTGCGTTTCTCCGACAAAATAAAATGAAGCGCTGAAAATGCCCTTTCAACCGATACTTGCGTCGCCGGTGTAGCCAGCACAACTTGTGCGAGCGCACTCAGGTGTGGTGACTGTAGCTTCTTGTCTCTATAAAAATGCAAAATATTATCGGTCAATGGTAAACGACCATTCATTAAATCGAAGTTCTCGATATCAGCATAGATTTGTTGAAGTTTTGCGGAAACAGGATCTTCCTTTGTTACGGTCACTGTCTGTACGCCATCCAAATAGGCGGAAAACATATCATTTTCCTCGACAGCACATAAATTATTTTCGGATGAGGGCTCCTGCGGCTGATCATTGTTTTCAGCCTCGCATGATGGCACATTTGGATTTGGGGCATGCACCTTAAATAATTATTAATTATAATTAAGAGAAATTCAAAATAAGACAGGACCTGAACATCAAAGAAAAAAAAGACTTACTTGCTTCAGCTCGAATAATCGGAATGCAATTTTCTTTAGGTTTTGTTTTGCCAACAATTTTTGGTGGGCAGTTAGTAGACAGCTCACGCGGGGATCCATATAAATAGCAGCGAGCAATGCTTCATTTTGCAGCAAATGACACTCTCGAATTTTTATCTGCGCCAATAATTTTTTTTTTATAATATTTTGGCTATTCTCGCACTTTAATTTGAGTACCATCCATATAATAAAGAACTCGCTGTAGACTAAACTCTTTTCTTGCAACTTCATAGTTGCCTCGTACGTGTCTTGAGGGATAAAAGTTTTCCTTTTACAAGTGCTTTTATTTGGTCTTTAATCAACTGCTCTTTGATTTTTACATAAGTCATTATGTTGCGCGACGTTATTTGGTTCATAGAAAGCGCGCTGTAAACTGGGTTAAGTATTTCACGAAATCCTTCACTATCAAGAAACAAAAATGGCTTTCCGTCCGTGGTCACTATTTTAACTAGCGAAGAAACGATTGCCTCTTCACTTGATTCGTATGAAATTTTTTTTTTTTTATAACGGGTTCCACTTCAATGTAATCGTTGCTCTCAACTTCTTCCACTAATACAGCATGTTTTGAATTTAAGTGCCGTTTTAAATTTGTTGAGTGCGATCCTGCAAGTTTTACGCCGCATACGGTACACTGGGATTTTTTTTGTTGTGCGTCGAATTTAAAAAATTGTTGAACTTTTTTATTTTGCTCACGGCCCATTTTTCACAAAAATAGTTTAATTGTTAAGATATGTTTGATTATTGAAAGCAAGTCACAAACTAAAATAAATGAAAAGACTTTTATTTAATTCGCTCAATTTTAAATTGACAGTTTACAACCCGAGCCCTTTGCTTTTTAAAAATTGATTGTGGTGTGAGAATGACCGATTTGTTTAAAAACTGTGTGAACGGTTCATTTATGACACTTTAAGCAAAGAGTCCGTAAATAACAGTTATTTTTGAACAAAAACAAACGGTCGACTGTTATTTGCAAGCTCTGCTTATCAGGCGTTCCTTACAAAATAATCAAAGATGCAGAACTTATAATGGTTCCGAGTGATCCGCAGAAAACGATTATCGACAAAGCTCGCGATAGAGGACATTTCTCTATGAAGAAGACGAAGGAGCTAAAATTCAATCGCAAGCGACGTAAAAGAGAAGGTCTGTTGCACCCCCCGCAGAAAGAAGACGTGCCGCTGCAGACGAACCCTACGAAGTCAACACCATCAAACGAGGCCATAATTAAGCTACGCAGCCAGAGCGTTACTTTTGGCAACCCTTTTTGTATCATTTCAGATAAAGTTCAGCGAGCGATTAATTCGACGCACACCAAAGATGACGAGCAGCTTCAGGATCTGATCCAGAAAGAGTCCATCATTGCATATTCAGAGGATCGCAATGAGCTACGGGCAAAGGCGAAGACTCAAATCCTTAACCTGCAAGACGAAAACAAGAAGACGTATAACTTACGACGTGAAGCAGCGAGGCAGTACGACGTTGGCGACCTAGTTGCCATAAAGAGGACGCAGTTTGGAAGCGGACTCAAACTCAAGCCGAAGTTTTTGGGCCCTTACCAGATCGTCAAGGTGAAGCATAACAATGCTTACGATGTCGAAAAAGTTGGCAGTTCCGATGGGCCAAAGCACTCATCATCGTGTGCCGAGTACCTCAAACCATGGTCCACATTCAATGACGAAGACAGCGACGATGCGCTCGAGGCGAGTGCATAAGCAGGATGGCCGGATGTGGGTTGGTATATGCAAGTGTATACCAGCTAACAGTGATCCCTAGACAACAACAACACGACGAGCAACGACAAGAGAATAGACAACGAGCATGTGTGAAGCAAAGGAAGGCGAATTCACGCACAGGCGAATTCGCAATAACTATTGGAAAGCGTAAAAGAAGATCGACGAGCGAGATGCCGAACGGGAGTTGAAGTTCGGCCTCTGACGCGAAAGGTTGTGAGAACTTAAACCCAAACGACGAAAAACGCACATTCAGTTTCTATTATTATTCATTATTATAATTAAATACTTTGTATAACCTTTATATCAAATAAAACCCCACATATATGTTGAAAGAATTCTCTTCGTTCAATTTTAAGACACTAACGTGTTTTAACTATGTTAAAAATGTGTCTGCCACGTCTCCTTTAATGGGTCAACTGGTCATATGCAGCAACAGAAAAAAGTCAGGCTAACATCCGGTTAGCCAGAGAGACCAGTGCTCCCCCCCATCCTCCCCTCCCCCCGCCCGTGTCCTCGTGGTCATCCTATTAGTTTAAATCCAGCTCCTGGTCTGTGTTTTTACATTCACATTCTAGTTCATTGTTCGACTGCCGAATTTTTGTAGCGCACAAAATAAATACACAAACACGCCACATTCACAGTGAAGCACTCACTCACACACATATATACTTACACACACTCACACACACACACACATACACACTCACTCACACACATGTACAAACAGCAAGCCAAAAGGAAACACAATCTAAACGCAGTCCTGTGTTTCCTGTAATGAAAACTTTAGAAATTTTGTTGCTGCAAGACGTCAAACAAGAAATGAAAAACCAATGTGCAAAAAATAGCTTTAAAATAGTTTGAATAAACGACACGACTATAGATACGCTGTATAATTCAAATACCCTCCGCTCATTGACTATGGCCCAAAACAAATATTTTTCTATTAATTAACTGATTGATTAAATAAGCTGAACTAAATCTCATTGGATTTTTGTATACCATAAAATTGCTTACATTATATTATAATTAAAGTACGGAAAGGAAGAGTGAGGGATCAGACAAAGACTTTTAAATTAAGCATTTAATTGTTACGTTGTAAAAATTATTTGATTTTTAACAAATTTTGCATATTTTCATAACAAGTACAGGGTCTTTTACAGTCGATCTTCATAACAGTATTCTCTACTATTGTTGCAGTAAATAAACCAAAAATTCTATTAAAATTGAAAGCCAAAGGGAAGAAACACAAAAGCAGAGGCTGCCCTTTTCAGTTAGACTTGCCAAGGGCGCAATGACCAGCGTTGCAATTAGAGGTTAAAGCAACATGATACAACTTCTATTTGAATGCAGTAAGGAAGCAAAGAGGAAATGGAGTAGCACAAAAAAAAACAAAGAAAAAGGACAATGCCCATATTAAAAAATTCATTGAAAGCGCAAACACTCAAGTGTAACCATTGTAGAATCGAGGCTGAGACTAACATTCTTTTATCAAGCTATAAATTAATGTGCAATAAGAAGAAAATAAAAATTGGAGTATAGGTAATGAAAAATTTATTGAGCAAACACAGACAATAAATGTATAGAAATAAAGTGACACAGTTTTTAAAGACCAAATTATTATTATTTATTTTAAATTTGCGTTCCCAATTAAAAAGATTATCGGTTTCATTTTAAAATTGCCATCAATGTTCAAATAAAAAATGAGAACTGTGTGTGAAAAACGATGAACAACATAATAAAAGCTAGTTTAAAATACTGCCAAAACATAGTTTTAATAATAAATAAATAAAAAATAAATAATATTTTGATAAAAATAGTCCAAGCCAAACGATTTTAAAACTTGACAGCTTGTATAATAACTGGTTCAAACTGTAGTCACATAAACAAGACAACGTTAGTAAATATTATGGCACTTTATCTTCATTACGCAGCCAAGAAGGAAGCACTCTCAAATAATAATATAAAGAAAAAAATAAACAAAAAACACAAGAAAGCAAATTTATTTTGCGGAACTAAATTGAAATAATTTTGGCAGCTGAAATATGCACAAAAAATGTTTTAATACCAGAGCCCAGACATGGAGCCAAACACAGACGCAAATATAAAACAAATATAAGCGCAACGTCGGAGAATGCAGTCTGGCAGAACCTCGGCAGTCAAATAAAACCCGGGCCTTTTAGTGTGCAAATTCCCGCAATTGCTTCCCACTGACGTTATGCTAGCTTTTTGCCTGGCACTTGGCCAAGCTTTTTTTTTAGACCCCGTACTTTAAAAAAGTATAGGGGTCTATTAACTTTGTCACAAAAAAAAATGTGCGTAACAGGCAGAAGGAGGCGTGGCAGACCCCATAAAGTATATATATTCTTGATCAGCATCAACAGCCGAGTTGATATAGCCATGTCCGTCTGTCCGTCTGTCCGTCTGTCCGTCTGTAAGAGCGCCTAGATCTCAGAGACTATAAAAGCTAGAGACTTCAAACTTGGTATGTAGGTGCGTCTATATTGTAAGCAGATCGAGTTTGTTTTAGATTTTGGCCACGCCCCCTTAAACGCCCACAAATTAGAAAATCTTAATTATAAGGACAATTTTAAAGATAGACATTCCTTATTAAGCATAGACGAAGATATTGTTACTTTCCATATGTGCTGAAAATTTCATCGCGATCGGATAATAAACAGAGAAGATATTGAACAACTAAATTCTCCTTTATTTGCCATACTTTAGCAGCAACAACAACAATCAATGAATACAATTAATTACTTTTGACTTACAGTCCAGTAACAATGAAATCTATTACTGGACAGTGGATTTCAAAGAGCGACTGTGGCGCAACGTGTAAAGACGCCTAGTTTTTTGCTTACATTGTCAGTTGTACCAGGGGGTCGCGGGTTCAAATCCTGACACGGACAAAATTTTTTTTGTTTTTAAAATCAATTTTTTTGTGTTATGTTGATATTTTATATAAGTGTTGCATTTTTATCAATTCAAAATGTTAGTATTTATTATTTGACCAATAAAATTAAGTTGTTAGCAGATGATCCCCAAATGTTTTTTTTAATGTTATTAAATTTTAAAATGATGTTGCAGAAATCATAACTGGCAAAGAATAAATCATTGTAGTCTTAACATATCTGCATTTTGCATTTGTAAAGTTGGCTTCGGTGGCCTAAGGGGCAAAGTTCCCAGTAAATTAGCAATTAGTCGCGGATTCAACTCCCAGCGAGAGCAAATTTTTTAATTTTTTTTTTTAATATTTGCAGACTTTTTAGATCATATGTAGGTCCCGAGCTCGAATCCCGGCTTGAACAGACTTTTTTATTTTTAAGATTTATTAATGTTTTCCTGACATTTTATATATGTTGCAGTTACATCAATTCAATGTTAATATTTGATTTTTTTTTGGTTTATGATTAAGAGATGTGGGAAATGCTCTTATCGCTTTCTTGCTTTCTCTAATGCTTAAATCAATTTATTTTGTGCATCTGTTAAATTTGATGATGTGCTTTACTAAATCATTTATTATATCTTTAATGTAAATTGATATACGTATCCTCAATATATTTGGGCGAAAATATATATATATTAAAATACTTTAAATGTTTGTAGCGACTTATATTACATGACTTTAAGCAGTGTTTGCTTTTGCATAGTAAGTACGGGGTCTTCGACAGTCGAGTACCGCTCGACTGTAGCACCGCCGACTAGTTTTTTTTGTTTTTTGTTGCAACAGACAACTGCAACGAGGAGCGACGTATATTAAATTTGTCATTTTGTGCTCAAGCTGAAGCCAAACGCGTGGCTTGGCCAATTTGTCCTTGTTGTTGCCTGATTTCCCTGTCAATTACTGTGCAATTTAAAAACGCATTTCGCATTCGCTGGTCATGAAAATTGAATTATAATTCTCCGAGCTGACACACAAACGCACATTAAAGAATTGTTGTGTATGCAACTGCAGTGGTTAAATGCTGTTAAGAACAGTTGCAAAGTTGCAAAGTTGGATTGCGCATTGACCAATGCGGCGTATGCGTAATTTGTCGACAAAACTCGTTTGTTTCGTCTGTTTGAGCGGTAATTGAAGGATGGAACTTTTTCAATGCAACAATGAAATGTCGTTATGTTGTAAATTTCGAAATTCCATTAAAATCTACTTTACAATACCAAATAAAGAATCTGTGAGCTTAGCAGAGATATCTCAAAAATCATTACAGTTTTACCTATATTTATGTACACTAACTTTACTGAAAGCTGTAAGCTGAAGAAGTAAAATTTTGATGAAACTAATATAAACTGTGTGAATAAATGCAAATTGTGCATATTTTAAAAAATGTTCGGATGTGTTATAAAAAGATTTAATGACAAAATGTGTTGCAACTTGCAGCAAATGTTTGCAATTTGAATAATTTGCACCAAATATAATAATCTTGCATATCACAAATTCTATGTAATTTACTGCTAAATGAAATTTTCTTAGTTATTAAACTTTTTGCATTTAAAGTGAATAAATAATTTCTTAGTTTAAGCACTTTACCGTCAACAATTTGATGCTTACCTTGCACTGAAATATCTGCAAAATATTATTATTCAATTTCCTTTATCGTAGATTATGCACACATGAAACTACATATATTGTAGTGCAGCATATCGGCTTATGGATTGAAACCGCAATCAAACTCGCATGATGCCATGGTTTCAGATTCAGTAAGCCTTTGTTTTTCCTGGCCCATTTATATCAATTTCAATTTGTCTGTGGGCAGTTTTTGCCTCGGCTCCAGGCCTCTGGCTCTGGCTCAGTTCTGGCAGGCTGAATACTTGGCACTATTTCAAAATCCAAATTAATAAACATTACAATTGCGGAAACAAGTAAATTTGTACAGTCATAACCGCTTCGATTGTTCAAGGGTCCCCGTCCATCTCTTCTCCCATCCCTCGCAATGGATGTGCATCCCTTTGAGCCATTGACCCTAGCTAAGTTGGCTAAGTGCATTTGAGCCTGTGGCTTTTCAACTGAGCCGCATTAGCAAACACATATGCTGACGTAAAACTCGAAATGCAGGTAAATTACAAATACACAACAGCCGAAAATAAATAAACTGGTAAACAAGTGGATAGCTCGACTAAGTGTTAACCTGTGCCCAGGTCGGTAATTTATATACGCTACAGTAGTGTGTTAGTGTATAGATAGAAAGATAGATAGACAGATAGAAAAATATATTGATTATAGCAGGTCAATGGCATAAAAACTAATGGTCAAAATAATAAGTACACTATTTCTTTTTTTCTTACTATTGTAAATCAACTATTCACAGTAAAAAAAATATATTTGGAAAGGTCGTTTAAGTACCGTTTGAATGATGCAAAACTTTCCTTAACCATTTAAGTACCCGTTGAAAATTTAGAATTTTTATAATAAAAAGTACACTATTTTTTTTTCTCTTACTATTGTAAGTCAACTATTCACAGTAAAAAAAATATATTTGGAAAGGTCGTTTAAGTACCGTTTGAATGATGCAAAAATTTCCTTAACCATCACTGCGGACGGCAGTCCGCGCTAGTGACGAAAGCAGCACGAAGGGTGCGAAGGCGACTAGCATATATACACAGGAAGAATGGAAAATTTGCTATGACTGCCCTATCAGGTCGAGCTATATACCGATCGAAAGGTATCAATTAAACTTACAAATGTGCATACTAAGACTTTTGAAAACCCACCTGGTTCGTGAGATAAACAGGTGTAAGTGGGAGGGGAAAAATTTAAATGATTGGAGCTAATGGGGCCGTTGGAGCCTTTTTGATTTATTTTTTAATTTTTAATTTACTATTCTAATCAAAAATACGCGTCGAATGACACCTTGATCATCAAAATCCGATCACTGGTTCAGAAGATAATTAATTTTGAAATTTTTGGGGCTCTTCTCAAAACGAGATGAAAAGTCAGTCTGTTTGTTTGTTTGTTTGATTGTTTGTTTGTTTGTTTGTTTGTCTGTTTGTTAGTATCAAATCGTTGATTTAGCTTAAAAGTTTGAATGAGGACTTGTTCCCGCTAAAAAATCTAGAAACGTTTGTTCTACGACTTTTTCGAAAAATCGCTAGTTTAGCGGGAAATCGCTAAAATCCGCTAAAATTGAACCCCCCCATAGCATCCAAACTATAGAAGCTACAGATGCGATCTATATATCGTTGAAAAGGTATTTGGAAGGGCTTTTAGGCATACCTTCAACGTTTTTTTTTTAAGTAAAAAGGTAAACAGCTACAGGTGAAATAAGGTATTTTTTTACACATTTTGGCGATTTAGGAAAAATCTACACATGAAATCACTTTAAAATATGTTATATATTATAGTTAATTTGATTTCGCGTTTTTTGACATATAACACATATCTGTCAAAATTCGTTTGGACAAGATATTACCTATAAACTGAATATGGGCATTTCCACAGAAAGGTCCACCGCGGCCAAAAACGTAAAATTGATCAAAAATTCACATCTTTTGAAATTTTCTTCCAGAAATGTACTTAAGTTATTTATTTAAGCAATATCCGCTAGAAGAAATTCAATAGGATGAACATATAGATACTACATTGGAATAAAATCACTTTTTCCATATTTATGTCAATTTTCTTAAAAATTGACTTCCAAAATGGACCATTTGTATTTTAACGATTACACTAAGTAGGACAGTAAAATTGAACCATGAATCATTTTAATTCAAAGAAATATATTGAAAGTTTAATTCAAATATGTTTTTCGGGCTGTTTTGATATATAATTTAAAAATAGAGAGACAGAAAGAACATAAAAATAGTGATGGTAAAAAATGTCCCGTGCGCGATGTCCCGTGCGAATTTACGTCAAATTGAATTTAAAAAAAAGTGCAAGTCATCTTTGAAAAAAATCATAACCATTTTTAAGAGGCATCAATGCACAAGAGTCTAAAATTAGTTGCATTAAAATATTTCCTCTGGATTCGCTGAAATTTGCGTGTGAATTGGTTGACCTCACAAGTCACTTCCATTTCGTGTCCCGTGCGAATCACTTAAGTTTTTCTATTATCTTCAAAATGAAAAATTTCCCAAAATCAATCTTTGCACCAATGAAAGAGCTAATCAAATGCTATATGTTAAGCCCATCATCAGAAAAAAAAACCGTTTCCTTTTTACAGTTTTTTTACTTTGAATGTGTACGAATGTCCCGTGCGCGAGTTTGGAAATGCCCATATACCTTTTACCTTTACACTACTGCATGTAAATATGCAGTATGTACACTGCTTGCAGCGTAATGCGGAAATAAACTGCTTGCAAGTGGTGAATTCTTTTTGCGGCAGATAAACCATTTTATAATCAAAAATATAGAATCGTTTGTTCTACGACTTTTTCGAAAAATCGCTAGTTTAGCGGGAAATCGCTAAAAGCCGCTAAAATTTAAGCCCCCATAGCATCCAAATGATAGAAGCTACAGATGCGATCTATATATCGTTGAAAAGGTATTTCGAAGAGCTCCTAGGCATACCTTAAAAGTTTTTTTTTTAATTATAAGGGTAAACAGTTACAGGTTAAATAAGGTATTTTTTCCCACATTTTGACAATTTAAGAAAAATCTACACTTCAAATCACATCAAATATTGCAATTTTATAATTTCTGATGTCTTATTCAAAAATTTCTGATATCCCATAAAAAAAACCTCTTTACGAGGTAAAAGTCTAGTGACGAAAACATTTTCATGCCCCAAAATTTCTGATATCCAATTTTGTGACGAATAATATTAAGTTTTACACATAAATTATTTTAAACAAAATTTTTGCATTTGGCACTGCGCAAAACAGTAAGTTTTATTTGGTCTGAAGAATTGAGACATTTTAGCGCAATGTTCCGAGTGCCAAAATTTTGTACATAGACATTTTTTCTAAATAAAAAATATGCCTTGACAATTTCAAGCATCAATTTATTACGAACGGCTCTCCACTTTTGAAATTGAAAACAGCTCCTATTAATTGTTAACTATACTATTAATACAACTTCTTTTCTTGTTATAGGGTATATTAAACACACACACACAGCAATGAATTAAATTGTAATCATAGATATTTCAAAGCAACTCGGCAACGGTTAGATTATGCTATTTACCTAAACTAGATTTACACCTAAAAATTCTCTTGGTATAGTGAAGAAATAATACACGATGGTTTAAATTAATTAATTTAATAATGATCTCATTTATTACAAATAATTATCCGATATTGGAATTAAAAGTTCAGCGATTCAACAGATGCAGCCGTAATTCTTCCACTTTGTCTTTGTTTTCTTTTTAATATTCTGTTACGTATTATCAATACAACAGCCAAGAGAACAAAAAACAAAACACATATCAAAAGACTGTAGGCGACAATATGTAGTGGTGTCTTGTAGTTTGGCTCCTGATCCATATTGACGTAGTTGCAATAAGAATTGAACTGACTTGAGTTTTCCTTGAACTCAGCCAATCACTTTATATTATTTACTTACTCTATATTTAAATGTATGAGTACCACAAGGTTTGATAAGCTAGAACTCCTAAGCTATGAATCAGATGAAAGGGTAAAAAACCACAAAATAATATTTTAACGGTCATTATGAAAAAAAAATCACAGAAAAACATAATTTTATTCAAATTGCAATTACCAAAATACACGACAATATACATATTCTGCAAAATGCATTTCAAAAATTTAAGTTTACACCTTAATATTCAGTAGATTCAATTGATTCACTTTTAAAGAAATATTTTATGAAGAGATCTCTTTTCAATCAATCAGAGCTCATTAATGTAGCTCAAAAGCCCGCTTTTGACATCCTGGACTATTTCCCAATTGACCACTTAGAAAGCAAATAGACCAATTGCTGCTAGATAATTAACACAGAGATTGCCCAGAGTAAATCTGGTCAACTCCCACATGACCGGTTAATTGTTGTTGCATGTTGGATGGCAGAGAATATAAGGAAGAGGTTTGTATTTGAAACGATAGTCGTGACTTGTGCTGCTGTGCTTACACATTCTTGAGTAAATATTTGGCCAAGACATACGTTGGCCAGCCGGTAAACTGATTAACTATCTTGACGTGTTGTCAGGCGCATTGAGAAAAAAACGCGCCTTCAGTTCAAGCAACCAAATGGGGAGATGATGAGCTTCAGTCTTGGTTAAAACGCTGCCGAAAAATATTTGAATTGTGGCTGTATGTGGCATACAGGTGACAACCCTTACAGAATTAACAGAGAAAGCGAAAAATCATTGACAGTTTTTACATTATAAATATAATCTTTAAAACTTATATTTACTACGAAACGTTAGAGAATTAACTTAATTTGAAATACATTATAGAAATTAATAATCTATATATATATGTATATATATTTTTTTAATTTTCCCTTTATTTCACTTCATGTGCCGTATATGAAGCGAACGAAGTACGCCAAGAACTTGTAAAACTACGAGAATTTCCGTCTGATCGCCTAAGACCTTTTCTTTTAATCAATACGATAAGCATACAAATGCCAGCTATCGTTAATAATATTAAGGAGCAAATCAAAAGACTGTAGATAACGATATGAATTCCAGTGAAAGTATTCTTCTTTATCTCTAAGCAACTCTCCACACTGCCTTCGATATTTGTAACCTCTGTGTAACCCTGAGGACACTCACAGACATTTGGAGAGGCACAGTAAGCGTTATTAAAGCAACCCTGGCTGCAAATGGGCTGGCAACTCTGTAGCTCTGTAAATTGTTGGTTCAACTCGGCTTCGTTGGTTTTTCTATATCCTGCATCACATTCACATACATTTGGTTTTGTACACTTGCTATACATGGGACACTTCTCATCACAATGTGGCTCACAATTTGGAGGTTTGCCTGTGCAGCCCTCACCACATTTCATAGTCATAATCGCAGTAGATTTCTAAGAAGAGAAAAGTATTTGAATTTTTATTTAAATACTTATAAAAGTTTCTTAAATCGTCATACCTCATATTCAAAAGAAATGCAGTTGTATTCCTCACATGAGCCTAATCCTGCCACAAACATTAAAGTGAGCAGAAATCTCGTGTATTCCAGCATCTTAAGTATTTTGTATTTCAAAGTTCACAACTTGCTTCTTCGATGGTCAGCAATGTACTAAATTAGCGCAATTACTATGTAACCGCATTTTAATTTTTAGCTTAATGCTCAAAGGTTATTAGGGCTTATGTGCTTGTGACAATTTCTGAATATATTTAGTTAATTCAATTTAATTTAGTGACAATTTTGCTATGATGCTTAGTTAAAAAGAGTTTAATTAAAAAAAAAATCTTAAACAAGGCATTTTTTGTATTGTAGTTATTAGTAATGATTCTTTCTTTTGTTGTCTATTATTCTTACACGATTTTATTAAATTAAATATTTTATTTATTTATTTATATATTTAATGACCATTTCCTATTCATTTTATGTTTATTCATTTTATTACAAAAGATTTCTTTGGCCAGTTTTTTAGTTTGATTATCTTTGTATGCTGATTGAATCAAAATGCTGCTAATTACTGGGCATCTTACAGTCGAGCACTCCGACTGTAGTTTGCTTGTTTGATTTTTTTCAAAAGAAATTCTTGAATCATCACAAGCTTAAATACATTAAATCATAACCTTAGAGAAATATTAAAAAAAAAAAAAAAACATCTTTTTGCATATAAATTTTTAAAGAACACAGAGAATGAAAACTTTTCATGCTTAATATCCTTTTTTATTTTAATTGAATGGGTGATAATCATGTAGAAATTTGACATATATTACAGTGAAGTTTGTTGTTTTTCACATTTAATAGTTTTTTTTTGTAATACGATGACTAAACTTCTGTTTCTATTGGGCCTTTATCTTGCAATCGGTTATTTTCACAAATGTTGTGAGATTCTTTTTGACCTTTTCGAAGATATATTATGAGAACAATGAGTGCTGTGACAATTACCAACACACTTAGGACGGAACCAGCAATACTAATAACAAGTGTTGAAAAACTGTTTGATCGACAGCTTTTAATTGTCGTTAGTCCATAATAGAGCACTGTTTCATCGACCTCATAGCCCGTATCACACTCACACACGTTTGGAATCACACAATGACTGTTTGGGGGACAGCCATTATCACATCTGGGGAGACATTGGACGGTATTAACTCCTCCATAGCCGGGACAACAGTATTTGATCAGCACGGGCATATAATCAACCTATGAGAAAGATTATTATTTCATTTTATCAAACTATATTAGTTATAATGAATCAACACGTACTTCCGCTGTTCCATATTTCAATTTAGTGCATATGCCTTCACCGTTAGCAGATCGTATAAGAAGTAAATGTAGAACCAATATCAGACCCGTATATTTTGCACAGCTCGCATATTTGAAATTCATTATAAAAATAAAAAGCCTTATCTCAGAAGTCACAAATGGCTTAAATTAATGCATAATTATTTAAGAACAAACATAAGTTCAGGAAACTTTGAGAATATCTTTTATATTGCGATTGTAATTTATGTGCTGTGCTGTACGTTTTCATGTAGACTAGTAATCATGAATAAACAGAACCATTAATCGACTAAAAGCTCTTATTTATAAATAATTGTGAGCTTTATAAAAGCTTAGGCTTTCATTTTCACTTAAAGCACTAGACTTTCAAATTTACAAAGGTTCTATTTAATTTGTCCTTTTGTATGAATACCTAGACCTCACCTTATACTAAACCGATTCTAGGCTATATCCTAAGATCGTCTTCGAGTTTT
>JBAMBL010000037.1:600000-842598 GCA_037043405.1 Drosophila subquinaria | reverse complement strand
GAAAACTGGCACTGATGGTCACAAAGTCAATGACGGTGCAGCCCACACAGAGAATCGGCTTCACTGAGGCCATTGCTAATCACTTTGTGCTCTACTGTTACTGATTAAACGCAATCGAAATGTTTCAGCTGATTTTAATTTAAATTAAATACAATCTAATCAAGATCACACACACACACGCATTCATGTACACAAAGTTTGCATGTGTGCACTCATTGTTGTTGCTATCGTTAAACCTTGGCTTAATTGAATTCATACAATAGTTACACTGAACGATTGTACACACATTTGCATCATTTAAATTTTTAGTCGTACTCGCATTTGCATTTACATATTTCAATATATTTATTTAATAAACAATAGCAAAAAAAACCGTTGCGCCGTCGCACTTCATATTATTTAGTGATGAGACAAAAATCGATTTTTGTAAATGCGATGTTTTCAGATTTTAGATCAGGGGTGCTCAGCTCAGCTTTTGCTCATTCATATCATTACAAAAACAAATGAGGCCGAAAATCAATGGAATGAGCAAAAGCTGAGCACGCCTGTTTTAGATCATCAGATTAAGATCATCGATGTGTCATTATTGCATTTACATAACTATCGATAGTACCTTATTCGATGCAAACTATTATTGTACGCTTTGAGTTGATATAATTTAAATAGAAATGATAAAAATTTAAAGAATCTTTTCATTTTAAGTATTATCTAATAAGTATTAGCTAGTTAGCTAGATATTTAATTATCGCGACCGTTGAAAAATCGATAACAGCGATTACTGTGAAGCTCTAGCTAGTAGAGTTGGGCATTTTAGTTCAATTTGCTGAATAAGTTCAATCGTTCATTTTTCGGTCGTAAACTAAATCAGTCATTTAGTTCAGTTATTCAGTTGGTCATGAACTATGAACGAGATGGTTTTTCTATTCAGTTTTTCATGAACGATGAACGATATGGTTTCTTTTCAGTTGGTCATGAATGATGAAAGATGAATAGGTCATTTTGATCAGTTGGTCAGTTGTTTATGAGAGATAAACGATGTGAATAGGCTACAACTGTTTCTTTTTAGTGGAATGTGAAATGTGTTTTAAGTTATTGATAAGAATAGACGACAACTGCCAAATATATTAAGGATTATTTTTTTAATACTTTGGGTTATATCTGTACCTTGGCTTATTGAAAATGAGGAAATTGTTTTTATTTTGTTGGGCTTAAAAAACCCTTCCACTGTTCAAAACTTAAAAATATATGAAATTAAAGCATTGTTACATGTAAATTTTTTTTAAAAAATTACTGACCAGCTGCAAAATGATAGGTTAATTCATGATTTACTGAAAAGTTCATTCGTTCATCTTAATGACCCGTTCATTTGAACTTTTTCAGAACGAAACGACACAACTCTACTAGCTAGTCGTTACAGATTCTCATTTTTTCAAGGGCTGCATTAAATCTGATTAGAATTAGAAATGATTAGAACAGGTATTGGATACCCAATTGGCGCAAATAACAAGATTATCTTTTGCTTTGAAAAGCAACTCACTTTTAAGTGTTTTACATAAATAAAAATCTTTAGTGTATAAATAGTTTAAAAAAATATGAATTAAAACAACTTGTAATCAAATGTGTGACTTCACAGGCTCTTATTATTGTGCGCTCTCATTGGGGAGCAACGGTCATGCGCCATGCGTCACCTCGTTGCTAGCACCATGCTAGCAGCTGTATTGGCGCCTGTCGATCAGTTAACCGCTAGTCACCCGCGCGCGCGGAGTTCTTTGGTTGCGGTGTTGCGGCGTCGTTCCTCGCTTTTTAACAGAAAAAGGCGTATCGAGCAAAGTTTTCTTTATTTTCGCAATTGGCGTAGTGTAAGTGAAGGTGCCATGTGATAAATGAATCTAAAACACCAGAGTGATAGTCACAATAAGCCGGTTGTTAAGTGGGACAGATACTGGTGCTTAAGCAGTGTATGTATGTATGTGAGACAAGGAAACCGGCAAACAAGTGATGACAAAATTTAAACTCAGTTCCATTTACATATGTTGATACATACATATGTGCATATAAAAAACCACGCACATGTAAATACATACATACGTACATATGTGTATATAAATATAAACATATGCTAATACAAATATACATTTCATATAGATAAATATTGTAAGTCAAAAACTAATGAATTAAATTAAAACTGAAATATTTATTTGCCGAAAATCCAAAATGATGAGAATAGATAAAAACTACATGCACACACATGTACATACAATATTAAGTTTATAATATAAACGGACGAAAAGCAATGGACGTGATGAGCGTGTCACTAAAGAGAGCGCAAGCAAGCGGGAGAGCAGTTGGAGTATAAGTTTGTGTTGAAGTAGAGAGAGAGAGAGAGAGAGAGAGAGAGAACGCGCGCTCGACTTGTCAGCTGGTTGTCAAGTTGCGCAAGTAGCCATGCAAAATTGTATATATGTATGTTTGCAAGTGTGTGGTTATATATACATACATATGTATGTATGCGTAGAACGCAAAATTTTGAAAAATACATTATGTACATGCTTTTATGTGTACAGTATATAAAGTATTTGTGAAAAGTAGATATCTGTACTTATTAAGTATTATAAGTAAAGTGTTATTTGCGACTTTATTTTACATCTACGCCGTACGGTCAACAAAGCTCCAATGCTAATCAAATATATGTATGTGTGCAAGTGTGTGTGTGCAAGTACATACACTTGTACATGTCTGTATGTATGTACATTAAATTCAAAGAGCAATTCCCGCTGGGTTTTAGTGCGTGTTACAAAGTTTAGTGCTCATTGATCAGTCTTGAAATTGACCCTGAATGTTGCTGCTTCAGTGTCGCAATAAAAACGTTAATTCAAAACACAAACAAAACATGAAAAGAATGCAAAACAAACTAAAATCATAACACACATAACAATAATCATGAACACAAGCACAGTTACCCACAAAAGTAACCAAACAGTCGAGCTGCACTTGCAACTCGATACAACTAAAATAGAAACAACTAAAATGAATAACAATAACTTTTGTTAACTCTGTCAACCGAGTTTTCAAGTTCAGTGTGTGAATATTATTAGAAGTAACTGTCATGTTTAATACCCTTGCGAAGAGAGCACAATAATTAAAACGTTGTTAGTTATCTGTTTCTATGCAAAATTGAGGTCTCATTTTATCAGTCACTAATGATGATAAAAACCTGCTACGGATGCTTCATTGTGGTTTGAGATACTTTAGTGTTGATTGCAGGGTATCTTCTGACACACACTAGTGACTGCGGTTAACTATGACTTGTATTTCAAGCAGTTGTCTAAAATAGCATATTGCCTAGCCTAGGCAGACAAGTGCATTTGTCTATGGTTCGTTTTTGTTTTTTGTTTTTGGCTCAAATCTTATCACACAGTTAACTGTTGTTTTTAAACTTAGTTGGAAACAATTGTTTAAGATAAGAGTATGACTCTGTGTGCTCTTATTGCTGTCGTTGTCGTTGTTGTTTTTGTTATAGCTGTCATACCATACTCCATCTCTCTCTCCTTTTTTGCCTTTTGTCAATGCCGTCGACCGCTGCCCCAAACGGTTATCGCCCGTTTTGCAACTGCGCCACGAGTCACAAAGTCCCGCGCATTAAACCACATATTGCCGAGGGTATCAAAAGCCTTTCGATCCTTTTGAAATAGCAGAAAATCGACAAGTTGACAGAATAAAAGACTCAACTGTTGTCAAAGAGTTTTTCCCAGTTAAGCAGATTATTGTATAAGGATCTTTCACTATTTCTAACTTTACAGTATATACAGTTTTCGTGAAATTGATAAAAGATAAAACTTAATTAATGTTGATAATAAAATGTATGTATTTTCTGTGCTATACAAAACTCAATTCTTTTCTTGATCGTAGCATTATTCACTATTTTTTTTTATTAGTACGTTATGTAGTATTGTGATTAAGTGCTTGACATATTCAACGGTGGCCAAAAGTATTTTGGCACCCTTTAAAGTTAGTTCTAGCCAAAATGTAAAGTTTGGTATCAATGGAAAGGTCTTTTGAATTCCTTTCGAATGATGCAATACTTTCCTTAACCCATTAGGTACCATTGAAATTTTCGAATATTTGTAAACGTCAACTTTTTCAACTTTTTTCCTCGATTTTAAAAAAAAAATGTTTTGATGCAGAAAGTTTCTTTAAACAATTCAAATATCTCTTCGCTAGTATTTATTATAATTTATTGAAAATGGCGAAAAAGACACTTTTTCCTCATTTTCATGCAAAAAGGGTGCCAAAATACTTTTGGCCACCGCTGTAGATTTATTTCTAAAAACAATTAATATATTAATAATATAAAATGATATAAAAATACCCTTATAATTGTACAGTGAAATACTTTCCTATTAATATAAAGATTATCAAATTAATCAAACTATTTTCTAGAGCAGAGCGCTCAGTCATACTGAGTGTTCATTTTAATGCCCAATAAAAATATACAAAGCTATGAGCAAGACCAACTCAGAGATTATTATGTAGAATAATGAATACAAATCTTACCACAAAAATTTATCTTTTTAACTGTATACATAATATTGGAATATAATATTTGTATGTATGGGCAATTTCAAAATCGGGATACAGGACATTCGTGGGGCTATTAAGTAAAGGACTTAGTTAAACTAGTAAGTTAAAACCGAATTTGGTAAATTACTATTGGTATTGACTAGTAGTTAGTATTAGATTTGCACTACTCTAGACAAAAAGCTAAAATTAGGTAAAATTATCTAAATAATGTTCCATTACCTTAATTTCAAAAATTTTACTGAATACAATCAGAAATTTATAGATGTGTGAAATCAGAAATACTGAAAAATTACATTCGTTTACCAGTTATAAAATGACTTCATGTATAAAATGCTCAATCTAGTATCTGAAAGATACACATTAAAATGAATTTTAAAATTCCAACTGTTCTTTTCTTAAAAATTGCTAAATTAGTTAAGAATAGTATGCAATTTATAATATTTTGGCTATTTACTGTACAAATTCGATCGTCCTGATCGTATAATATTTCCACTGGTTATTTCCGAAACTATTTGAAGTATTATAAATAAGAATTGTATATGCATTTATGGGAGAACACAGGGTATCTCGTAGTCGAGTATTGTTGTTCTGTGTGCCTTATAGCAATGGTTCAACTTTGGTTATTTTTGTGTCAAAAGGGTATTACCTGATCCATTGTGTCGAGTGGTGTACAAATGTGTGATTTTAGACAAGTCGCCAAATGAGATATCATTATCCACATATGCCCTAAGGCAAGCTATGGACATTGGAATGTCAATTTATAGCCAACACTAGATAAGAGATATCGCGTGCGGGCAGAAAGAGAGAAATTGATGTAGTAGATATACATACATAGACTTATCTCTCTGACACTCACACTCACTCTCTTTCTCTTTTCTCTCTTGCAGATAATTAGCAACACAATGAATTCCAGTAAAGAGGCAAAGAGTGCCGCAAAGGGACAGAAAAAGCTACAAAAGATAAACAATAAAAAGCAAAAGCAGCAACAACAGCAGCAGCAACAACAACAACAACCGAAACAACAACAACAAACAACAATAAATGGAATAGCTAAAACAACAACAACAAAAACAGACGACGCGAAACCAAACAATCGCCATAATAATAATATTAACAACAATAATAATAATATTAATATTAATAATAATATGGTACAGAATACAACAACAACAACATTACCGACAACAACAACAACAAACATTGCACAGAAATTCCGGGAGCACTACGAGTCAGAGAGAAGAGCACAACAACAACAACAGCAATCAACGTTACCTGCCCATGATCACCTGCCCAAGATGGAGCGTTCAAATAGCATTCGTGGCAAGTTGTCCCGCTTCATTAACCACATAACGGGCAGCAAGGAGAACCTGGCCAGGAGCGATGACCTAAAGGATGAATCCAACGGCAAGACTCCATTTACATTTACACGAAGTCGATCGATGATCTTGCTGCGTCGTCCGAATCGCAGGAGTTTCATTGAGCCCCAGCTGGAGCAGCTGTCGGAGGAGGCGGAGAAGTCCGGGGATCCCTTGTCCCCGGCGTCGCCACGTAAGAATTCCCTGGCGGACAGTGGGACAGCAGATGGTTGTTCGCCGATCCTGCGGCGCAGAGCGGATACCGCGAGTGAGATTAGGACGCCAACGCGTCGTCAGTCGGCGCATCCGTCGACGTCCACGCCAGTGGAGGAATCCGTGACGGAAACGGCTTCACCGATGATACGGAAACCATCGCTGGTGTCGCTCACGCCCAGCGAAGCGCAGCTGAACTTTCAGAAGCGTCGCTCGAGCACATTGATTGCCTCGTTCAAGAGCACGTTCAGTGGCCTGACCGGAAGTGGATCGGTGAGTGGGAATAGCAGCAGCAATGGCAGCGACAAGAAGAAGGACAAGATGAATCCCAAGTGGAGTGCATCGCTGCAGTCGTTGCAGGCCATCGACAACATGGTTAGCTATGCCAACATGTCGTTCATCGACTACGACAAGTTCAATGGCTACGAGAAGCAACTGGAGCGCCAGCACTCCATGATGAGTCTCGCCGAGCAACAGACGCCTCCCCAGATGCCCCCCAAATTGCCACTGCCATCGACTGCCTCGCCGCTGCCACATGCTCCTCAATCTCCGCACACTCCCACCTCCGTCTGTTCCACGCAGGAGAGCACTCCAAAAACAGTTGTGATGCGTCGCAAACGGAGCACCAGCTCCTTGGTGCGTCGCCAGATCTCCACCTCGTCCACCCGCAACAGCAGCCTGAGCATCTACAACCTGGACACCGACTACGAGCACAACCTGGACAAGGGCCAGAATGTCTATCGCGAGAGTCTCGACTCCCGCACCCTTGAACTGCTTAATCAGTGTTCCCGCAACTCCTATATCGAGGATCAGCCACTGCTCTTCGACGCCCTCAACTTGGAGGATGGTTCGGCGAGTCGACGCTGTGCTCTGTGCGCCCAGCGGGTCACCCGGGCCAACAGCATGAAGCGCAGCCCGCAGGACACCGTGGATGGCTGTGGGAGACCTCAAAAACAGGTGAGTTATAACTTAGACCAAGATAAGAAATAGACCTAGAAATCCACTATTTTTACAGCAGATTGTTCCACTATTAAAAGCCCTTTGAGCAACTTATTTTTCAATTGCTTGTAACATGATCCAATAATTATGATAAACTATTTAGATCAGCGGTGGGCACGAAATCTGAATTCGGGAGCACAACAATAACAACTACAACAACATCAATAGCGAGTCTTTTGTGCGACTTCACATCGCAGAATAGGTAGAAAAATAGTTGGGAGCCACTGCGTGCCCACCGCTGATTTAGATACACTAATAAAACAACCTCTTTCTAAAGTCAAAAAGCTTAAATATTTTTTGAATAAGGGTAAAAATACACAAATGTTTCACTATTTTTAAGAAAATTTAGTTTTCGATACCAAAAGGCTTTTTTTTCTGGAAACTAAGAATTCTCGTCTTCGAATTACATCAAAGATCTTTTTATAAAAACTGATTAGGAAAAATAGTTTTTAAAAGTTAGGATATTCGAATCAAACGATATTTTTTATTGTTAAATTTTTAGAGAAAAGTTTAAAAAAAAAACGTGGAAAATACGAAATATTAAATTAAAAAGAATTTTAACTTTTAGATATTTTTTGTTTCCTTTTTTTGTAAGAAAGGTCTTAAAATTTTTAATTGTGATCCAAAAATAACAAAACCTATTTTACTTATTTAGACACTCTTATTTCTATGACTTTGGTTCGATAAATTTTTAAAAATACCTGCTCAAAGTAAATCGGCTTTTATATGAGACTACATTTGTTGGTAAACTTTTACATAATATCTATTAGAGCTATTTAATTTTATTTAATTTTGGGGTTCAAATTAGTCAAAATTTGTGAAATTATTACTTCGATTTCTGGAGAAAATCTTATATTGAGAATGTCAAACCGTTGAATAATTAGAGTAATTTAGTAGAATAAAGTTTTGATCTACCGATTGTTCCTATGGTAGTCTTATAATTATGAAAACCTG
The DNA here is from genome assembly GCA_037043405.1 of Drosophila subquinaria. Classification (NCBI taxonomy): domain Eukaryota; kingdom Metazoa; phylum Arthropoda; class Insecta; order Diptera; family Drosophilidae; genus Drosophila; species Drosophila subquinaria. Next base: position 834,496 of record JBAMBL010000037.1, on the reverse strand, counting down.
AATCAGTATAATTTAATAGAGATATTAAAAAAAAAAAACTAAAAAGTTGTAATTTAAGAATTCATTTTCTAAGGCTAGATACTTTGACATCTATAAAATATAATGATTAAATTCATTAAAATTTAGATATATAGGAAACTATCCACATCACTTTTCATCTAAGTAATTAAAAGAAACCTTATACAAGCAGTACTATATTTTAAGGGAAGATGGCTATAACGATTTAATTTCAAATGTTTTATAGCTTCTGTAAAGTTTCGGAAATGACTAAATGTTGAATCAGAATACTACAGAAAGCTTTACATTTCCCAAGAAATATGGACTTCTGACTCATTTTAATAAGTTTTCACTGTAGCTGAGGGACTGTGATAATTAGTTGCCCCATGAAATATTGATAACAGTTTTAATTGTGTTTTGGATCTTAACCGTTTATATTTGCCAAAGTGTAAAATATGAAATAGCCCAATAAAATTGGTGCGTTAGTTAAAGTATGGGTACAATGAACTGTCATTAACGTAGTTATTAATGTATGTAAATGTGAAATGTTGTTTGTAGGGAAATTGATACACAATTGGCTTAATATTGTATGTTAATAACTAATTTGCACTTAGAATTAACTGAAATGTATAGAAAATTTGTCAGTTATTCGTTAGCTGCCCCAGCGGCGCTTCATGTTATGTTATGTCCATCCTTGCTTCCTTCATCCCGGCTGATTACTGTGTGTAGTCAGTGTCGCCCTTGGAGTAATGTATGCAGGCCAGCACAGTGTCGAGCAGATACAGTGCGCCCTCGATAACGCACAACGAGCCCATGGCAATGCCCACCTGTCGCTCCGAGTTGACATAGAGGAAACCCTCGTCGGACATGTAGCCCTTCCAGTAATGCAATGCCACGCCTCCAACGGCAATCCACATGAAGGTGCCCACCACATTCATGATGGTGTCACACAGCTCTCTGGGGGAATGTAATGATTAATATTGGGTTATTAGCTGAGTATAGATGACATACCCCTTGTGCTTGGTGGTGCCAAAGGCATAGGCGATTGTGTGGCAACCCGTGTATATAAAGAATCCAACCATCACTCCAGAGGCGACAATTTCCGCATCGGCGCTCTTCTCCTCGTTCAAGTTCCAAGTGCCGCCAATGCCCAGGAATTCGCCGCCATCTCCCCAGCGATACAGAAAGATGACAACCAAGTTAATGATCTGTAAGACAGAGAAATCTTTCAATTAGAAATCCTGAATGAATCATTTGCAGTGAACACTTTTGGTGTAGCCCCGCCCTGAAAAGCTTTACTGTAGCTTTAGTTGCGCACTTCACGACCCTCACATTATTTTGTGCGTATGAGTAATGTTACTAATACTATGTCACATTGATAAGACTTTTAGCTTATCACAAACACATTGCTCAACATTTTCCATGGAAAGTTATCCAATTTTCACTAGAATTCGGAATGCAGGACACTCACCAGCTTGAGAGCTTTGATGAAGATGGAACCAATTGTTTCCACAGATACCATTTTGATGAATTTAATTAACACACACACACACTCTCAAATAACTATAGATCTATTCGTTTTGTATTCGTATTCGTTAACGTTGTCGCCGCCTCAAGTGAACGCCTAAAACTGAAGGCAAACTTGGAAATAAGTAAAATAGAATTAGTAACTTTTGCAATCACACATACAGTGCGATAAGATAATGAGATAAGATAACGAGCAGGTATGCGCGATAACAGGTGCGTTTCGAAATGGGTTACAATGCATACTTACAAACTTTTAAGCACCACACACACACATTTAGAGTTGTTGTATTATCGTTGCGCATGCGCCTCACAAAGTTCATCTTATCAATGGCTCTTATCATTTTGGAGCTGAGCCAATTATCAGCCGCGTTGTTCTGCGTCAACTTGCTAAGTAGTCATACAAGTGTGTGGTTAACCTTTTTTGTCTCTTCTGTGGCTCCTCAATACATACAAACAAACAACTATACATGTACAAACAAGCAAGTATACATACATACAGTATATGGGGGCATGAATCATGGCAACAACCAAACACAAAACTCAAAACTCGATGTCGAATCGAGTCTGAATGTGCAGGAAACGTTGCTCATTACGTCATCATCATCATCATAATCATTGACGGCGTTTACTTCTTGAAATACTCGTAGTGTGTTATGAGTTTTGGACTTTTTAAAGTGTGTGCACTTAATTATGTAAATAGAAGTATTTATGCACATGTATTTAAATATATGTATGTACATAAAAAAACGGAAAAGGAATTTTAGTATTCAATAAGCAAAGAGCTTATTATTATTATTTCTTTATTAGGGCTTCCAGCACTGAAAGTATTAATATTATTGCTACTTATTATTTAATGTGCTAGTCACAATGTAAAGTTTACTAAAACTGAAGTTATCCAGGGTATGAAATTTAACTGAAATTCAAGCAAAAGCGATTTCTGTATATTCCCCCTATATTTTTTTATGACTTTTTTTTTTATAATTATTTAATATTCAATTCTTGAGCTTAGACTGATTGTTTGAATTATGTAAGAATATTTAAATCTGTTAGATACTAATCTGTGCATTCTTATTTAAACATTCTATATTATTTGCATCAGACCATGCCTTAATAGGAAATACAGACCAGATAATAATAATTATATTCATTGTCTGCTGCTGAAATCAATTATTGACATTTACATAAAAGAAAGAAACTTTGGCACGCCGTAAATTTAACACACTTTCAGGGCCCTGTATTAATTTTTTTTGGATCAATAATTCCTTTAGCAGCTGTACAACAAAGTAGACTAAATTTTTTTTAATTTCTTTAGGCTGATTTCGTGAGAATGATTATTTATAAAACAACATTAAAATTTTTCATACTAATGATTTATTTCGACCTATATAAATTCAATAATTTTAAATTTTTAGTCCAATGAAAATTAAAACCAAACAGAAAAATAAATTTTTGTAACAAAATATGATTCAGCCCTTTATTCTTGACCGATATCTTACCTAGTTCAAGAATTATAGATTTGTATACCAATTGTTGCCCATAAAGTATTGTGGATTATATTTAAAAGTATGTAATTTGAGATTCAACTGCTTGAATACAGTCATGTATTTTTGTTTTTCGTATTTTTCAAAATTTTGTTAAATGAATATATTTGTTTCATGTTTCTTACGAAAGAAGCCCAAAAGGAAACTAAGTAACTCTATTGCTATTACCAAAATACCTTCAGCATGTTGCATACATTTATTTACCCAATTTTAAATAAGCGAGGCAAATAATTATAAAAAGCTGTGGCAACTCAAGAACTCCACAATTCAATTAAATGCATGCAAGTCAAGCAGAGACTTTAATTTTGGAATCTCGCGATACATACGACAAACATACATACTTATTATGTATCTCAATCCGTGTACATATGTATCTGTGTATGTATGTCTGCGGTTGCTGACTTTGTGCAATGAATCACTGCGAGTCAAGACGATGTCAATACTGCAACGCTAGTGGGGAGAAGTTGTAGTTGTAGTTGCATATTCGCCACGAGGGTGTTTCAAATGATTTCTGAATAATTATTGGCAAAAATTTAACATACTCGTACGATAATCTAAGTGCAAATCAAATGAATTGTAAGTAGCAACAGTTTAGTGGTTGTCTATGAAGTAAACGTAAAAGTATAAGTACATAATTTACATATTAAACCGCCCTCGCAAAAACAGTGACAGTAAGTACTGGCTGGATGTGGACGGCTTTGGGAGCTTTCAAGGCGTTTCAGAACAATCAGCTTATGAATGGCTGACTGATATATGTGAGTTCATGCCGTCAAGCATTTGTCACGCTACTGAAATGTAACATAATGTAACAGATATGTAACAGTAATGCACATTTATATATACACCTAAATATACAAGAGTGCTCGGTTAGAGGATACCCTGTACTATGATGTAAGCTTTCTTGCTGGCCTTTTTCTCGATTGTTGAATTATTTTTGATTAAAAAATATATTATCAATAGTTAATGAACAAAAAAATAATCAAACAAATTGTGCTTAGACTTGATTTTGTTCACTTGGCTTCAGATTTAGTAAACAAACTTGATGTAGGTAATGGTCTTAACATACATATATACTAAAATTTTCTTGAATAATTTTGTGCTATTAACCCAGCTAAAGTTTACAAATGCCTTCTTCCCAGTCCAGAAACCTTTTGTTTACCTTTTCATTTACATGTCTACATATACACACATACATTCATAAGTTTTCACATACATACATATATTCGCGCTCATGAATTGTAAACCGTGATTTACGTTGACGACAGAATGAGTCAGCACAAGCGTGTCTGATAGCACATGCATGAGACACATGCTTGAGCTTTTATATATATATGCATATTACAATTACAAACTTTTATATATGTATGTACAAAGTGACATACATATACACACAGACGCACACATATTTTTGCATAATTTCTTGTGTGTGACAATATTCGTTGTTGTTTCTGTGAATGAAAGTAAGGTTTGTTTACATATGGCTTATCGCCGAACGCTCGCAAAAGCTTCGCACATATTTGAGAGAGCGCCGGAGAGTAAACAGACTTATTTACGTTTGACTATGAGACTAGCACAACAACAGCGCGCGTGGTGTGCGTAACGAAATGAAGAGAAAGTAAACAGTGACACAACGTTCTCTTAAGTCAACACAATTGTATGCGCGTAGATATGTTTATTTAAGAGGTGTGTTTAATAATAAAGTCGAATTGGCATGCGTTACATATAAATACTTTTAATTTAAAAATATATAATTTAAATTTAATAATAAAATATAAAATAATATAAATTGAGATTTAAATTTATTCATTATATATTTATTATTTAATTATTATTTTTAAACATCGACAATGATGAATAAATTTAAAATGATTAAATATAAAACTTGTAGTTAAAAGTATAAAATTTGAATTTAATAATAAAATATAAAACCATATAAATTGGGATTTAAATTTATTCATTATTTAGTTATTGTTTAATTATTTTGTAACTATGTATTATTGAATTATTATTTAATTTTTATTTAATTATTATTTATTAACATCGACAATGATGAGTAATTTTAAAATAATTAAATATAAATACTTTTAATTTAAAAATATATAATTTGTAATATTATAAAATATTATGAATGAATATTATGATTATATGATTTAACAAAATATAAAATAATATCGAAAAGCTAATTTGTATAAATGAAAAATTTGTCGTAGCAAGCAGATGAACTTCTGTTATCTTTGTCGCTAATTTATCCCTGACAAGTGCAGCACGTACACAAAAATTTAAGAGAGCGAGTGCCGCTCTCTTTGACTCGTCTTGTTTGCTATTATTCCGACGAAGCCAGTGTTTTTTTCTTGCTTCAGATTTTGCGCTTTCATTGCCATTCGCGATGCCCTCGTCCTTTAGACGAAAGTCCAAAGTGTCCTCAGACGTAGTCAGTTCGCTGTGAACCGTCTCGCTGTCCGGTCGACGTAAGAGGACTAAACGCGACCCTGGAAAAGTGCACAATTTCGAATCGCAACGCATTTTTACACACATACATCTGTATAAAAACTCAATTCGACTGTTGTTTTTGTGTTTGTGCAAAGTGCATAAGTAAACATAACAGTAATTAAATAAACATCAATAAATGAATAACAATCAACAAAGTGCATAAATATAGATATGTACATATTATCAAAAATGCTATCATCGCATTAACATGGATAATGTGGAAAATAGTGGAAACACCTGATTACGTTTCATGTGTGTGCAAGTGCAAGTGAATTTAATTGAATTCTGACATTATCTCTTTCACTCTCTCTCTCTCTGTCTCTGCCTGTTTCTCCCTCTCTGTGTCTGTGTGTGTGTGTGAGTTGCCACAAAAATGGAAATGGCTAACGGAATTGTCATCGACTTATACGAGTATTATCACAGATGAATGCACTCATGATTTCGATTGTCCTTCGGTAAGGTTTATATGCCGGTATGTCGTCACTTTTATTTCATTTATTGTTTTTTTTTGTCAGTAATATAATATAATTTATATACAACAAAAATAGGCTTAAGTAGATAAAGTCTATTCTGAAGAGAATTCAAGAGTATTGTCTGGTTCTATAGGAATTTGGTTACATGCCTGTCCCACATCATACACATAACCTTTGATGCTACCCACGACTTTGCACTCTCTCTCTCTCACTCTCACTCACTCCCACTCTCGCTCTCTCCATCTCAGTCTCGCTTGGCATGCTGTCAGAACTTTTAAGATGCTAATAAATTTGGGGCCTGTAAGAGTCCAGTACGAACACCAGGTAGAGCCTGTTCATGTAGCTGTAGCTGTAGAATGTATCTGTATCTTTGTATCTTTGTACCTTATACCTTTGCCGTTACCTGTAATTCTGAATAGGCAAGAAACATCTTTGGAGACGTTGCCGCTGTTATTGCCTTTGCTTTTGGATGACGTCAGCATGTGGCAGTCATATGGCCTCCTGATAAGAATGAAGCAAATAAAAATAAGTATCACGAAGACATATCCGGCTCTCGTCTCGTCTCGTCTCCTCTCAGCTCAGCTCAGCACAGAGTGGACCCCAATGGTGGTACCCCATGTGTATAGCAAATATTTCTTCGCTTTGTCCTTGGGTTTTATGTTTTGGGGCAAAAGTCATAAATCAAATTAAATTTGAGAAACATTGAGGTATATTTTTCTTTCATTCCATACTTATTTTCTTCTGATTGTTGTTGTTGTTGTTGACAACAAACAAAAGCATAAGTATTTGTAATGATATTTATTATGAGTGCGGGCCATAGTCAAAATAGGATTTATTAAAATGACATGAATATTTTAACTTAATTAATTGTACTAAGCTATTAAGTTACGTCAAAGCAATGTCGTAGGGTTGGTTTTACACATTTCATTTGGTGTACCTTAAAGAATCAACGCTTAGAATTTAAAGGATCAGAAAAGTCGAGTGTATTCATTATGTTAAGCGCACGCTGCAATTTGTCAATTAATTATAATGCTACAAGTGTTTTTTTTCCCCTTAAAGTTTAAATGTATAGAAATGTTGAGGGAAATGTTGGTGGGAAAGCTCATAAAAATTGGCAAACAAAGGCCAAAATTGGACAACGTCCTTTTGGGGCTGAAGTTGAAGTCGAATTTGCGTGTATAAATTTGAGGCGTATGGGAATTTGACGGCGTTTTTGGCCACCTTAGACTTACGTAAATTTGTATTCCGGGGCAGAAAGAACCACAACAGGAACAACAGAAATATACATGGGTTGTAAAAATGAATGCGAAAAAATATTGTATATATGGCATTTCAGGAAAAGTAACCACAACGAACGATCGATTTTGGTTTTGGTATTTGGTATTGGCAAGGCTTGGAAGCGCCATCATCAAATGGTGGATAAGGGAGGGGAAGGTGGGTGTTGCCACGTGAGGCGAGGGCGATAATGATGACACATAGAGGGGACAGGGAACTCCAACCTTGTTGCCTTGTTGCGGCAAAGTCACCGTGAGACCTCAAATGACGTAAGACAAAAACCAAGTGCACAACTGAAATGGAAACTGTTACTCCTAACCGCCTAACCCCTATATGACAAGACAATAAATCATCAATAACATCTTTGAGTTTGGTGCTGAAATTGAATTACTTAGATGACAGCTCCTCAATTATGCACAGCATAATATAGTAAGCAAATCTCAAGTCAAATCTGTAAACAATAATTTGATTAGCTTGATTTATTGTAGTACAATTTATTGTACCAATATTTGGTTTCTTGTGTTCGATTGGTTGAAGGATTACTTTGGGATATATGATTGCTTATAATGTTGTATTCTGTTCAAGTGCAAGCTAAGCAAATTATATAGTTAATTTCTATTTGGATTGTTTTTACCAGGAATAGATAAATTTAATCAAAATTAATTAATGCATATACAGTATGTCAAGTAATTCTTTGCAAAGCCTTAAAAATGTAATATTTTGACTTAAAATAAGAAAGTAATAGCTTATTATATATATTTGGAAAGGTCATTTAATTTTCGTTCGAATGATGCAAAAATTTCCTTAACCCATTGAGTACCCATGGAATATTTTGAATTTTTGCAAAAGTCTACTTTTTCAACTTTTTTCCTCGATTTTTCACAAAAAATATTTTGATGCAAAAAAATTATTGGATCAATTCTAAGAGTAACAGCAAAAAAAATGTTTGCTAGTATTTTTTAAAATTGTTTGAAAATCCTAAAAATGACCATTTTAACCCATTTTTCCCCATTTTCATGCAAAAAGTGGCTTTTTTTCAGTTTTTAAAAAATTCTAAAAAATACTAGCAAAAATATTTTTGAAAAATTTTTTTTGCAGTTACTCTTAGAATTGATCCAAAGAATTTTTAGTGAAAAATCGAGGAAAAAAGTTGAAAAAGTAGACTTTTGCAAAAATTCAAAATATTCCATGGGTACTCAATGGGTTAAGGAAATTTTTGCATCATTCGAACGAAAATTAAATGACCTTTCCAAATATATATAATAAGCTATTACTTTCTTATTTTAAGTCAAAATATAACATTTTTAAGGCTTTGCAAACAATTACTTGACAAACTGTATATCATTCAATTTCTGAGCTGTTGCTTCAATAGTTACAAAAGTATTTGGTTAATGTTCAAGTATATTCCAGGGACCGTAATGATTATAATTTTTACAATATAAGTTATTAAATAAATGTTATTTGTTATGAAATTTATGGAATGAATTCGTTGAAAACTGTTCTAATATTTCCTCTATTTCTACCCGCTGCAAAATGTTGTTTTAATTGGGATCGTTTGCAAAATGCAAATTTAAAACACCGGCAATGCCGGGTGGCACTCGCTAAATGTACAACATATTGATGTGCGTACAAGTGAAATAAATATGCTTGTACTGACTGTATGTACTATATGGGTGGAGGGTGTTTTCTAGCCGAGGAATATTGACTAGAGCAGTTTTAGTTGTTAAGTATATCTAGGACACAGCACATAAAGACCGAATTGCATACGTACAAACACACACATATACACACATCTACATACATATATAGGCCTCAAGGTAATGCTAACAGTAACGGTAATTCGCGAAACACGCAAACAAAACATTTAAATCGATTTCGGAGCAACCTTAGAGTTTTCAGTTCCAGTTTCATTGCGAGGAGACGTGGAAAAGCATTTCACACACAGCAACTCAACAACTTTTTAGATAGCAAAGTCTCAAGAAAACAGAGAAACAAATGGGTTAGTTTTTGTGTCTTACGTGTGGTAATAAACGATAGTGCAATGAGGTCAAAGTATAGTTAAATCAAGAGGTGTTTTGAGGGTGCCAACAGTAACAGTATGGTCAAAGGTTACTTGTACACTTCTTTAACTATAAATCAAACTCAGCTAATTGCATTTTGGTTTTTCTGTAGATTCCTTTTTTCGATTCTTTGCCGCACCCTCTGAATTTCCATTTCACAATTCCACAGCCAATGGGCTTTTCGAACACTACAAATCAATAGTTTGAAAAATGTGCGAAATGCTTCAGTAGAAAAATGACATCAGCAGCAAACCCAACGGTTATAATCTGCTAGGATTTGTCGCTGGTTGCCATTGGTCATCCATCTGGCAGATGGTTTCAGTTCAGTTCAGTTTGCAGTTCAGCTTGAATAATTGATTTTTTATTTCATTTTTATGAAATCTTGCGCAAGCTGATTGAATTTTAAATTTCATTTAAGGAATCACACTGGAATATTGCATTCAATATGGATATACACATTAGAGTGGGTCAATTTGTATGGAGCAAAAATAAATTTTTTTCGATATCAAGCGGTTATCAAAATCGTAATCTACGACGATTTCTAAGAAGATTTGCCCAAGAAACCATGGGTCTAAAGTCAAAATCGAGCTTCCGATTTTTAACGAGAAATATGGGAAATCGTATGAAAAGTCAAAAGTTATCATAATTTCTCGTTAAAAATCGGAAGCTCGATTTTGACTTTAGAGCCATGGTTTCTTGGGCAAATCTTCTTAGAAATCGTCGTAGATTACGATTTTGACAACCGCTTGAAATCGAAAAAATTGACCCACTCTAATACACATATCTATTCTTAGATTGTTTTATGTTATATATAAGAGTTATAGTCATAAAATGTATGAAAATCGCAATACTGGGAATCGTTTTCCTTTTTTCGAGATGTTTTGAGCTTATACAATTTTTTACTTTTTAAACACTTTATTTTGGGCTAAAATTTAATATATACATATATACCTCAATATTTTAAAAATAAAATTGAGCTGAAAATTTAAATTAAAGATTTTAAGTACACTCCTTTCTTATTTTTTTTTTTTTTTTTTTTTTTTGTAAAAAATTAGTAATTTTATTAAACAAGCTTGCTGTTACCTAAGGGGCAACTTAGTCTAGTTTTAAATTTGTGAAACAGTTTAGGTCACATGGACGTTAAATAGGAACTTAAATCTAAAAATTACATAAAAATTATATACACTATATATAGTTATCTATTTACAAAAATATCCTAGTAGGGAGATCGAGTGGGTGACACCTTTTAAGTCTTCTTTTTCTCGCCTTAATGGTGAGTCGTATGGCCAGAGAGTTCGGATGTCCACCAAGGCGTAGCACATAGTTTCCAGAGAGTCTTTGAAGTACATCGCCAATCATGGGAATTTTTAGGTCCCTTTCGATGTCCCTATTCCGGATGTACCAAGGGACACCAGTAATTCGTCGAAGAATCTTCGCTTGGGCCACCCTTAATTTGTTAATGTGGCTTTTCGCTGCTATGCCATATATTTGTAGAGCATATTTCCAAATCGGGCATAAGATGCTTTTATATATTGCCAATTTGTTTGCGAGAGACAGCTTATTGCGGGAAGAGAGCAACCATGCCATCTTTTTAGCTTTCGCCATTATGGACCGTCTAACCATAGATGTGTGTTTTTTGAACGTCAGCTCACTGTCCCTTTCTTATGAAATGGGAAATTTCCTTAAATTTGATTTATTCCGCCCTTTTCTCCCAAACTAAGCCTGATAAAAACATAAATATTAAAAAAAAACGTGTATTTTAACAACACGTAAGATCTTATGTAAAGCTTTAAAGTATTAACAAAAAACAAGCGGGGAAAATCAGGAGCCGAGTTCCCCACTATAGGATACCCGTTACTTATTTGAAAAACTATACAATATTTTATATTGCATAGTTTTAGGTACATACATTGCTTGAAACTTAAATCGGTTTGATTGATCTTGTTGCGATAAAGTAGTATGGTAGCTCAATTACCAAAAAATAATATACAAATATTTAATTGGTTTTACTTGATTACTTCAACTAATTTGCTTAACATTATATTCACTAATGCCATTCAGATTCAAGGTTCTACTTATTCAATAATCAAATATAATATGTTTTTCCCATACATATAATTTACTTTTGCTTATTATTTACAAATATACTTTTTCTCTTCCGTAGGTAATTGAAATCCGTATGATTTACGGGTATTTTCGCCTTTGCGCCCACGTACGACGATTAACACCTGTAAAACCTATTCATTTAGCACATATTATCATGTATTTCCGTTGTCGGTTTGCATTACGTGTCGCTTCGCAATGTGTGATTTAAGTAAAACAACGAAAAAATCAAAACGGGAAAGCAATTTTTTAAAAGTAAATATACGGTAAACGGAAGAAGAAAACGCGTCGAAGGGAAAACAAAGCAAAAATCAATACGCTTAATTGAATAAGGTAAGTATATTGTGAATTTGTGTTCAACTGATCCAAGAGGACAATTATTAATAAATTTAAACTGAAATATAAATCAAATTGTACAAATGAAATATGCATTTTATAATCGAGAAAAGCATAAACCAAAAAAAATTAAAATATTGGAAGAACCTCGTAAAATAACCGGAAACTATTTATATTTCAATTCATCAAAGATGCATCTACAACTCTAAAGTATACTTGCTATTGTTTTTGAGCCGGATTTTTTAAATTTTGGAACAATAAACAGGAGAGATTTCCGGTAATATCTGTCCAGCTTAAGTAGTTTTAAAAGGATCAAATCTAGCTGGGAATTTGTTAGTCGTCAATCGGTGCAACATTATTAAACGAAACAATTTCTTCTTCAACTTGCAGCTTTAAGTTGATTTTTAAAGTTAATACGAATTTAACACACATTAATCATCGATTTCCCCAAATGAAAAACTTTGCGTGGAAATTGGACGTTTGTTAGTTGGACGTATAATTTATGTGCATTCGACGTCAAACTCATTATAAAAGTTTTAAGCGAAAAGCTAATCGAAAAGTTTTTAATTTTATTGGATAAATCGCTGTATTTTTTGTGACTAAAATCAGGCTGCTTTAACCTCAAGAGCGAAAAATACGTATTATAAAGTGGCGAATATGATTCTTCCTTAATTTTATAAGAATAATAATGCATTAGTTTAGTTTCGTTTGAATTCAGAAATCTTAATCATGTTTCTGATTATTTTTTCTTAATTCCAGCTAAACAACGAATATCAAATAAATGTAAAATATAAATAGACTAAATAATGATTATACATCGAAAAGTAATTATGAAGTAGAAAGGGAACAGGAAATGAAATCAATTTGGGGAAATTAACATTTACATATATAAAATAAATATGATTTTAAGTGAGATAAGAAGAATTACTTGTTCTTAGGACTCTGTTCAAGTTTAATTAATGACTTAGGGATATTACACCGGAAACCAGAAGTTTGGGCCAAGCGGAAGGCGGAACAGTAATGGGTGGTGGTCTGACGGAACTGGAAATCGTAATAACCAATAGAAAACAGAGACCCCAAGTAGCCAGAATTGTAGCCAAAACGCAGTTGGAAGTGCTCGAGTTGGAGTGGACAATGCACGAGAAACTGCTGGAGGAGACACGAAAGGACAAGACTGACCAAGTGCATCTTCTTGGCCACGCCAAGGAGAAGCCCAAGGACAAGCCGCTAAAACAGTCGAAACTTGCCGAAAGGTTGCGACGTTCCTTTCGCCACCACCGGGATCGCAGTCCGCTGGAGATCAAGCGGAAGGAAGGAACTCCACCACCATCAGAGGCATCTCTGCCCAAGACAGCAGACAACAAGAATCTTAATCTTCTGAGTCGGAGTCAACTGCCCGGACTGGGACTTGGCGGACACATTAACACGGCCCTTCTGCTGGACAGCCCGGACGAGTGTACGCCTCCGGAATACGCGTACGAGCATCTGAGCAGCGTGGCCAACACCAACTCGAGCAGCTCCCTCGAAAGCTCCTACGACCTGGGATCGTCGCAGTCGAACATCTACTACTGGTCGTCGTGTCAACAGAACGTCGAAATGGGCGGCGAGATTAGCACTGAGTTGCCGGAGCAGCTGCTGAAGCGACGCCACGAGACATCGAATCCGAATTCGAATCCACCTCCAAATACGAGTCAGGGAATCAATCCTTCTGCTGCTTCAGCTCCGGCACCGGCCCATGCCAGTGCCAGTCGCAGCTGCTCCCTGACCAGTGAGAGCAGCTCGGTGAGAATCACACGCCTCCAGAACTTCCTCTTCAAGAGCAGCAACGAGAGCTCGCGCAGCTTTCAGGGACACTCGAACGATGGATTCACTGCCTCCTCGTACAACTCCTCGTCGGGGGAGTGGGAGCAGCTGGGCACCCATGCGGGCGGTGGACACGATTTGAATGCCAGATCGTTTCCTGAGGAAGGCGGCAACTATGACACGGATGATGTGGATGCCACGTTGCCAGTGGAAAGTGGCGAGGCTGGCGCCTATTATCAGTACACGTTGACCTCACCCAACAATCCCTTTCTGCCCGAGATCACGGCCCGCACCTATCACAGCACTTACGAGAACGATGAGCCACCGGAGGGCGCCATTCATGCAGAGGAGCTGCAGTCCGGCTCTCGATCCGGCCAGGTGGCAACTCCAAGCTACAGTCGAGCTGGCTCACAGGAGTCCACTTATAGCGAAGTTGGGGCGAGTTGCCCGCAAGGACCCACCCCGAGTCCTGCGTCGAGTTCCTCCTCCACGCCAGGACGGCACCGACGGAAGCTCTTCAGCTTGAATTCGCCAACGCGTCTGCTGCAGCACAGGGAGGTCAATCAGCATCAACATCAACAACAACAACAACATCAGAGTCATCATCAAAAAGTGGAAATGTCCAGCTCGCCAACGACGGACAGTCTCAACTCAACAGTCCTGGTGAACACTCTCAATCCCTTCCTGCCCACGGCCACTTCACCCATCACAGTGCCGGCTGACTTGAGGACAAAACGTGACGAGTTTCTTCGTGCCACAATGAAAATCTGTCTAGTTGTCTCACCGCCCACAAGCAAACTACAGGTGAGTCCTTTCAGTCCTCCCTTCGTACTCATCTCCCCAAGTCCTTCTCCTGCCGCCTGACATGGAAATCAACTTGTGTGTGTGTGCGTTGTATGAAAATAAAGAAAAGACCTTTTCAATTCATTTCTTTTTGTTGTTGTTTTATTTATTTATTCAGTTTCGTAGTTGAAGTGCGCGCAATTAGATCCCTATTATAAGAGTATGTAATTACCTCTTTAGTTTCATCATTAATTAGTTTTGTATCCTTGCACAGGATATTATAATTTTGTAACGAAAGGAGGCATGATACACTTTATAAACTATATAAATAAATGTATTCTTCATCAGGACGACAAACTGATTCAATATTGCGATGTTTGTGTGTTTGGTTTTATTATAATATTAACGCTTATTATTTAATTCACTAGTCACAACAAATTTGTTTAGTTTTAGCTTAAATCTATAATTTATATTTAATCTATTTTAAAATTATCATTTTATTTTAAAAAATATTTATTTTAACAATAAATTTTATTTTACAATATTGTTTTATTATACAACATTTTATTTAATTCATCATTTACCTTTGGTTTGATTGAGGGTATCTAACCGAAACGACTATTGGAATCAGTTACAGTTTTGGTTAAATTGGAATTTTTGTTTTTTTTAGCTTATCGCATACGCAAATTCTTAGAACATCGATTTCGTAACGGTTACAGGTTATTTGTTTTTTTTCGCTATGATATTGGTTTAAAAAAAGAAAATGTTTGTAATTTTTACAAGAATATTTAAACCAAAATTCTTTGTTTTTAAAAATGCTTTTTGTATTCAATGGGATTTATATTCAAAATAAATAAAAAAAATTCAAAATTATTTTTAAAAACTACAATTACACATTAGCAACAAAATTTAATATGATTGATTGGCTACTGAATTGTAATTTCGGCTTGAACTTTTTTGGTTTAGCTATAATACAAACATTTTGTTTCGGCTACCTATTTAAATCGGTTAATTCTGATTAACGGTTACGGTTTTAATCTCTGGTTTTAATATGTAAAGGGTTTCTCAATAAGAACGATAGGATTTGAAATTGAAATAAACACATGAAATTTTAGACAAAAATAGTGCGTAGTTAATTATTTTAATAATTTTTATATCCATCTGTTTATATGCGAATTAGTCTGTCAGTCTTAAAGCTATCTTACAGGAAGCTTGTGGCAGGCAACACATATTACACATTACAATATTTTAATTTAAGCAACCAAACTCCCAAAACTTCACAAGGATATTAAATCTTCGGTTTGCCTTCCATCTTCCTTCCATCTCGCTATTTTTATTTGAATGCATATTTATTTGTGTTTTCTCTTCGCTTTTGGTTGAATTTCGTTTTAATCACTTTCTCACTAGTTAGTTGTATGCTCTTGAATTCGATTGCTATTCAAATGAATTTTTTTTCCACTTCAGTTCCCTGGATTGTTTATCGTTGAATCGTTATGACATTTTCAGGATGGTAAACTGCCATTGTTGCCCATTGAAATGTATTTGTAGATTGCAGTTGCAAATCGATATTTTTAACAGCGTGTAGTATACAAATTTAAATCTCAGAAAGATGCATTTAGAATCTAGACAGAGAGACAAGGCTAAAATGGTTTCAAGTGTCTTGTATTGTTTGTCATTGAGTATTGTTTATATTGACAAAAGTTGCACTTTACTTTACTATTTTAAGTGATTAGAAGGTATGAAAGGATACATTGTTTGTATTTGGTTAAGTTTTAGGACAGATGCTTTTGATAGCTTTTGTAAGCGAAAGTATTTGAATTTAAATGATTAATATATAGAACATTGCAGGAGAATTTGACACCATATAATATAGGTATACATATTCCTAGTTAGACGGATGCTTTTCGTCTCGTTAAGCACAAGAATCTTTCGGCTTTTGGAGTTGAAACTTGGAATTGATGATAATTGAAGATAGTTAAACAAAACTTTCCAAATTTAAATTATCATGTGCAAATTTAATTTAAAATAAAGTTTGTATAATCATTTACATAAAACGTAGAATATACATATAAGTAGGATACTTAGGCAAGTGTATTTAAGCATTTACCAATAGCTACATACTTTATTATTAAATTTTTATTCAAATACATTTCAGAGTTTTACAGCTTTATTTATTTAAGATTAGACATTTTATTTAAGCCTTAAATTCATTCATGAGTTGTGATCGAATTAAAGTATTCACATCTTGTGAAGGATTCCTCTTATTTTATGAATTTTTTAATAACATTATTCAACATCGATTTTAAATTTATATAAATTTATTTATTATTGCTAATGTTTCCAATATATGTGCACATCGAATATATATGAATATATTTATAAACCGCTTGAATGCGCCTGTGAATCAATATTGGAGTGAAGTGGAGTGGAGTGCCATGGACACGAGTGAAACGAGTGTATGACTCACAGTAGTTTGTAATTTATCACATTTCATTTCATTTCAGCTGAAATCAAAAAGTCTCACCCACTTGGATGGCCTCGACACGGTGGTGCCATGCCATCACGAAGCTGGCGCACCCACGGCGACAGCCACCGGGACCCTAATACCGCCGGGACCCTCAGCGCCCATTGAATCCCATGTCCCGAGTGGAGTGGAGAAAGCGGTGTGTGCCATTTTTTTGCCATTATTTTTTTATTATTTATTGTCTTTTAGCAGTTGCAAATATCAATTATGGTTAACATTTATCGTTTAGACATCAAGTTCGGAATACTTTTCGGTATCCTTTTGCTTGGAAGCGCCACATTGTCCCAATGAGGAATTCATACCCGTCATTAAAGGCAGAACTCTGCTGTAAGTAATTGAAATTGTGATTCAAATAATATCAGATTTGGATTGATTTGGATTTTTAATCTACAGGCGTGCACTCAAGCAGGCATTGGACAGACGAAACCTCAGCTTCTCGCAGATCACAATCACCGACAGTAATCCCATCTTCAGTTATTTGGATGCAGGTAATAACGAGTAACGAACAAGTAGACATCATTTTATAAATATTTGATTTAGTGTCCTTTTTATTTCAACTTGAGAACATATTTTAAATACGGGAAAGGCTATAGTTACATATTTAAATAAATAAAAAAAAAAAAAATATTGCATACTTTTAGGCACTCACATTGCTTGAAACTTAAGTCAGCTATTACTACCGTTCTGTATAGCCGGTCTTGATGCGATTAAGTTGGATTATAACTTATAATAATAATAATAAAAAATAAATATGCATATCTTCTTATTTCGCTAAGATATTCCTAAGGCATATTTTATATCTTTCAAGATAAGTTTATGAGTATTCCCCGTTTTTTCCTTTATAATTTTATTTCTCTCACAATAGTATGTTATATTCTAAAACAGGCTACATAAATTGAGGTGTTTTATTATAATTTTAAAGTGATGTTTGAAAAAATTTTAAATTATATTTTAATTTTATTTTTCTTTTAATTTAACATTAACATTTTTAAATCTTCATTAAATTGCTAAGTATGTCTCAAAAAAATCCTTAGTGGTGGTCGTTAATAATCCGATTTGCCTTATTTTTTATTTTCAAATATTATTAGTTTGCTAAAGTTTGTTCCAATAGATAGAGTCTAACATAGGAAAACTATCACGTCGAATTGTGGCCACTTCGTAATTAGTTTTATATATCTTAAAGTCAATAAATTTATCTTGTGTCAGCCGCTTTAATTGGTATTCGAATATGTAAGCCTATAAATAAATGAAAATTGTTTTTATCGACAGGTTCAGCGACCAGATTACTGGACGAGCACACGGATGTGGAGAGCTTGGCTGGCCATCATCTGGTTGTCACCGAAAGAGACAATTGTCGGAAAACCTTGCAGAAAGCAGCATCATTTGTAAGACACACATGATACATTTCTATATCTGAGTGGGGAATTAAATGCTCTCTTATTATTCTGGGTGCAGGGCTCTCGACAACGTCCTCCTCGTCTGCTCTCCTCCGCATCGACAGAGGAGACAAGTGAATCGACCCATGCAGCTGGCAAACAGATTAAGCAGCGTTGGTCTTCCATATTTGGCATCAAAAATCCACAGCAGAGTCAACTTTATGAGCTGCTCAACAACTTTGCCAAGAATGGTGTGCCCCAGCGTCCAGATGCTTTGGGCTTCGATCATCCGACGCTGTCCGATTCGCTGGACTATTTGCAGAATATGGACAAGACATGGCGGGATTTCGTTGACAGCAATGCGATGAGTGATAGCGAGATTAAGATACAAACTGCCATCTGGGAACTAGTCACAACTGAAGTTTATTACATTCATGCGCTGCAAACGGTCACAGACGTAAGCACAAAACAAAATAACCCTGTAATCTCATTTATCAACAAGCTCACTCTTTTTTATAGCTCTTTCTGGCTTGCTTGGAAGCTGTTCAAGAGGAACGCCTGCTGATTGAGGTCGATCAGCACCGGCTGTTCTCCAATATACGTTCCGTTTGCGAGGCAAATATTAAGTTTTGGACTCTCTGGCTCTACCCGATGGTTGTCCACAGCGTGAAGACCCACGAGCCACTGAGATGCGCCTTCTTTCAGGATGGTTTTGTAACATTTGCCTCGACTTTTGCGCCCTATAAGGTATGTCTGAGTCTAGCAATGTAAAAATACGTCGACAATAGACAGCTCGATTTTAAGCGAAAGTGATTTTTAAGTACTTTAACTCGATATTAATCGAGTTAACTAGATTGTTTTTTGTAATGAAATATCGACAACTCAACGGAGTTGCTCATCTTAATTCTTTTGAAGACTTAAGTTCAGTTAATTTTGGCAGGAGTTGATTAAATGTTACAGCTTGAGATTTAATTTAATTTGTTAATTTCCAAAAATGTTAATGTCTACGTTACTTATAGGTCTACTGTGCGGAGCAAAGTACGTGCCAGTTTTACTGCAAGGAGCTCAATCAAAACAACGCTTTATTCACCGCTTATTTGGCCTGGTGTGAATCCCAAAAGATGTGCAATCGTTTGCGTTTGGCCGACATCGTAGTGCGACCCATGCAACGCTTGACCAAATATAGTCTGCTGCTTTCGGCGATTAGAAAGCACATGGATGATGTGGAGGAGATCGAGGTGATGGACATAATGATACACAGCGTGGAGAACTTTGTGGGCAGTGTGAACAATCATTTGACAATGCGACAGGAGAGTGAACGCCTCAAGGGCGTCATGGCACGCATCGAATCCTACGAGGTGGTGGTGAGTACTTGAATCTTGGCAGTCTTACACTCATAAACTAATACTCTGTCTTTGCACAGGACACCAACAACGAGGTGCTGGAGAAGCTGATCAAGCAGCATAGTCAAATGTTTGATCTGTGCGCTCCCATGAAGGGATGTCCGGCGTATCAGGTGCGTCACTTGTTCATGGAGGGCGATCACAAGTTCAAAGACAACGTCAGCAAAAGCGATGTCCACTGTTTTCTGTTGACCGATATATTGCTCGTATGCAAAACGATTGCCCGCAAGGGATTGGGAGCACTGAAGGTTATTCGACAGCCGTATTTAACCGATCATCTGATCGTGCATCTGGCACCGAACAATACACTCAATTGTGTCTATCTGAATGAGTTCCATGTGGCGACCACCGCGTTCACGCTGCAGTGCACCGAGGCCAAGAACTGGTACGATGCTCTGTGGCGTGCCAAGACCATCTATCAAAGACTGAAGCGAGGCATTAGCGGCAACGGGGCAGACAGCTTTCGGTTTGGCGGAAGCGGCGCCAGTGGAGCTACCGGAGATTCCCTCGGCGTTCGCAAGTCACCGATTAACTCATCCATGTGCAGTCACGTGTCCAGTGCGAACAACAGTCACAGCGGCAGCGTCGAATGGAACGATTCCCGTAACATTTCCGTTGAGTTCGAAAAGACCAACTCCTTGTCCAGCGACGAGGGCTTCAGCCTAATGGGTAAGATTCCAGACCACAGCTGTTCAAAATGGCATTCATTATTGTGATTCTTAAAATAGCAATTTACTAGAAGTTTGAAAAAACATTACAACATAACAATTTGATTTCAGTTTTTATTCATTGCTCAAAAAATAATTCGAATTTGTAATTTTCATTTAATAATTGCAAAATAGTAATTTATTTTCAATTCTTATTTCAAATTGACAAATGATTCGAGTAATTCACATTTGTTGATTTATTTTGGAAATTTTTAATAAATTAAAAATAAATCGGGGACCGCAAATAATTATTATTGATAATATTGATTCATTTTAAACAAAAAAAAAAAAATTCTGACGAAATCATTAAATATTCACAAATATTCATTTTATATGAATTTTATATTTTTCGCTCAAAATAAATAAAATTTTTTCACATTTGTTGATTTATTTTTGAAATTTATAAATACATATAAATAAAACAGGGACCGCAAATCATGATTATTAATAATATTGATTATTTTTAACCGAAATAAGTTCTCAAATAATCATTAAATTTGAGCTTATAAAATAAAACTCACAAATATGAATTATTTATGATTTTTATTTTTTTAACTCAAAATAAATAAATTGATAATTATAGTTTTATTTTTTTTCTATCAAATACAATGATTATTTCAGGGTTTTTTCTATCAAAATTAATCATTATCATTTAAGAAAATCATTTAAAATCTTTAAATAATCATTTTTGGGCAATTATTATATAATAATTTGTAATGATTTCAGTTCAAGCATAATTTTTTGAAATTTTTAGATAGCTTTAAATAATATTAATATCAAAATTGATAGTCATCAATTGCTTTAAATAAATATTTAGATTTCAATCAAGTGAATGCCATTTTTTTACAGCTTGTTCTGAATATAAACAATTGTAGAATATCCATCTAATTGCGTTTATTAATCGTAGCTAACCAAGGCCTGCCGTCGAAAGGCAAACAACATTTGCTTGCAGGCCTGCCGAAGCCAAAGATCGGCACGATTTCCTCCACATCCGGGAACACGCTATCAGTGCAACCCGTAAACCACCTGGGTCAAAGTTTGCCCAACCTGAGCATGCCACACAGTCAGACGTAAGTATCGCCATAACGAACGTATCCCGAATATAGAGAGCATGACAAGCCAACGAGCTAGAAAACACAGTCACATATTCACTTTAGTTCATCGTCATCATCCTACGATTGGGAATCCTTCAAGTCATTTAATTGTACACGTCTCCAAGACCGTCCATATACTTATACATATATATAAATATATCGTTAGTAATGTATTTATATAAGATCTGCATATTTATACATAGAGTTAGCATAATTTTAATATTCATAGTTTTGTTATTTGTAAAGCAAACAAAATTTTATAATACACTTTATTTTAACTTAATTTAATTGTAGCTCTGTCTTTCATACATTTAAGCAAAGCATCAATATACAAATCAGATATATGCATATATATAGTTTCATCTGCTTTAACCCAACATTCGCCTAAGCCATTTGTACACGCCGAACGCCTTTTCTTTTATAATTATCTGTTTTTTTTTTTTGGTTTAGTTTTTCAATAATTGAAAATGAAAATGTTAGCTGATCTCACCTTTCTAGAGTTTGAGTTTGCTGAGTTCGATTTCTGCTTCTTTGTAGCTGTGTTGTAGTCATTTTGTCAATCGTCTGTTCACTCCTAACTTTACCGATTCTTATAGTAACAACACCTTGCTTGTGCCGGGCACAACAACAAGTCACTCGGGTAACTTATTATTGTCCCCCAGTCATCGCGGTATTTCGTATCCTCCGCCGAGCCCAACTAGGTGAGTCGGAAGAGTCTCCTTTAAAACTGCACGATACCCTGTACCTAAAGGGTGTATTCGTTGACTGAGGCGTGTCTGTGTTTTGTCTGTCCGCATGGAAGAAGGAATCAGAAATTATCAGAGTTGAAGTGGAAGGAATAAAATATCAAATAAGATAGAAATACTTTTTCGAAAAAGAATTTCTTTGGATCAAGGTTTAAGTTTTAAAGTTCCACATTTTACCATTTGTTCTTTGTACCCTTCATTCCCTTCATAACTGCATCTATGATCAGAATTGAATGTCAGTGGAAGTGTGTGTATCTGATATCATAATTTCTAAGGTATCTGCAAGTCAAGCAGGTAAATTCTAATATGCATATGTTCGTTTGTGTCCTGGTGTGAGTATGCTACATCATCAGCTGGGTACAGGGTAACTGCTAGTCGAGCTGACTCGACTGCACCATTCTTGCTTACCTCCAAATTTGCATTTTCGAATGTCCTCATGAATTTGAACGCCATCCAACATATTGTGTGTATTTGTATGTGCGTATTTAATAAATGGTCGAACCATTGAACATCATCAAACTATTGACAATTCCACAAAATGCATCGAAAACTAAATGCGAAATGTTAAAATGTATCTGTAGAGTGCCTCTGCGACGTGGCATGGCCTTCTCCACGTCCACGAAGAACCCACCCCTTCTGAAGACGCGCAATATAACTTCACAGAACAGTATTAATTGGCATCAGATACCCGCCACGCCCACACCGCCCAGTCCGCGAACGCACCACAATTTGCCCAGCAATATTGGGACGGTTGTTAACATGCAAGGCTCAATGCCGGCCCTAATGGCAACTGACAGTCAATTGGTCAATTTGGGTGGACCGCCGCTGCTCCAGAAGCAGATATCCCATCAGACGCCACTGCAATCGTCCCAACAAGGTCTCCAGCGACATCCAAGCAATGAAACAGATGTTTAGTAATTAAATTAAAAAAACGAAAATACTATATATGTACATATTATCATCGCAAATGAAATCAAAGAAAAAAGCTTTAGCTAAGACACAAAAAAAAACACACACACAAAAGAGAATAGTACACTTTTGGGTCCAAATAAGATACAAATATATAACTTACATTCCAATAATGTGCTCCCCATTCCCACTATCTATCCAAGTCTACAAAAGTCTACACACATATCTAGAAGTCTACATACATAAATATACGCATAAATAAATTTAAAATTTTAACAAAAGCTATTCTTCCAATAATGATAAAGAAAAAGACAATTTATAACCATGATAAACAACAACATTTTATAAATCAATGCCATACATACAAAACATACATTTATAATATGTACTTAGTACATATATTATATATATGATAAGATAAATGTTATTTATATCTTGATTATTATTATGTTGATCACATCGATGGATTGATCATTAAGTCCGTCTGAAAACTTATTTAGTATGCAGCCATATCAGACTACTTATATAGATATATGTATACTTATAGCTGCCATTGAAAATGTTGGAAATTGAAATTTCGTTTGCTGTTTGAGAGTTTTTAATTATTTGTAGTGCAACAGACTATCTCTTGGACAGCTCGGCTTACTTTATCGAAATTGGAGCTGCCATAGAATAGTTTTCTATTATTTAAACAGCTTTTGTTTTGGTCGAGT
Source organism: Drosophila subquinaria (assembly GCA_037043405.1). Taxonomy (NCBI): domain Eukaryota; kingdom Metazoa; phylum Arthropoda; class Insecta; order Diptera; family Drosophilidae; genus Drosophila; species Drosophila subquinaria. Next base: position 810,636 of record JBAMBL010000037.1, on the reverse strand, counting down.
ATAATAAAGTTATAATCTGAGCAAGTATATTCTTATTTAGAAATAGATCCCTTAGTGGGCAGGACATAATACGTAGTGTAAGTAGGGATTTAGTGTAGACCTAGACAGAGGAGATCTTCCATTGAAGCACTCATGTTTTCAAATTTATTGAAAACATACATACTCCCACACAAAAGATATGTACTTAAGTATGTTTAAATAAAAAACCTTTTAAGATACTTGCATTTGTATCTGCCTGTCCTGAAAAACTATCGAGGGTATCTTGTGAGTTTTCTGATTTTGGTTAGCTTAAAATGTTTGATTGATTTATTTTATTAACAATATTATAATGTCCAATTGATAGTGTGCAAAAATAGTTTATGGATAGTGTTGAAACTTGTTGTCAATAGTTTTTATATGCCATCTATCTATCTATGTCTTTAGCTTTCTCAGCTAAACCAAAATAATTTGCTCGACATGCAAATCATGCTTCCGCTTTAAAATACACTTACATAAATATAATTAATTCTTGGACATTAAAATTATTTCAAATATGTGATAGCTTGCATAAGTTGGCTTTAAGCAAGTCAAAAAAGTAAAAGAAATAAATGAAATAAAAAAAGTTACAATGGACTATAAAAATGAAATATTTATATTCATAACAAATGAAATGATTTGTTGTTTGTACGTGTATATGTTTTAAATTAAATAGTTGGTTACAATAGAACATACTTACATATATATAGTGCCTAGGGAATGATTATCGCTCTTCCTGCCATTAAAATTATCCAAAATAAACATGGTTATTTTCAGGCAAATTTAATTATACTTACCTGTCATATTAAATATTATAAATAATAAACGATCCAATAAGATTCGCTGTCTAGTGTAGACTCCAATAAGAAATATAACAAATCGAGCACATTATGAAAGAAATTCAATATTTTAAAGTGAAATTGTATTAGTTGTTACTTGTATATTTAGTTTTATACATTAAAAACATAAAAATTGCGTGACATATGTTCTTAATTAATAATAAGCTACAAATATAGCCGTTTTTATTGCTAGCATACAAATGAAATGATAAATGAGTACAGAAGTAATTAAGTATATTATGTTGTAGCCATGAACAGTTTAATGAAAGCATATTTTAAATATTTACACATATACTGGATAAATATACATAGCTACTCCCACAGTATTATTAAGCGTGCAATTGAGAATGTATTTTAAATATACAACATACATATATTTCCAAGATTAACTGTAGCGCTATATTTACACCACAACAAAAGAAATACAAATAACACTCATTGGAGATTTCAACAAGAAGAGATGATCGCATTTGAAAGTATTTAACATTGCTGGACACGAATCACAGGCTTCAAAAATGCACGAAAAATGCTTTTAACACACGACACGCACGACAATATGATGAAAGTTGTCTTTCCAATTATATATATATTTTAATCGGTCCGATAGCTTAAAATATAGTATGCATTTTGAATGAAATATTTAATAGAGGCTTCATTAATTATATACTTTTTTTATTCTCTATCTTAATTTGAAAATAATTTTGAAAACAAGCAAACTTAAACCCAATTGTAAACATTATATCTCTTACATTAGCTGATACTGAAGCATCATAATCGTATATATTTTTGAACCACATGATAAGGCTGAAGGCACTTATAATGTGATAAAAAAAATGAGGGGGTCAAAAATTATATTAAAATGCTATTTAAGTCGTGCGTGCTCGTGTCACGTAAATACACGAAATAACGTTCCCAAGTCTAAACGCAATCTTCTACTTGCATGCATGTGTATCTACTGTAATGAAGTACAATAATTAATAATTAGTAATAAACGTAATACAAAAATAGCTTTATTTACACCAGTAAATACTTAATATAAGTACAAAATAAAGTGTTACAGAATTTATTGATTAAAAGATGGAAAAGCAAAATTGGTTTTATTTTTACGGATTTGATTGTGACACAAATGTTTTTAGATGTTTGTTTTTAAATGTTTTTTTAATTAAAATAAAATACCTACGTCTTATTATTTTTATTTTACATAAGATTTGGCAGTTGCAAAAAAATGACTTCTGCACTGCTTGCAGTGCAAACGTTAATTCGAATTTCAAAACAGCGCGGTCTTGATTTGAACTGCTTGGCGTGTTTAACATTAAACAACAGAGCAAAATGTTATCTGTTTACATAGTTTAAACATGACTGTATGATAAAAATGTTCTGTTCAGTGTTGCCAATTCTTCGGGTCATGAAAAAGCTAAACAATCCTTTGAAAAAAGCTTGAAATAGCCAGAAGATTTTGTTGGTAAAGATGGTATTTTTATTGATTTAATACAGTGTTTTTGGTTCCGCACAACAATCCCAAATGGTCAATTGCGCTGAAAGATGAATGTGTGGCAATATATAATAATAATGCCGTCTCTTGTTCGCAGGTTTTCACAGGAATAGATGCAAAAAACGGTATTTTGTTCGTCTGTGCTAAAGAAGATTAAAATATGCATGGCTGTCTTTTGAAAAAAAATTTCAAAAATCCCTTCGCTAGTATTTTTTAAGATATTTTGAAAATTTCTAAAAAGCCACCTTTTGCATGGTAAAAAAAAAATAATACTAGCGAAGAGATTTTTGAAAAATGCAGCAGTCACTCTTAGAATTGTTTGAAGAATTATTTTGCATCAAAATATTTTTTGCTTGGGACCGAGGAAAAATGTTTAAAAATACACTTTTACAAAAGTTAAAAATTTTTCATGGGTACTTAATGCGTTTAAGAAATTTTTGTATCATTCAAACGGAATTTAAATGAATAGAAGATTAAATTAGAAAATCTGCATCAAATCTTTTTTATTATACAAAAATTTGAGAAAGTTAGGGGGTATGAAGACATTAGTGGACCACTCCATATGTTTTGGGCATTTTCACCTTACAATAAAACACCTGAATTCTCGCTAGCCGCTATTTTACAATATATCCCGCATTTGTCAATTGCAACCCACTAGATCTAGCGGAAAAATGGCTAAATTGGCAACACTGGTTCTGTTACTGCAAAGTCGTATCAAGCAGCTTTTGCACGGCCCTCTCTTAACAGTAACATAACACACATTATGAATTCAACTTTGATATCTAATCATCATCATCCGTCGTTGTAAAGCAATTGAAAGTTCCATAAAAAAATTATCCATTGATAAGGAAGTTGACTCGACGATCTACGAGTTTTTAAGAATAATGTCTGTTCAGATTAAATTGCGACACGACGCAGGCAATATCTTTAGCCGTCTATCTCTATCTCTGTAATTATGAGTTCAACTAAATTATTCAGTATTTGTATTGTGTTAATTTTACTCTGTGAAATTGGGATTTCAAATGGCGCAGAGAGTGATGATCCGGCGGATTCAAGTTCGTTGACATATTGGCAGCGTCTAAAGGCCAGCATCACGGACTTTAAGTGGCAGCAAAAGGAGGCAGAAACGGAGAGTCCTGAGACAATTCAAAGGCGTCGTCAATTGTGGCAGCGACTTACAATGTCAAACATTTTGTAAAGAATAAACGTGTTAGTTAAATACATTCCATTTAACGTATAAATAAATAAATGAATTAAATAAACTCGTGAAGTACTCATTTGAAAAGCACTTTGCATTCTTGGCATGTGCACAGATGCCACAAATATTTTTTAAGTATTTTCAAATAAATGCTTAAGTTTTAAATTTTTCTTTTTACATTTCCACAAAGAGAAATGTTAGCATAGGCTAAAATCAGGATAAAAAACCAGCTTAAGTCAACTGCACTGTTTCAGTGCAAAAGCAATTTCAAATATGAAAACTTCTTAAATTGTAACGTGCTTAACATTAGAAAAAAAAAAACCTAACATTATAGCAAAATGTTGTGTTTCTAACTTAAGTTAGACTTCTTTGTATTTGATGCAGATTTTTTGTTAAAGTTTCATCAGCTATTGCAAAATCATATCAAGCAGCTTTCGCACGGACCTGTTAACAGTACAATAACAGACATTTATGTGTAACTAGTTTGAATTAAATAATGATATCTAAATCATCCGTTGTAAAGCAATTAAAATATTCATAAATAAATTCCAGAGCTACGTGTACGTTAAGATTAAATAGTGACACAACGTGGACAACAAGTTTAGCCTTCTATCTGTATTTACAGAGATTAGAGAATCATTACTGCAACTAATTTATATGGTTTGTGTAAGCTTAATCATCAGGCAAATGTTGGAAAGACTAAAGAATTCAAATGCCACATTTTTTTTTAAATTTATCTAATTATTATAAAAATTATAATTAAATCAAAATTATTAGAGCTGCAAAATATTGAAAAAATTTCTATGTTAAAATTTATAAAAATAGTCAAAAAATTTTATTTCAAACGGAATTCTGTTAAAAAAAACATTCAGAGTACAAAACTTAGAAGTTTTGAACTTAAAAAGACTAAGAAAATTCTATTCCATTAATATTAAGAAAAGTAGCTTTGATATTTATACATTTCAAATTAAAAAACAAACTGTTAAATATTTGTTGCTGGTAACTTTTTAAAAGTATTTCTCTAAATTATACAAATGTTAAACAGTAGTAGAAGTATATTTTTGTAAAACTTTTGTTTCCAATTGTTTTTTCCTAATTTAGGTTTCCTAATACCTTAATCTCTAAGTTAAGCTATTTATTTTTGTTTCCAAATTACATGCTTTCTAGTGCTGCTTTCCCCTCATTTTCTGTTTCCAAATTTGAGCAATTTTATTTGTCGAACTTTACACAGGGATATTTATACAAATAAATAAGTGGACAATTGATTTACTCATTTTGAAAGCACTTGACATTCTTGGCCTGGTCACAGTAGCCCGACTTCTGGTCCCAGAAGAGGCCCTTGGGACAAGAGGTCAGAACGGGCATGCCAGCGATGCAGATGTAGTACTTGCTGCAGTCTCCGGAATGGGGCAGATAGCTCTGTCGCTCCGACGGACAGACGAGTGTGCTCTGCGATGCACGGGGCGGAGATGGAGCTGTCACACTTGTCGTCGTCGTCGTCGCCTTCGTCGTCTCTCGCTCGCTGCTGGTGCTCACAATGTAGCAGACGGTGACCTGACCAGGTGTTGTACTGGTTGCAATGTCTGGTTGCAACATGGGCTGTTTGCTCGGTTGCACGTTGCTGTTATTCTTGATATTGCCATAGCATTCGGCCCTCACACTTAGCTGACACTCGGAGCGCTTATAGTTCCAGAGTGTGCCAATTCCACACTGATGACGATGCAAGTGTCCGTAGGCGCAGATGAAGTACAGCTGGCAATTGTTGGGATGTGGCAAGAAGTAGGCGCCAAAGTGACGACACTCAATGTGCTGCGGATCGTACTTATCCATGGGATTAACAGCTTTGCCAGTGGACACATCGACAGCCACAAAGATGGGCTGTGGCTTGTGCTCCCACCAATCAATATCCACATCCGTTTGGCTTCCACTGTCAGTGTCCAGGTATCCGTTGGGTCCACTGCTCGTGCTGGCGGGCTGAACATCCACGGAACTGCAATGGGCCTTCTCAGGCACATCGCATTCCAGCCTATCCGCATCGAAGATCAATCCCTGATCGCAGTAATAGAGCGTAGGCAGCGCGGAGCAGACAAAGTAGGCATTGCAGTTGAAGGGATGTGGCACCAAGTTATCCTCGGCACGGTCATTGCAGATCTACAATTATTAACCCAGTGAGTGCTTAGCATCCATGAATCCATGACGACCCTCTACTCACATGACTCAGGTCGGTTATCTCTATGTTAACGGTCTCCTCCACTGGCTGGGCAACTCCCAAACAGATGCTCACAAGCAATGCGAAATGGACACGTATATCCATGTGATTCACCAGCTTCTTCTTAGTTTTTAGTTAGATTTTTACACGCTGCGCTAGAAACTTCACTAACTATTTCGCCTGGAGTAGTACGACCTTTATATATATAGGGCAATACCCACACCCAAAAACCACTCGAGTCCATCATTGGGTGCAGCCAATTTTAGCAATTTATGCCTACAATTATTGAAACATGAAAACATATTTTTCAGCACTTATCAACTCGCACAGGTCTTAAACTTGTATCTGCGATAAAAATACCCAAAGAGAAAAAACAAAAAGACCACAAAAAGTAGGACAACAATTTTTTGCCATGAGTCATGGAAACGAACCAACAAAATGTTGCATACTCTTGGGCGACACGAGCTACTGCAAGAGATATAGTGGTTTTTAAATTTTTTTAATTTTCAATGAAACTAAAGTACAACTATGATTATTTGTATGATTAGCAAAGAAAAATATTTAATACTTTGTTTGTATTTTTCTCAATTGAAAATTTGTTTTTTTTCTTTTATAGGGATAAAAAGAGATTTTTCTTAATTTTATTATTTTTTATTCCAGTTAATATTTAATAAATAGAACAAATTAATTTTATTTTATATTTTCACATTATATTTCAATAGCTATTTACATTTGTTGGAAATTGTACTATCAGCAAATGCACAATTTTTAAAAATAAACAAAACTGGAAAAGTAAATGAAAGACAACATTAAAAATTTCAATTGGAGATAAAAATAAATTGCTCACAAAAAAACATTTTTAAAAGGGTTGTCATTTCTAAAAAAATAAATAAAACATACTTGGGAGGAGTTTCTAGGGCAGGTAAAAAGAAAAAACGCTTAACAGTAAATAGCTTTCTTCGTCACTAGTGTGAACTACTATACTTTCAAATTAAGACAGAACTTATTTGTTTCCAAATTTACTTACAATTAAAAAATAAATTATTGTTTTTATTTTGTTTGCTTAGTATTAAAATATACACTTTATGTCTTTAAAAGTTTACAGATAGTTGAAACATCGATCTTGCAGTAGATTGTTACTGATACTTGACCCTTAAACTATTGAAATATCTTCCTCTTACTATATTATAAAAAATGATAAAATGATAGACCTAATTATAAGTTTATTATTGCTAACTTATTCAGACTTTGTAATACATATTTATAGACATTTCAAAAATCGTGGCTATCTAGAAAAGTTCGGCATTTGAGAATTTGCAAGTTAATTTATGGTCAGTTCGGTTTTAAGTTAAGATACTCGTGTGAATATGTGTCTAATTTTAACAACTTGCGGCATTTTCAGTCTCTTTTAATGCTACAAAATTTATATGCTTACTGTCCAATTATATATCGCTATATATATATAAAGAGAGTGACACTTTTTTTTAATTTTTATTTAACAAGCGTAACTTCTTCAATTCAGTTGGTCGTTGTCATTAACCGTGTACTGATTAACCGTTCTTCTGATCGATTTTATTTGAAATTAATAAATATGAGTGCGTAAACATAATTTTTAATATTCATAATAAGGTTATACTTCATTTTAAAATATTCATAAATATGTTTCGCGTTTTGAATTTATATAATTTTTGTAATTCAAAATAATTTGTAATTTGATTTAATTTAAAACTAGCAAACAATATATTTTTTTTCCTGCAAATCGTATACCTAATAGAATGTCCTTCGCAGATTCAAAAACATCCAACTTAGTGCTGGGTATCATCCTGAGTGTGGTGGCAAACGTGAGATCTGATTTCGATCCGGAACTCATCTGCACTCTGGTCGTGGATGGCACAAAAATGAACGATCCTCGGGCGTGTAATGCTTGGATAGAGTGTGTCGATGGTAAGCCCGTTGGCGGCAGCTGCGACGATGGATTCTCATATGACAGGCAGAGTAAGAGCTGTCTGCCATCCGACGAGGTCAAGTGCATCTCCAGTGATCCCTGTGCCGGAGTTGAGACAGGCTTTGCCGCCGATCCGTACTCCTGCAACGGCTATTACTATTGCAAGAGCTCGAAGGGAACTCGCGGCGAGTGCAAGGAGGGATACAACTTTAACCCCGGCACTGATTCATGCCTACGGGATTTTCCCTGCAAGATAGGCATGGATCCAGATAGCATATGCAACATATTGCCCGACGGCGTCTTTATCAAAGATCACAGCAATTGTAACGGCTGGCAAATGTGCTGGAAAGGCAGCGTTATCATTGACAGCTGCTCCGACACCTTCTACTTCGACGCCGTCCACGCCAAGTGCGATTATCCCCAGAATGTCGAGTGCGTCCACACAGAGCCGCCGCCCCTGAAGGCAGAACCTGAGACCTGCCCCCAGTCGGGAGTCTTTGTGTCCGATAAAAAGACTTGCCATGGCTATTTTTACTGTCGCGAGAATCCCGATGGTGAAATGGTTCTTATGCCGGGCACTTGCAAGGACAATCGATTCTTTAGTATCGCAAATCAGGGTTCATGTGTAGCTCAAGAGAAGATTCGTTGCTCCTACGATCGCTGTGTCCATTTGGGATTCACACACATTGAACTGGCCAACTTGTCGGATGATGGATGTCGCGGCTATGCCATCTGCCAAGATGGCAGAAAGATCGGCACGGGAACATGTGCCGACGGGGAATACTTTGATGAAGTCTCCCAGCGCTGCAGCAACGAGGTCATCACTTATGCAGCCTGTGCCAAGTCCAAAGATGATGACGAAAATCTCTAAGTTATCGAATTTAAAATTAAACTATTATTGTTGTGATTAATTTGGTATTTTTGTTTTCTATTAATATGCTACTGCAGTGTGAGCCATGATCGTACAAATCAGTCGAACTGATAACTCACAATTATTAAGTGTCAAGTACGAGTTTCTATCGCTATAGGTGTCAAGTCAAGGTACGAGTTGCTGTCATCGACAAACAAAACAACTGCCAAAAATATCAGAATGTAAATGCCTATGTTCGAATGTTATCGACTCCCGCTTATCTGATGAACACATTTCCATTAAATTTTAAAAACAATACAATTGCAATTTCTACAATCAAGAATTTACGAGTGGGTTTTGGGAGTGTGACTAGCAAATACCCTACAAATAGAAACTATTTGCTTATTTCATTTCCTGTTATTTAATAAAAATATTAAATAAGGATATATTTATTATAAATATACAATAAATATTTGTAAATATTTTAATTTTTCTCTTTTATATCAAAATATATCAAGAGAGCGAAATAAGGTAAATAAATAATAATAAATAAATAAAAGAATTTATTTTAATTACAGTTCAAAAGGTTTCCTAACTTTGCTCCTCTTTTCTAAGCGTTTGATTGTGTATACAGATATGATCAAAGATTCCATCTATAGTATGCATTACATTCTATTCATTTTACTTGGGTGCAGGGTATCAGTACTTTTAATACCCTATACATTGAACAAAATATGTTAAGAGAACAGTTAAAAATACTTTTTAAAAGTTATGCAACTCGAAATGATAATTGATAAAAATAGTATATGTTGTACATAGATAATATTAAGATTAATTCTTCTTGTTTCTCTGAGATGTTCATTTTGAGCTACTTGATATTTAAAAATTTGAGTTGAAGTAAAATTCACGATATATTTATATTTCATTTTGTTTTTTTTTTTCAACAATAATTTTTATAAGTTTGTAAACTTAAGTTATCAGCCTAGTAACTATTAAATATACATTTTTTTCAACATTGAAAATATTATTCTCAAATTAAACTCAATTAAAGATTGTTCCCTTTCTTTTTAAAGCAAATAGGAATTTTGTAAGCATGGCAAAAACAAAGAAAAGAAACTAAGAATAAATCTTGAGGACTCAAAAATAAAGATTAATCAAAAATCAGAAACATTCAGAGTGCAAAGATTTGGAAAATCCTATTTCTATACGCCGGAGAAAACGTAGAAAAAAACAATCCAAATACGAAATATCTGTCGACCGTTATAGGAATGGAAATGTTTTGGTTTATGTGTCATTTAAATTAGTTTTTTATATGTATGATCTATACAAATCCTTGACAAATCCTGTACAAATTCTTGAAATGATTTTTAAACAATATTATTGATATTTTTGCGAAGGGTTTCTCTGAGCTGTAAATAAATTGAAACAATTGAGCAATGCGTTCAATGACTTCCACCATATTGGATGCAGATTTAATTAATTCAATTTCATTTTCAATTTCAATTTAATGATGTAACTTTAGATGTTTACTTTATATTACTTTAACGTTGATTACCCTGTAATTTTTGGTTGGTTGGTGGGTTGATTGATTGGTTTTTAGGCGGCGCATGCGACGTAGTTGTGATTGACGGGAGTGCAGCCCTGGCTGCGCTCATCGAAGTAGTAGTCGTTGGGGCAGCGTCCCGATCCGACTGTGGCGCCACCAGAGCAGCGGGCATAGGCCTGGCAGTCGCCAAGGACATTCACATACGTGAGGCTGGTGGCGGCACAGCGATCGAGGGTGCAGCGGACATTGAGGCGTTCGCGACAGGACAGTTTCTCGTAGTCGAAGTAGAGGCCCTGTCCGCACTCCAGATGCTGGGGATTCTTGTCGTGCTTGCCGTTGACGGGCTTGTCACAGATATAGTAGTGGCTGCAGGACTCGTCATCGGCAAAGTAGCCCGAGCGAGCGGTTCCGTTCGACAGACAGAATGTGTTCTCCGGTGGTGGCAATTTGGCGGTGCTGTAGCAGGTGGCATTCAGGGCGGGCACACAGCGACCCAGGACCACATCGTAGGCCGTCTGCTCGGCACACTCGCGCTCATAGAGAATGTCGTTGGTGCAGATGTAGTACTTGTGGCAGTGATCGTCGTTGGCCAGCCGCGTGTTGTTCGGCAGCGAGAGGCAGGCCGGCGACTTGGTCTGTTTGCCGCCGGTGGGACAACTGTATTGGTTGGAGTAGACGCAAGAGCGTGATGTCGGATTGAAGAGCAGCTCGTTGGGACAGTTGGCCTTGATCTCGCGACGACCCTTGCACAGAATGTAGCCCTTGCAATTGCTGCTGGTGCTGTCGGCCAAGAAAGTGCCGTCCGTCTCATTGGCGCACTTGTTGGCATTGACGATGGGGTTGCTCGAGTCCGCGGCATAGGGGCACACCACATTGGCAGCCATGGTGCAGCGTCCCAGATCCTTGTTGTAGTTCAAGCCGGCGGCACAGGTGCCCTCCTCCAAGCTGGTGTTATTTGCCGGACAGCGCACCCAATAGTTGCAGGTATGCGGACGCAGGAAGCTCGTATCCGAGGGCATCAGCGAGCACATCTCGCCAACCGATAGATTCGGAAAGTCAGATATCATGCCGCCACCGCTGACGATGCTGACGCCGCCGAACAGCGTTAGGGCAAACAGTGCCAGGACTCCTCGAACTGCAATTCATCAGGATGACTATCAATAATCAATGATCAATGATCAGAGAGTGACTTTTATTTACCTGCTTGCATGCCTGTAAAGCGATAGATAATTGATAAACAGATATATAGATCCTTAAGTTGCGATTGTGCGATTGTTACAGCTGCACGAGCTTGACTGATGAGCTGCCACCGTGTGGCGCCTTCTTAAATATGCAAAGATTCCATTGCCGAAAAATAAAATGAAAGAATTCAATTTTGAAAATGCACAGCGCCAAGGAAGAGCTTGTATCTATCATATTATGTACATATCTCATTGAGTATCTCGCGATATCGATATCAATGCGAGCGATATCAATTCTCATTAGATAGCGAAGAGCATGTAAATTACACGACAATAACATGTTCGGTGGTCGGGTAGATTCACATCTACGCATGATAGGGAAATTGGCCATGTCGCGAGGTGAGTGGCATTGAACATTGAACTGAACAGTCAAAATCATTGATTTATTTCATTTCTGGTTAAACCAAACTATTCTCCTTCTATGTGTTCGTAATACACGACGTATGCGTAACATTTCTAATAGAACAACTTCCTCTATATTTCTAGCGATATTCTCATTCTAGACCACACGACGTATACGCAATCTTTTTTATGTAAAGAAATTAATAAATTGTTTCCAAATATTGGGTTAACAATTTCAGTATTATACTAGTCAAATATAAATAGATTTTTTTGCTAGATTGATAGCTTTTATTAAATGCATACGATTTTAGGCAACATTATAAGAATCGGCATATACTTATGGGTTGGGGTTAACGGCAGTTCCACAAATAGCATATCCGGGGGTCTCGGGGACACATTTTTGGTAGACCTCATCAAAGTATGCGTGGCCAGATGGGCATGTTCCGACGGCGCCGTTCGGGCAGTAGACATATTGGTTACAGTTTGTATTTTTTAAGGTCGCATATGTCATATTGGTGTTTTGGCATCGATTAAACCAGCAGGGATAAGAGTTGGGTGACACACACCTGTTCTTTGTGGGATTATATATCGTTCCATATGGACATGCGCCCCAGAATCCCAAAGTCTTTTCTTCTGCGCAACTGTAGAATCCGTAACATGTTGTCTTGTCCGAAACAAATGTAGTGCCATCTGCAACATTCTTGCAAGCTGTTGGATCGCTTGGAAGGGTAATAATATTCATGTCGCCATCATTGGGGTTATTATTTCCGTTGCAAATGTTTGTCACTTGACAGCTACCAGTTGCCGGATTGAAGTATGGATATCCTGGTTGGCTGCATTTGCCGGGAATTCCGTAGCCATTGATGCACTGCAGATAGTTGCCACAATTGTTTGGATCGCCAACATAGATGTTGTTGGGCATGAACTGGCAAATGGAGCTCTGTGGACAGGTGGGTCCCCAAACGCAGGTGTTATTGTTGGAGGCGTAAACTTGGCCTTGTGGGCACTTTTGGATCGAGGACTTGCCATTGCCAAAGCAATAGGCATACTTGTTGCAATCGGTCGGATCGGCCATATAGCTGGGATTCGCGATGGCGCTGCACGTTTGCGACACACTCGTGGAGCATGGCGTCTTTGTGGCATATTGGCAGGTACCCGATGACGACTCGAAAACTTGTCCCTTGGCACAGGATCCTTGGGATATCACCTTATTGGCCCTGCAGTAGCCCCATTTGGTGCAATCAGAGGGATTGCCAATATATCCTTCGCCATTCCATTGGGCACACATGTTCTCCATCGTATACCCATTTGCCTTCCATAGACAGACGAGCAGCAGACAGACGACCGCAGAAGCGGTGACCTTGGAGTTTATACCTGCAATGGAAATTGATTTAAATTCAAATAATGAATCAAGTCTTAAATCGATATGGACAAACCAGAAATTGAAATGTTCTATTATTTTAAGCAACAAAAAAATCGAGTTTAAGATTCCGCAAAAATCGAGCTATCGATTTTTTATGTATTTTTACATCATAAAAATTAAAATGATGGAAATCCAAATTCGAGTTTTAGATCCAATTGTCGAATCGTTCGAATGTCTTTTTATCGTCAAAAAAAAGCAATTGAGTTAAGGCTTCCGTGAAAATCGCGCTTTCTATTTTTCAATGTATTTTTACATCACAACAATAAAACTTGCTACATACTATGTAAATCCAAAAAATGGATCGATTTTAAAATCTTCAAAAAAAAATTCGAGTTGTCTATACACCGTTCACAAAAAAACTATCGAGTTAAAATACTTGAAAATCGATTCCGCGAAAACAGAGTTGTTGATTTTTCGATGTATTTTTACATCATTCGTTGAGTGCGTATTCGGGATGTGATATCCATTTAAGTGATCCTACCTGCCATTACGACTTCGAGGTTGATTGATTGATTCTAGTAGCTGGCGTTGAATGCTGTATGCTGTATGTTGTATGCAACTGGAGCATACGACTTGAGTACTAAGCCTACCAGTTTTAGGTAGTACCTTATATATGCAGGCTGGCAGCTACTCTAAAGTGCCAACTAAAGCCCTATCGTTGCGTTTAATTAAAACTGTGTGTAACCTTTGCAGATAAACCGAAACACATCGTGAATGCCATAATTAAAACTGATATTTTGGAGCGTGGTGCCTAATGAAACGCGGATCGGATCTCACCCAACATTCTTCTCGTTATTGTTGCCTCCGCCTTCTATTGTTTATTTCACTGATTAGTTCAATTACCGATGTTCAACAAAGAACTAAGACCATCGAATGGGCTTACACGCCATTTAACCACATTTTAGCCATAGTCTGGCACAATGATAACACCACAAAGTCTACTGATATTAAGCTATTTTTATTCATTGTCCAATAATACAGGCATTATCTGCTGTTCGCATTGAATGACCAAATCTATTTACCTGAAATACCTGACAGCTCTGATTTGAGCCTCTTGTAATTGGCTTTTAATTCAATGGCGTTCTTAGAATTGATCGCTCTCGCTATCTGCGCAATTATTCAACTAATCGTATCAAACTTGTCAGCGACAACAATTTTGAACCCCTCCATTTCCGGCGACACGTTTTTAGCCCCGTATCAATTAATGAAGGTTCCCGAGAGATCAAAGTTGGCATGACAAATATTTGTATACTTTTAGGCGATCTGTATTTTTAATTTACCAAATCAACTAAAGAAGCTTTCAAATCAAAAGAAACTCAAATTGAAAGTAAGTAAAAGGGATTGGGTCAAGAGTGTTCGACTCGAAGATACTACAAATATTAATAAATTAAGGGTCGTTTTTTCAATGTACATATAAGTTGTACTTAACATATAATTTGAAATTTGACATTAATTTCCATACGATTTACGTCAAATTCTCTTTTCAATAGTTATCAAACACCTTATTTAGACATTGAAAAACCGGGCCTTAATAATTAACAAAATAATTGGATATTATTTACAAAATAATAAACACCAACTAAATGTTGAATAGGAATATAATAATTTAGATAATATTAATACCCAATACTAAGATTTTTCTATATTTTGTATCTAAGTTTTATTGCTTCTAAACTGAAACTAATCAAATTTTCTTATAGATATTCATAGTTTTTATAAACAACTAATTTTTGCATCATAAGTATCCTGTATTTATTTTTTTTAATCTTCAACCATGCATATTTTGGAACTATACGATCTAGAAAACAAATTTTGTACCCTCCATATAATTACATACAATTTTATTATACTTAAGTAGTTCAGTGTTTAACAAAATTTGTCCCCTGTCGTAAAAGGTTTTTATGTTTTCGTGATGGAGCTCAAAAGTTTAAAAAGTTACCGATCACATAAATTTCATATATCGTTTTACTTTTTCTAACTGTAGACAGATATTTTTTCTTCTACGACCTAGTAAAAAGTGAATATCAGGCTATAATATCAGAAAACTAAAATCTTGGATAGTTATGTAATAATTCAACTGAAAATATTTTTAATATCAATTGAGTTAATTAAGTAAATTTTAAATAAATTAAATTATTAATTTAATTAAACGAATTATTATCTTTAAGGCCATTCCATGACTAAAATGACATTACGCTTAGAAATCTGTTTAGTTTTGGCAATATTAAGAAGTTCTCGACTTTTACATTTTGATATTAAACTCGATTCACTGTTTGGATTTACTTCACTAGTTCGATAGATATATCACATCAATGAAACCAGTTTGGTATTATAAAACTGGACATAATAGAAGACAAAATCCGACAGTCTAATGTAGAATGCTTGCATTTTTTAATGCAAATTTCTTCTTTTACTAGATAGATTACACTATTTAATGACATTGCAGATTTATTTAACAAATTTCAAATCAAGAAACAATACTTAAGTTTTTACTTCAACTGATAATTAATCGCTTACTAATTGAAGGCTTTCTTATCACCACCAAAATACTCGTACTTCAAGCAATAAGCAGTCGTAAATAATTAGATAGATTCGTTAATTCCAAGCTGCGAGTATTTGTGCCAATGCTAAATGAACAGTTTTGAACAAGAGAGTTAAATGCTTACACTCAGTTTATCAATTTTTAAGATTTATGAGTATTTCAATGTATGAATAATATTTCAATGGCTGCAACTGATACGGGCAAGGGTAATAAATATATATTTCTTTATTTATTTAATTAACCATATACAAGTTATAAGTAGTACTATGACAAAGTCGTAATATGCGTCCAAATTTCAGGAATTGTCATTTCTAGTGCGTAAGTCAAATTCATCATGTGGTTTTCATTCGCACAGTAGGAAAAGTTTCCCAGAGAATTGGTAGACAATATATTAAAGAGAGTTTGGATTTCAGAGAGATGTTTTAAAATCAAATAACTCCTCTCTTTATGGCCTTAACATCTGTTGGCTTTTTTCTTTAATTTTAGCAAAACGAAGATAAGATTTGAACCACCCAAAACATATACTCCCTAATTTGTCGCTAAATCAATTAATCAGTATCAGCAACATTCCACCCTAAATATAAATGCTTCCCAAGCACGGGTCTCCATTTAGTTCAAGACAATCAACTTGAACAGCTACATTAAAATCAACAAATTTATTAAAAGCGAAAAAAAGGAATTTCCCATTCAATTAAAAATGAAAGGTGAGTACAAAATAAAGAAAAAGTAGCAGGAGCTATTATTATAACCAGGGAATCAAATCGAAACGAATATCGATATCAGTTACGGTTTCAGTTAATTTAGAATTTCGGCTATCGGCTATTCGCAAAAACTTAGGATATTGGTTATATGTTATTTTAGGTTTCGAAATACCGTTATAATATTGATTCACTCAAAAAAATATGATTTTCATTTTTACACAAATTTTTTAATTTAAAAAAAATTTAATTTTGTATACAAAATTCCAAAATAAGATTTATAAAATGACGATTACACCTTAGCAACAACATTTTATTCAATTTTAATAAAGTGAACAAAACCTAAACGGTTACTAAACGGTTATTTCGGTATTAACAATTTCGGGTTTTCTGTTAGATATAAAAAACTGTTTTGTTTCGGCTACGGTTATCAATTTCAATCGGTTAATATCGGTTAATCCCTGTCTATTACTCTATTACGTACAAGTCTTAGAATCATTTATTTTTTTTTAATTTATTAAAGCTTTCTCAAGATCTGGGATCGCAGTCTTCCTGCTGGCAGTATGTGTCTTCCAGCCGCTGGAAGCGTTGCGGGGACATGAGGATTTGTGCCGTCTGTTCAAGAACGGAACCCTCATACGTAAGCCAGGTACTTGTGATCAGTATATTGAGTGCCTCAACGATGAGGGTACTTTGCGTAAGTGTGGCACTGACATGGTATTCGATCCCAGCACGAAGAAGTGCGTCAAGGCAACGGCCACCAATAGTGTACACTGTGGCAATCTCTGCGAGGGTCTGGATAAAATCTTTGTCGCTGATCCGACAGATTGCCAATACTATTTTTATTGTGAGAAGGGTGAGTCCAAGTCTGGTCATTGTCCAGGATCGCAGCACTTTGAGGAAGCCTCTCAGTCCTGCCAGTATGGTGTCGATTCTCTCTGCGTGGACGTTGCGAACATTTGCGAATTATTGCCGGACAAGACCAAGTTCAAGCAGGAGACGGACTGCAACGAATACTTTGAGTGCAAGAGTGGCAAACATTCGCTCAAATCATGCTCGAGTTCCCAATACTTTAACGTCGAGACGGGCACTTGCCTGGCCAAGAATAAAGTTCAGTGCGATGCGCATTCCAAGAAGAATGCGTGCGTGAAAACCACGGGTCTGGTTAGTAGCCCCATATCTGGCTATGTGTCTGACGGCGCCACCTGCCGCGGCTTCTTCTACTGCGCCAATAAGGGCAGCGTCCCTGACATTGATCCCGTGTGGATTCAGTGTCCGGAGCATCAATTTTACGACACTGTTCTCAAGAAGTGCGCGGAGCCCACTTCGGTGGTGTGCACCCACAACCGCTGCGACGGACGCGGCACGATGCTCGTCACCAGCAGCAGTAACAACTGCCACAACTACATAAGATGCGAGAACGGCCTCGAAATGGGAGAGTCCACTTGCCATTGGGATTACTTCTTCGATGAGGCCACCCAGGGCTGCGTTAGCCATATCATCTACGATGGCTGCTGCGATGGCCGTGATTAGAGGTAATCTACCTACATACAAATAAAATATATTCTATTATTCGTTTTTCAAAAAAAAAAATGTTAAATTGAGTAATAAAATGCATGCGCCTATATTGAAACAAAACTTATTTAAATGGGGACATACAAATAAATAAAGTCCACCTGGTGTCTGTTTTGATGAACATAAAGGTCACCGTGCTTAAAATGGCAGCACTGGCTCATACTACAAATGTGATGTCAACTTTTTGTCATTAAATAGCTGTTTTTGGTGGTACCCAAATACTACAAATATATTTTCTCCAAAAGTCCTCAATTTTAATGTTTAATGTGATTCTGTACTTTTGTTACAAAATTTGCAATTTTTGTTCATTTTCTTGCCGTTTTAGAAAAAAAGTAGCCATATATAGTTAGAGAATATCTGAGCTATCACTTTACTAATTAGTTACATCGAATTTATTTTATTGTATAAAAAAATATAATATAATAATATATATAATAAAATATAATTTAATGCAGCCAAATAAATTATAAATTAGATAAAAACAAGGAGATCACTTTAATGATTGGAGTAAAGTTGATTAAATTATTTCTAAATTAAAAACTATTATCTCCACAAATATATAACAAAATTGCATTTGGAATTTTTAAAATCAAGCTTCAAAGCTTACAAATATGTTCTAAATCTGAAATTGGACCATTTTCTTTGGCTGCCACCAGTGTTGCCAATTTAGCATATTTCAGGCTAGATCTAGCATTTTTGAAAATGAAAAAGCTTATAAAATTTGAAAATAGCTTATAGCCTGAAATCTAGAATATTTTAAAATTCATAAAGCATATTCTAGCAATAAATGTTTTCGTGACATCAACGAAATATTACATAAGTTTAAAATTATTCACGGCATAAAAATATCGAATCTTGTTCCTTGTTACGTGATCTTTATTCTTAAGCATAGTACGCTCTAGCCGAAAATATTTTTGCAAGGCCAAAACTCCATATAAAAAAAAGGGTTGCAAACATGCTCGAAATTATTTTGTAAGGCCATTTCTAAACCTATGTACGCTGTACCTAAATATGGGCAGCTCAGAATATTTTCTGGCGTTTTACAACACTATTTGGTTAACAGATGGCAGCTATATTTTGACCTTTCAAAACATCGATTGAATCGTTGTTTTGACTAGTCGAAATCTATTAACAACAATGGCGGGAAAAAATATGCAGCAAAATAAGACCCGAATTGATGTCTTCGAAAATGAAGAACGCATAAGGTTAATTGAAGACGTGATAGAGAGGCCATTAATATGGGATTTGACTGATAAAAAGCATTTTGATGCGACTTTTATCAAAAGTGCATGGGAAAGCATTGCAGAGGCCGGTAATCCGAAAATTATGATATTGGTCGCTGCTACTTCACTGATCAAGTCCATTTGGTCCATTTTGTCACTTTGATTATTTGAAATTGTATTTACTTGTTTGTTGTGCACAGCTGACGCAACAGTGTGACCACAGCAGCAAAGGAACAACAATCTCTCAACTTTTTAGTGATTTTTGGTATTATACTGTCACACTGAATTCTGTAAGGCCCGACCTCGAAACATCGAACATTTCGAGCGTCCAAAATGTTTTCAGCTAGAGCGTACTACGCTTATGACCACAAATTCACGATCATTAGAATAAAGTTCACGTAACAAAGAGCAAGATATCTAATCGGTGGTGTCATCGATGTCTGATTGGTGTGTTATCGCCGATTTTGAATTGTTAAATTGTGAAACTTGCAAAAATGCCAAAAATATTGTATAAGCAACTATTCCGCGGTGCTTGGCTAGAAAGTAGTGAATTTAAGGGTTGGCTTCGGAAATTGCCAGCTGACGCAACAAAAGCATATTGCTGCTATTGCAAATCAACAATAGCAGCAAAAGTTTTTGATATAAGGCAGCAAGCGGCGTCCAAAAAACATTAATCATCAATGGGCTCAATCACTTTAGGAAAAACCTAATGATATTGTATGTTTTCTTACATTTTCTTTTCAATTTTGTTTTTAGCTTATTTTAGCTTAATTTTACTCAAAATCTAGCTTATGCGAGCGCTCAACTCCTGGCAACACTGGCTGCCACATTGTTTGTAGTTCTTTAAAAGAACGAAAAACAACTGAACTATATGAACTGCCATAAGGGCTAGAGCTGGGACTTAACGATTTTTTTAAAATCAATTTAATCGATTTTTTAAAAAGGATTAATCGATTCTTTTAATTTTAAAAAAATTTTGAACTTCATTTTTTTTATGATTTTAAATGATTTGTTTTTTTTTTTTTGGTTTTAGAATTTATATTACTTGTTACAATTGTTTATGTTATTTAATAGTTCATCATTAATAACAAAAAAACAAAGGAAAATTATAACAAAATAAAATAAATTCAGATTCAAATGACTAAATTTAACCTAGCTTAATACATATAAGAGATGGAAAAACAGCTTTTCTTTAGTAAAAACACGCGCCGGTCTCAAGAAGATTTCCACAGCAATTGTCCTTTAAAAAAATAGATTTTCTTAAAAAAATCGATTTTTACTTCACCAAAGAAAAAAATCAATTTAAAATCGATTTTTATTAAAATCGGTCCCAGCCCTAATAAGGGCTGTAAATTAGTGATGTAAATTTGAGTGGGAACATCGATGTCGATGCTCATCGATGCTTTCAAAATTTAACATCGATGTTGGTTGATACATCGGGTCGAAACATCGATGCATCGATGTATGTCTAATGCTTGAAAACCATACCATTTTTAGAAGAAAACTAGAATTTCTTAGATTAATGAAGCTCATTTTCTCTTAAAAATGTATGCTTTAATAGCAGTTTTAAAGTTTTTAACAGTTTTTACCTTAAAAGTATAAACACAAACTACAAGAGGTCTTTTTGATGAGGACTTTTTAAAGACATATGTAAGCCTTTTTGTAGCTATAGTATCTCAGACCAATTTAAATAAATTTACTCACTTAGGCATTGCAAACACTGCCCAAATTACTATAAACTCATTGCCAGAGCGGCGAAAATGACGTGTTGAAAGTGCGGCAGCCGATGTTTTGCAAAACATCGATGCATCGCCATGCAACATCGATAAATCGGCTTCAACAAAAACATCGGAAAACATCGCTGAAAAAACATCGATGCTCGATGCATCGATGTTTTTTTACATCACTACTGTAAATCGTTCGCTGAGTGAGTTAGCAGTTCAATCGAACTTTATCTGAACGATTCGGTCAACTCAAGTTGTTTAGTTTCAGAAGTGCGGGTGTTTTTTAATAAAAACACTAGTAGAATTCCCATTTGTACAAACGCAACAGAAATTAAAAGCCACTGGCAATGGTGTGTTTGTGTAACAAATGAAAATAACGAGATGAGCCTGGAAGTACATAAAAAATAAAACCCAGTCGGCTTTAAAATTGCCATTAAATGAAGTGATCAGAGTGGATAGCATTAACTCAGTAACCTCTCTGACAATGAAGCCTACTCAGCCCAGTGGCAGCAATAACAGTGCCGGCCAGCAGTGTAATGCCAGCAAGGTAGGAGAGCCCATCGAGTATGTGACCCTAATTAGCGACGACTCCGACGGGGAGCCTTCGCCCAAACGTAGCATCTCGGGAGGCGGTGCCCAAACCAAGTCCAAGTTCGACGATGACTCCAACGACACGCCGGCCACGAGTGACGAGCGACGCACTAGCCGTCGCAACAGGCCCAAGGTGGATTACACAAATAAGACTGCAGCTGCCAGTGCAGACAACAACGCGTCGTGCGATAAATCGAGCTCAGTTTCGTCGGGCAGCAGTGCAGGATTGGCGGAGAAGCGCAATAGTTTGCCCTCGTCGGAGCATCGATCGCGTAAGTCGGAGAGAGAGAGCGCCGTGCAGCAGCCCGCGAGCAGTGGCTCTCGCAGTGCTCCACCGAAGGATGCTGCGAATGGAGCCAGTGGAGAGTCACGGGATGCCGGTACTCCGACAGTGCTCTCAGGACAAGAAGGCGCCGTCTTTCAGTCGCGATTGCCCTTCAGCAAAATGACGCCCAACGAGGAGGCCTGCTTTCCAGATATTAGTCGCTCTGGCATCCTGGGGCATCGGGTATTCCTCAACATACGCAACAGTCTGCTACATATGTGGGTGGACAATCCCAAGATGCAGCTGACCTTTGAGAATGCTCTCAAGTGTCTGCCGCCGCCGTTCGACAGTGAGCCAAATCTCGTTAGGCGTGTCCACT
Organism: Drosophila subquinaria; assembly: GCA_037043405.1. Classification (NCBI taxonomy): domain Eukaryota; kingdom Metazoa; phylum Arthropoda; class Insecta; order Diptera; family Drosophilidae; genus Drosophila; species Drosophila subquinaria. The sequence goes on along the minus strand of JBAMBL010000037.1, from coordinate 788,539 downwards.
CATTTCTGGAGCGACACGGCTTCATTAACTTTGGCATATTTAAGCGACTGATCCCAATACCCAGCAAGAAGCTGGGCAAAGTAATCGTTATTGGTGCGGGAATTTCCGGTCTAGCTGCGGGACAACAGCTGCAACAATTTGGCATGGATGTCATTGTGTTGGAGGCACGCGATCGCGTTGGCGGACGCATTGCAACATTTCGCAAAAATAGCTATATTGCCGACTTGGGCGCCATGGTTGTCACTGGTGTCTACGGCAATCCCATGACCATTCTCAGCAAACAGATTGGCATGGACCTGGTGCCAATCCAACAGACATGTCCATTATATGGCCCAGATGGCAAACCGGTGCCAAAGGAAAAGGACGATGTCATTGAGCGCGAGTTCAATCGTCTGCTCGAATCGGCCAGCTATATTTCGCATCGTCTGGACTTCAACTATGCTGGCAACAATCCCGTATCGCTGGGCGATGCTCTCGAATGGATTATCAACATGCAGGACAAGGCTGTCCAAGAAAAGCGCGCCGCGCATATGCACGAGATTATCGGGGCCCAGACAAAGATCATCGAGCATCGCAAGCGACTCAAGGGCGTGATGCAAAACATTGCCAAGCTCAAGGCAGACCATCAAGCTCTGGTCAAGCAACGATTGCCCAAGAGCGCCCACAACGAGACCAGTTATGCGCAGCAGGAATACACGATTCGCATCAATCAAATCAAGCTGGAGGACAGCATGAAGGCCGAAGAAGAGTTGCGGAGCCAGGGACAAAAGCTAGAGGTTCATCTGCAAGAGATTGAACAAAATGCACCCAGGCTAGTATATTTATTTGTTATTTAAAAACAGGGACCGCAAATAAGACAAACTTTTATTTTAAATTCTTATTTGAAAATATTGAATACAAGTTATTTTTAAATTTTTATTAGAAAAATTAAAAATACAAGTAATTTTTCAACTTTTAAAATAAAAACTATTTTTTCATTTTTATTTTGGCCGTTGAAAATAAAAGGTATTTTTCAAGTTTTAGAATAATAATTGAAAATAAAAATTACTTTTAAATTTTTATTATAAAAATTGAAAATAAGAATTATTCTTCAATTTTTAATTTTATAATAACTAATAATAACTTTCAATTGCTGAAATAAAAGTTGAAAATAAAAGTTAAATTATATTTTTTAAATAAAAATTGAAATTTAAACAACAACTTAACTTTTATTTAATAATTTATATTTTAAAAATTAAATCGTTACGGTCCCTGATTAATAACTTATAGACTAATTTATTTACATTAAATTCTTCTAGCCAAGTTTATCTGTCCTCTCGTGATCGCCTCATACTGGACTGGCACTTTGCCAACCTGGAGTTTGCCAATGCCACTCGCTTGAACAATCTGTCGTTAAAGCACTGGGATCAGGACGATGACTTTGAGTTCATTGGCCACCACACGACAGTGCGTAATGGCTACTCTTGTGTGCCGGTGGCATTAACCGAAAACATTGACATACGGCTCAACAGTGCCGTCAAGGAAATCAAGTACAACAGCAAGGGAGTCGAGATTGTGGCTGAGAATTTGAAGACATCCAATTCGCAAGTGACATACAAAGCGGATTTGGTTGTCTGTACGCTCACACTGGGCGTGCTAAAGGTTGCCGTTGCGGACGCGGACGAAGAATCCCACCATGCAAACACCGTGAAGTTCGAGCCACCTCTGCCGGACTGGAAGCAGCAGGCCATACGCCGCTTAGGATTCGGTAATCTCAACAAAGTTGTACTCTGCTTCGATCGCATATTCTGGGATCCAAATGCAAATCTCTTTGGTCATGTTGGTAGCACCACTGCCAGTCGCGGTGAGTAGCTCCATTGCTCAATAGTTCTTTGCAATTTTTAACCCATCCTGAATTATATTTTAAAGGTGAAATGTTTCTGTTCTGGAGCATCAGCTCAACGCCCGTTCTGTTGGCCCTCGTCGCTGGCATGGCCGCCAACATCGTGGAGAGCGTAACGGATGACATCATAATCGGGCGTTGCATGTCCGTTCTGAAGAACATCTTTGGCAACACATCTGTGCCACAGCCCAAGGAGACAGTTGTCACTCGCTGGCGCAGCGATCAGTGGGCTCGCGGCTCTTACAGTTATGTCTCTGTGGGCTCATCTGGCAGTGACTATGATCTTCTGGCAGCACCAGTCCTACCACCTACCAAAAGCCAAGAGCCACACTCCAGCAAGGACTCGGAAGAACTGCCGCGACTCTTCTTTGCCGGCGAGCACACCATACGCAACTATCCGGCCACCGTTCACGGCGCGTACTTAAGCGGACTGCGCGAGGCTGGCCGCATTGCCGATTACTATTTAGGCTATCCGGAAGGCACGCCCGCAGATATTGGCTACTCGATAAGTGAAGCTGCAAATGCGGTGTCTGTTGGCAACGTCGTCAAGCTACGTGACCTTTCACCTCGTCTTAGCGACTCGCCGTTGCCAAAGAAGTCGGAGGAGAATCCAACCGATTCAACAGAATTGCAGTAAAAACTGTCTTCTTTTCTGTCTAAAATAAAAATAAGCTTAATATTATATTCAAAATATCCCTTGTTTATAAACATTTTTCTGTTTCTAATCACTTTTCTCAGAGTCAATCTTTTTATTAATTAACCTACATATATTAAGATCATACCTGTTAAATAATGATTAGTAATCATAATCATTAGTAATTAGATTATTTTTGTTTAAAAGTCGAACTAATGATTAAATTATGATTATATTCGGTTTTGCCCAATTATTTAATGATTACGATTAAAATTCTAAAATTTTTACAATTATTCAAAAACAATCAGAAAATCGAAAAATAATCAAAAATATTCTTTTTGAGTATTCGGATTATTTTTGATTTTTTTCTGATTGTTTCTGATTATTTTGGCTACTTTGATTGGAAAAATTTAAAATAATTTGATTTCAACTAAATAGTCATAAATAATAAAAAAAAATTATTCCGAATACTCAAAAAGATTATTTTTGATTATTTCTGATTATTTTTTAATAATTGTAACAATTTTAGATTATTTCTAATTTTTTGTAATCGTAATCATTAAATAATCACAAATTTTTCAACAGTGAATTATATAGACAGTACGATTATTTCCAAAAATAATATAATTGATTAGTATTTCTCATCGAAATTTAACAGATATTTACATTTATTAAATTAAGTAACATCACATGAAACACATTGTAAAATTAAAGTCTTTAGTTCAATGGACTTTGTCAAGATGCCAGGTCATGTTAAATCCCAGTAAATGCTGTAGCCTCTAGAGAATTGCGTCAAAGTCAATTACAATCTGTCGTTTACTAGGAACATGTTGCTTGTAGATAATGCCAACTGCATTGAGCATGCGCTTGGACGCTTTGTAAATGGGTTTATCGGCATACTTGTCGGATATGTAGAATATTTCCCGGATACCCGACTGAATGATTAGCTTTGTGCATTCGTTGCAGGGAAAGAGAGTCGTGTACAGTCGAGTACCGTCTAGACTGGTGCAGTTGCTATTGAGGATTGCGTTCGCCTCGGCGTGCACAACATATAATCTTTTGCAGTCCAAGGGATCGCTGTCACTATTTTTCCCCCACGGGAATATATCATCGCTACAGTTTCGCGGAAATCCATTGTAGCCAATAGCTACGATACGGTTCTGCTTGTCCACAATGCATGCCCCAACCTGTGTGACGGGATCCTTGCTTCGCTTCGCTGAAAGTATGGCGGTGGCCATAAAGTAATCATCCCACATCAAGTAATCCTGCCGCTTGTGGATATGTAGCGAACTTAAGCTCTCAGTCGCCAATGCCAAGTCGCCTTCTTCCTTAATCTGTTCCTCGGACATTATACTGAAAAAGTCATGGTATGCAAAAGAGCAATTAGTGCTTAAGTCAAAGGAAAATGTGATATAAAAGTTGAAGATTGAATTCAGCAGAAATAATAGAGCAAAAATCGGAGTGTGAGAATGTTTCTTTAATATTCATGAAATATGTGGTATAATCATAAACAATATTATCAAATAACTGTTTAGCAGCAATATACTAGATTTAATACATATGTAATATAATTGGAATTTATAGCAATTGTATTTATCAGAATTTTATTATTCAAATCAATTTGTTTTATTAGGTGCGATCCTAATTCACAGTTGCCAGCGGTTGTCTTTACGTTTTAGGAGCTCTTCTGCAGTTGAATGGGATTCTGCTTCAAGTGCAGATATATGGAGCGCATACGTGAGACGTCTTTGCCCGATTTGTTGACCTTGGGATTGAAATCGCAGAGCTTGGCAATATGCTCCCACTCGGTGCCGGGCTCGATAGCACCGTTTTCCAATGAAGCGGCTTGAATTTCGGCATTTCGCGACGATAGCTTTGTTTTTGAGATCGATTCTTCAATCTGTCGAAGCCAGTCGTCCAGTTCCTTTTTGGACTGTTGACGCAACTCCTCCTTTTTGCGTTCTTCCTCCAGATCCTTCTCCTCAAGACGCAGCTTTTGTTCTTCGCGCCACTTTTTAATTTTCTCGGGCTCTTCACGGGATGGTGGTGGTCCTGAGATGCCAACAGGTTCGTTTGATTCGCTGCCAATTACTTCAAAGCTACCGGTCGATGATTCGAGACCTCCTCCAATGGTAGCAGATAGTTCACTGCCCAGTTCGGCACCGCCGCCCACTAAACCCCCCAGGAGTCCATCGTCCGTTGCAAGAGCAGCAGCTGCATTTGTAGCAGAGCCTCCCGTTATTTCCGCCTCAAGGTCACCGAGAACGGACTGTTCGCGGGCCAAGAAGTCTGCTGCTGGATCAACTTCCTCTTTCGTTGCAAAATCGTCAGCGAAATCCATTTTGTACTCTAGAAATTGTCATACACACATACATATTGTAGTTACAGTTAATGGGCGTATTTGTCACTTACACGTATGAATGTGTAAAATCAAAGGAAATGAAATCTACACATATCACACTATATAGGGAAACATACATACCTCTTGCTTTTCTTGGTTACGCAACGTAAATTTCTTTAGATTTGATTTCAGATAGATATTTACAAATAAATTAAATTGTTTTCTTCGTATTAATTTAACTTTTTTTTTTCGTATTGTGTCGTTTCACTCAGAACAAGTTCAATTGAACGGTCAGTGAATTGAACTACACAACATGTTCAAGGATTCGTAACCGTTTCCATTCATTTGTTCAATTGAGCATGAACGGTTCTTTTGGCTCAGTTTTTTTTGTATAAACTAATCGTTCACAAAGCCAGATCCAAACATCTATCAGCAAGTTAACGTTTAGTACAAATGCACATATTTTATGAAAACAAGAATGCTCTTGGTTTATAAAAACAATGTTTTATGAATTTAGTCATAGTTATCTTACGTCTACAACAGTATATACTGACCACAGTTTGCAATACTGAATTTATAAAGTATGGCAACTCTACAAAAGTTTTCTAAATAATTACATATATTAACATTTTTCCGAAAGGCCAAATTTACATTTCTCAAATCAATGTCATAAATAAGGTGTAGTGCGTTTACCAAATATTAAATTGCCAACATTTCTTAATATTGCAAATCTTTCTTTCTTTATTTGGTGATAATTTAAGCTTTTTAACTTATTTAAGATTCTAGTATTATTTTAGGTTGATGGCATCGCAGTGCAATTTTCATCCATATCCAAAGTATTTAATTAATACTTTGCGTATTTACATCACATTTTACAATACTGGTGGATGATAGCTATGAAAAATAAAATGTATGTTTGTATGTATGTTCGTATAAACATTAATATGTATCTATGAATGTATGAACAGGAACATTTATATATTTATAAGACCTAATATAATTTGTGAAACCCGATAGTACAACTCACCAAATAAATTATTTCTTACAGAAAAAACACAATAGGAAATAACATTAATTAAGGAAAGGCACCTCAATACAAACAAGCCAAAATAAGCACACGGGTTTCAATGAACCGATTCACGTGTGCATTCTTTGTTCAAATGAGTCACTAGTTCGTATGTACTACTAGCGGCCATTTTGGAGATTGTTTCACCCACAAAAAAGTTATGCAGCCAAATTATAGAAGTTTTCAAAATAAGTTTACTTAAAATTGCATGGTAAATTGACAAGTGCATACTCGAAGCTAAATATAAAGATGTTTCATCGCAGTGTGAATCTTATGAAGCAGTAAAACGCCCAAGTTGCTTGTTAGTGACTATCTTAAAACGTACGCACACATGTATGATTGTATGTACATGTATACATACGTATATATGTATGTATATGCATATAAAAAGTGTTTTCAAGAAAATATCAACTGATGTACAAACATGTACACATGCATTCAAATGTATCTAAATGCATTAAAATAACAAATGTATAATTAAAATTGGAAGCAGATAAAAATAATAATGAACTTTTCAGAGTTATCTGAAGTATAACACAGTCTTTTCATGCAAATTGTGCGCGGCATAATTCACTTTTGTATGTATGTATGAATGTGTATATACATACATGTATTCAGGTGCATACATACCAATGTACATACATATCCGCGAAACATGCACTTGGCGCAAGGGCTGCACACTTTTATTAAAAATTAACTTGGCTGCAGACACATTTATTTGGTTGCGCCTTTTTGGTTAGTGTACAGAAAATTGTAAGCAAAGACAAGTGTATGTGTGTGTGTGGGTGTAAATATGTATTATTTCACATAGTAGAGATAGAGAGCATGCTTCTTTTAACCAATGCAATATTACTGATATAAACAAACCTGTTTTCAGTTTAAACACGCCTCATGGATCCCAACTCCAGTCCCTGGTCATACGCTTACAACCGCATTGTGCCCGGTTCAGCCGGTAGCACGGGAGGCACAGCGGAGGAATTTCAGCACCCGCACTTAGCCACCATTACAGCAGCTAGCCTAGCGAGCTTCAATGCAGCTGCAGCAAGTGGCGGCAGTTTTGTACCGCCATCGCCGATCGGCAGCTATAATCCAGTATTCCAGCAGATATATCATCATGCAGCCGCTGCCAGTGTACAGCCGAAGCCGGCGCACTATGCCTCAACGACGGTCAACACACCGCACCGACAGCTGCAGCAATTACAGTTGCCCACCACTTTGGACAAGCAGCTGAGCAGCTTTCAAAATCAGGCAGCCGTCGCGGCTGTTTCATCAGCAGCCGCTGCTGCCGCCGCTGCCAATAATGTTGCATCGAACTATTACGGTGAGAACTCATCGTCCAGCGGTGCCTCACCTTCGCCCACCACCGTGGCTCTGACCTCGACATCGCTGACGTGGAATACACCGAATATGCTATCGAATACGTTCCTTGCCATGCAACAGCAGCAGCAAGCCCAACAGCAACAGCAGCAACAACAACAGGCGCAACAGCAACAACTTAATCTAGTGGCCGACAAAGTGGTGAGTATATTGAGAAATATGTCATTATCGCAACAAAGAGTTGCAAATGGCCATGTCCGGGGACTTGAAGGGGCTCAGTTTGTGTTGGCATCCTTTTCAAAACAAAGACAAATGTCAATAAAATTCTGATTTGGTGGCATTTTCGGTACCAAGTGCTTTGGGTAGGCGCTTAACTCTAGACTAGAAATAGACCTAAACATTTTATTAAAATACTAACACTGGTAATTGAACTGAATTGAATTAATTTTACAAGAACTCCTTGCTGCAAGACTTTTGCTTTATCTAAAAGATGTCACCGAGTGCTCTATTAAACGTATATTAACTATATTGATATAATATTTGCTGGGCCCCTTTTGACGCTCCCTAGATAACTTTGCCTCACCCTCTCTCATGCTCTTTGGCTCAACTTATACCTAACTGACTATGTATATGTATATACTCTATTATTGAATCAAAAACCGAAACAACAACAAAAAACAATTTCCGTTTCCATCAAATTTATGTACAATACAAAAATTTACCTGGCTGCTTCAACGAATCTGTAGCAAATCAAACAAGAAAAGACGCAAATCGAAGCGTACAACGAACTAATTTACTTGACCCAATTGCAACAACAACAACAACAGCAGCAACAGCAGCAACAACAGCAGCAACAACAACAGCAGCAGCAGCAATTGCAACAAACTATTGGGGAGACGGAAACCTACTATACAATAGATGGACAAAAACTAAAGCTGTCTCGCAAGGATCCGCAATCGATACACATCGAACAGCAAAATGTTAGTCCCGCGTATGCGGCACAGTACGCAAGTCCTGCACTGAGCTCAGCGGACGGATCACCAATAACGAATTTAAACACTGTCGATGTGGCTGGAGCGCCACATGTTATTGTATACAAGACGACGCCGGCAGCGACGGCAGCAGCGACGTCGCCAGTGTCGCGACGTAGTGTAATGAATGTGGCAGGCGCTGGTTCGTCTGCAGCTCCCACAACGGTTGCCTACTCATCTGTGATACAGAGCACACTGCAGCAACAGCAGCAACTTCAGGTGCAACAACAGCATTGCTGGACAAAGCCAGAGGATGGGCAGGAGGATATCAAGAGTGTGCTGCAGCTGCATGTTAAGCAAGAGCATCGCCAGCTCGACAGCTATGGCAACGATGCGGCTGCTGCTGGCAGCGCAGATACCAGTGAGAATCTCGTGTTTAACCTGCCGCCAGGTCTTGAGATAAAACAAACGTTTTATCAGCCAAGTGTCGTTGATGTTGAGTCGAAACAGGCGCAAGCTCAGGTGCAGGTTCAGGCTGTGGCGCAGGAGCATCTGCTGCCCCAAGGCCGTCGACAGCATGTGGTGGCCAATATGATAATGTCACCCGGGACATCGAGCAGCTTAGCGTCACAGATTCAAACAGTGCCAAAGGTTTGTATTTTATTTGTATGTATTCATTTTCGTTTACTCTTTTTTGTTTTTCGTTTTGTTTTGTTTTGTTCTGTTTACGTTTTTTATGTTTGTTTTCTTCTGCTTCTGTTTAAATTAATTGTTAAAAATTATCGTTTTGCTTTGTTTCTTTTTATTTGAATCTGTCAATCAGTAAAATGGCAATAGATAGTTCGGTTATAGCCAATTATTCAATTATGTAAATATGCTAATAAAACAGCTTTTAGTTTAGTTTTATATGTTGCAAATGTAAGTACAACTACTTGTTTCGTCTAATCTTTTCTGTATTATACTTTTTTATGTTTCATTTTTGTGTATTTTATCGGAGACGGCTTTTGTTTTTATTTCATAAATGTATAATTTCATAATGTTGTAATAATTGTTTGACAAGATCTTGTGGTCAATTTGAAACTGTGACGTGACGTTGAAAGTGTCAAGTGTGTGAAGTGTGTGTCTTGTCGAGGTTGAACTTTTATAAATGGTATTTCCCAATGTCGAATGTCCCAACAGTGTCATTTAAATCAAATTTTCAGATTTCGAAATATATTATTTCCAATGTTAATTGATGAATTTCTTTTTATTGCTCTGTTGCAGGAGGATGTTAAGCCACCGCCTAAGCCGGCGAAGACGCCAAGGAAACGTCAGCCGAAGAAAACGCTGATTGCGAGCAGCGAATATACGACAGTTCGAAGTCCACAGGAATCGCAGCACCATCAGCTGCAACAGCAGCAGCAGCACAATCAGCAGCAACAGCAGCAGCAGCAAAATACGTATTATGATTTCAATAGCAAGTGGAATACGCCGCTGAAAACGGAGAACAATGCGGCGTCGGTGTCGGTGTCTGTGTCGCCAGCGACAACAATAAACATACCCACATATCCGCAGCATAGTCAGCCGCAGCAGCAGTCCGCACAGCAGCAGCAACAGCAACAGCAGCATCTGCCGCAGCCCGCACACTTGCAATCATCGCAGGCGCAGTCGCATCTCACACAGCTAGCACAGTACTATCCAGCATTTCCGCAGCCAATTGCATCGCAGTACACGGCGTGTATGCAACAGCAACAGCAGCAGCAGCAACAACAACAGCAGCAACAGCAGCAGCAACAACAGCAGCAGCAACAGCAGGTGTACACCCAACAGCAGCAACAACAGGTGTACGCACAACAACTGCAGCATCAACAACATCAACAGCAGCAGCAGCAGCAACAACAACAGCAGCAACATCAACAGGACAAAATTGAGTCTGTGCAGCAGCAAGATGAGGAAGGAACGAGTTCAGCAGATGCTGCTGCTGCCGATGCGATCAATAAAGTGATTGTGCCAAACATTGAGGAGGAACTCGACTTTTTGGCAGACGCAAGTAGTGCGCCGAAGCAGGGATATGCCAACTCATTGACCACCAATGGACGCGGCACAAACTCTTCGACAAACAACACCAACTTTGGCATACGTAATCCCAACAAAACGCCTTCACCGGAGCCGCCTTCTTCCATAGCGCACGAGTGCAGCAACAATGGGTTAACGCCGGTGTCGACCACAACCCATAGCACATCCAGTGGAGCATCCAGCTCTTACAATCCGACTGCACCGAAACCAGTCAGCGTGGGCACATCGATTGGCGAAAAGAAGACACAATTTATGGACAGCTATCTCAAGTTTCTGCAAGGCGAACGCGACGATGATCCGCCGCCAGTTGTGAAGCCATCGCGCAAGCTCAACTATCCACGTGCTCCGTACAAGCGCAAAGGGAAAAGCGGATCCGGCGATGATGCATCCACATCGCAGGCTTCAACAGCCGGTGCCGCAACAACGGACAACCAGATAGTCCACAATCTGGCCGGTCTAGTTGGTGACGATGGCCATCGAATTAAAATACTCTCACAGACTCAAATACTGCCGAAAAAGAGGCCGCATGCACAAATGGTGGCAGCGGCGGCTGCTGCGGCGGCTGCCGCTGAATCAACAACTACCTCTGTCATCCAGCATCCTGCCGCTGATCAGACGACATCCTCGTTTCGGCCATACGCTCAGCAGCAGCAGCAGCAGGAGGCGTCTGGTTTGGGCACCGCTCAGCATTTTGTGCAACAACATTGTGCGCAGTTGGGAGGAGGAGGAGGCGGTACAGGCGGGACTGGGACGGGGTCAGGGAGCGGTAGCGGGAGCGGCAGTCAAGGTATGTTACTTGACCAACAGCATAATTCCAATAAGCACTCTACTATCGCAACAACTGCTGCGCCATGCAACAACAATTACAACAACAACAACCACCATCACACAACCGCCGAGGCGCCGCCAACGGCGACGGCATCGGCATTGGCATCGGCATCCACCATCAACACGGCAGCGGTTAGCGCCAATCCTCATCACTTTATTAATCTGCTTTGGCCATGGCAGCACTAGCCGCGTTTTAATCGCAACCATACGCATTATACATATAATGACAACATACTCTACAGACGATACAGATAACGAACCTGAGACCGGGACGAGGACAAGGACAAGGACAAGGACATGGACATGGACTAGGATTAGAACAACCACCCGACACATGGACATGGACATGGAAACTGTGCATATGTAAAAACCGAATACATAAACTTAACTTTTAAACAATTGTTATAAAGACGAAACGCATGAGCAAAAAACAAAAGTAAAAAAAAAGTATAAGTATTTTTGAGATGGAATAACGAGAACAAATATTATTAATTTAAAAATGAAAGAAAAATCATCATAAAAATAAAAATCAAAACGTGTATTTTTATTATTTACTTAATTGTGAGCCAGCCGATTGGATCATCGTTGGCTGATCCGCGGCTCCTCGGTTTCTCCTCGGCAATGGCAATGGCAAATGGGTTAAAGTTGATGGTTGATGTTGATGTAGTTGTTGTTCGGCGCTGCGTTTGTTCCGTGCGACGGTTTCGCACCACCTGCACACCACCACCACATTGATGCTAGTTGCTAACCACTTTTGTGCTATCCACAGACCCATTGAATATGCCGCCACGTCGGGAGCAATGCTCCCGCAAGGCCAAGGAGAGCAGTATGCACGCACTGCTTTTGAATACATCGACTATTGGGGAGGGTGGTGCGGTGGGTGAGCCGGAGGAGTTCACTGACTCGGACACAGATCCCGTTTGGACGCCGCAGGAGGAAGACGTAAGTGTTTCTAGCGCGATGCTCGCCCTCGATCGTTCCTCTTGTTTGTAATTCATTCCATCCACTATTCCACTATCGCACTATCATCAAACAGAGCGATGACGGTAAGGGATATGGCAAGCGAAAAGCGGCACGGCGCATTAAGGGCACACCACGCAAGAACAACTATTGCCAGCAGTCCATGCAATTACAGCATCAACTGCAGGGCTCACAGCAGCAGCAGCAACAGCATCTTCATCAGCAACAGCAACAATTACATGCCGCTCCCGATGCCTACAATTCGCAGCAGGATCTGCAAGGTGGTGCTGATGTCAGCTATGGCAATGCAACAACGGGCGCCCCAGCAACAGCCGAGAACTTTAAAGTACGTGTACTATCTACTGAATTCTAATTACGCTATATAACAATCACTTTACACTCTCTCCACACCAATTTTTTTTGCTACAGTAAGTCCCAAGATGAGAAAAAACCAGGAACTGCAAATAATGATTAATTGGTTTTTTTTTAATCAAAAACTCACTCATAATAACTTTGAAACTTTGATAAATATATCAATATTCATCTTTATGGCTCTTTTATGCATTTTCACTATTAAAGAAAATTTCAAGATGAATATTGATATATTTATCGCAGTTTCAAAGTTATTATAAGTGAGTGTTTTTTGAATTAAAAAACAAAACCAAATAATTAAGATCAAATCTTTTAAATAAAACTTATAATGATTATTGGAGTCCCTGGAAAATACCATTTAAATGTTAGAAATTTAACATCTTTTATTTATTTTTTTTTTTTTTATTATTATTTTTGATCATTACTCGAGAACGACTCTAGAATGCAAGGCAGGAATTCAATAATATTGACAAAACATACATAAAAACATGATATTATTTATTCATATTTTTAACGACGCTTAATCATAGGGGGAGAACAAAGCTATTTTTTTTTTATTTTCTCTGAATTTGTATGCAATAAAATCGAAATATGTATTGCTTCTTTTCCATACTGTTATAATTTATAATTATAATTAACTTTTTTCTTGTCCACTGCACAGACCGGAGACTTTATCGTCCTACGCGCGGATTTGGTTAACGACTGGCCAACAATTTGGCAGGTAGACTCCAAATGTATATTGCAAAAGTACGAGCCATTTCGACAGAACGGCAAGACCTTCTACCGTAACATGTCCAAGGTGAATAAATGTGAATCTCCATCTCCTTTGAAATTATTAATTTATAATTGTTTATTATATTTTAAGTATGCTTCGTGGAATCTAGAAACGAAGAAACTCTACCTCAAAGCTCCCGTGCGCATCCAGCTGCAATCTCACACTGAAACAATTGTTGAGTTCATGCGTTCTGAGCTATTGGCCGATGATACCGAGCAGTTTATTGAAAAGATAATGGAGGACTATCTGTCTTATCGGGATAATTTTGAAATTTATATACAAACAATGATATCGCAGGCACTAGATCCAAGCTTTTTCTCTGAGATAACCCGCGAGAAGGGTAAGTTACAACTTTGTTATAAAAGTACAAGTTTATGAATAGAAAAAAAGTCCCCTTCGAAAAAAAGTCTCCTTCGATCTGTCGATAATATCATAACTGATATCTGCCTAAGCCAAAGTCATCTTATAAAATTCCATACAAATTCCATACAAATTCCGTACAAAAATAATTTGCTATCATTTTTTGAATTTGAATTCTAACAAATTTATTTTTCTTGACATATGCAAGATGATTACTTTTTGGGTAGCGTACGTGTCGTAGATAACATCATGGACAACTGCAAACGGAAACTGTTGGCAATCACTCCGTGGACCCGAAGCATTATCTCTTCCATTGAGACTTGGCCAAAGTGTCACGTCTTTTCAGAATGGGTGCAGAACAATTTGACCCAGAAAAATTGTGCTGGCTGCCACCAACCGGGAATCGCCGTCCGTTTCCTGCTATTTGGAGAACCGTATAATCCAAACACGATGCAGACCATAACTCCAGATGCGCGGATTGTATACGAGAAAGTAATTATGATTTTTTACTGATTAGTCAATCAATTGCCCACATTTGTTTTTTTTTTTACATTCAGGATATTGTGTTGTGTCGTATCTGTGCTGCACGTGCGGATCTCTTCCATAAGATTGCGCATGAGAAGTTCAATCTTTTCATCAATTGCTCACAGCGTGTAACTGAGCAACAACAACAGTGTCCGGATAAGACCTCAACCGAGATACTGAACGATCTGTTGGCCGAACACAACTGGATAGATGAGGCAAGTAATTGTTTCTTTGTTTCCAATTTGATTTTATTAAAGTATATAATATTTGTATCTAATTTCAGTTGTTTCGAAACATGCGTAATTGCTGGGCTGAGGTTGAGAGCTTGGAGCGACAGAAACGCTTTCGCGAAGTCATGCAGTAGTTATCATCTAGACCAGTAATAAACAATATGATTTGGAGTTGAACCTGCTGGAAAATGTATTATTGTATACAACAATGCTGCAATAAACTCAATGAGTTGTTAATTTTTAACGATAACCGTAATCTTAAGTTGCTATGTTACATTAAGAAAATTTCTCGTATTGCATATTGCATTTTTCTGTCTGCAATTCAACTATCGAGCCATAGGTTATGCACATTGCATATATATCTTCAGTCTCAGTTGTGGTCCTTATGCATCAACTTCTTGTAGTCTGATAAGTGTATACTAGTTTAATCCAAATACAAATTCAAATGTAATTCAGTTAATTTTTAATATTTTCCTAAAATCAAAATGTCCCAAACATTGAAATGTTATAAGCGCATCTCTGAATATTGAATAACTTTTCTGTCTTTATATTATGCTGACACAAAATAATTGTATTCTTCAGATAAAGACAGAGTAGAATTTATAGATTACTTCCCTTTAATTTTGATGTATTTTACTCGAGTTTTTATTTTATTAGGCATTTATTTTAAGTTACATACTAAATGTAAAATTCTTTCGCTCTTAACTTCATTGAATGAATGAAATAAATTGCTTGTAAATATACAAATAAACTTAAATCTACAAATGGTAATTTTATATATTATCACGTGATTTATATATGTATGTATAGAGAGAGATTTAAGAGGAGAACTCTTAACTCTACCAAGAACTTGGCAACGTCCAGTGTTAGACTGCTAAAATGTATATGTATGCTATCTACTTACATTATTTAGGGTGTTCACTTTACCCTAGCAGCGTTGCAGATTGAAAACGTTGCAAGCTTGCTACGGGAACAGCGCTTTATGTGGAAAGCGTTAAACATATTCAAAAAAATGTAAACAAAAAACAGCACACTGTGGTTATGTGCAACGCTTTCCACATAAAGCGCTGTTCCCGTAGCAAGCTTGCAACGTTTTCAATCTGCAACGCTGCTAGGGTAAAGTGAACACCCTAATTATTTTCTTCCTTCACAGAAGCATACTTCAACCCGTCTGAACACTTTCCGAATCCACCAAATCACATTACTTACAGTGAATCAATAAAGTTTGTATGCAGTTGGCAAACCAAACTTTAGGCAATGAAAAAACATATCAGCAATGCATTTAGAACAAATAAGTTCATATATTTAAGAAATATAAATTATTAACTTCATTTAAGGCACATAAAATATTAAAAAAAACATTAACTTTTCTAATTATCTGAATTTTAACAAAAATACTCTAAAAAATACATCAAAAAAGTTTGTATGCAAAACCAATTCAATCCATTTTACAACAGTTTATTCATAACAGAGCAACATTATTATAGTTCCTAATATTTGGTGGGGTGTCCCCTTTGCTTTATAACTGCTTGGAGTCTGGATCCCATTGATCATACAAGGCTCATGGCTACACTAGGGGGGACATTCTCCCAATCCTCCAAGAGCGCCCTTCCCAAGTCATCCTCATCACCAATCATTCGCTTCCTGACAAGACGGTCAAGGTGATCCCACATATACTCGATTGGGTCCAAGTCAGGTGGCTGAGGCGGTGTTTCGAGCTGTTTTTCACCTTATAAAGAAGCCACTCCTTTAAAATACACCCAGAATGCTTGGGGTCGTTATTTTGTTCGAGGGCGTAAGAGTCTCCAAGGGCAAGTTTCTCTGCACTTTGGGGTAAATTGTTCTTCAAAATGTCCAAATATCCAAACCTATCCATTATCCCATCGATAAGTACCAGCTTGCCGACTCCACATGCTGTCAACCAACCCCAGACAATGCCGTTAACCGTACCAAATGACTTTCATTTGCGAAGGAGTATGAATCAGCGGACCAACGATTCTGGAACACCGTCATATTTTCAGATGACAGTAAGTTTAACATCCGCTGATCATATGGACGCCCAAAAGTATGGCGAAAAGTAATTTCCGAGCTGGAGCCATAGAATATGATGGGCACAGTGGCGGGTCTGTACTTGTCTGGGGTTGGTTGACAGCATGTGGAGTCGGCAAGCTGGTACTTATCGATGGGATAATGGATAGGTTTGGATATTTGGACATTTTGAAGAACAGTTTACCCCAAAGTGCTAGAAACTTGGCCTTGGAGACTCTTACGCCCTCGAACAAAATAACGACCCCAAGCATTCTGGGTGTATTTTAAAGGAGTGGCTTCTTTATAAGGTGAAAAAACAGCTCGAAACACCGCCTCAGCCACCTGACTTGGACCCAATCGAGTATATGTGGGATCACCTTGACCGTCTTGTCAGGAAGCGAATGATTGGTGATGAGGATGACTTGGGAAGGGCGCTCTTGGAGGATTGGGAGAATGTCCCCCCTAGTGTAGCCATGAGCCTTGTATGATCAATGGGATCCAGACTCCAAGCAGTTATAAAGCAAAGGGGACACCCCACCAAATATTAGGAACTATAATAATGTTGCTCTGTTATGAATAAACTGTTGTAAAATGGATTGAATTGGTTTTGCATACAAACTTTTTTGATGTATTTTTTAGGGTATTTTTGTTAAAATTCAGATAATTAGAAAAGTTAATGTTTTTTTAAATATTTTATGTGCCTGAAATGAAGTTAATAATTTATATTTCTTAAATATATGAACTTATTTGTTCTAAATGCATTGCTGATATGTTTTTTCATTGCCTAAAGTTTGGTTTGCCAACTGCATACAAACTTTATTGATTCACTGTACATATAAAATGACGAAAATGGCACTTTTTGCGTGATAATGAGGAAAAGTGTCTTTTTGCCATTTTCAAAAAATTATAAAAAATACTAGCGAACAGATATTTGCAGTTACTATTTAAATTGAATAAGTTGACGTTCACAAATATTTGAAAATTTCAATGGGTACCTAACGGGTTAAGGAAAGTATTGCATCATTCGAAAGAAATTCAAAAGACCTTTCTATTGATACCAAACTTTACATGAAGTAAGTTCAAAATTTGGCCAGAACTAATTTTAAAGGGTGCCAAAATACTTTTGGCCACCGCTGTACTTGCATTTAGCTTGCTGGCTTCAGACATATTCGAAATGACTCCAAAATTCTCTTCTCTTTCTGATTAGGCGCTAATCCAAGAATTGTGAGTCTTCGCAAAATAACCTAAGAGGACTAAGAACACGGTTGCCACAATTGGCGTTTTTGCGCCAAAACTGGCTCTATTTTGTCCCGTTGCCGCAATGGCACTTATTTTTTTCGAATTGGCTCTTTTTTTCATCAGTTTAGAATCAGTTATTTTGTATAGTTTTAGGTTGAAGTACATATTTATTTTGATTTGATCACATAATTACTAGATTAAGATAATAATGTAAAATACTTTGAAAACATGTGTTATTGCATTAAGTGTTTGTGAAGGAAATATTTATTATATAATTAAATGCAAAAATAACATGAGTTGCAAAGAAAAGTTTTGGCCTTTTTTTAGTCAATTTGGCTAATTTTTTGTTTGTCTTTGGCTCAATCAGATATAATTAACCGTGATAGTGAGCAAAATAGAACCACAGCGAAAAAGAACAAGTGAGCTATAATGAACAACTTGGAGGGAGCAACTCTTTTTTGTTCACTTACTCATGAGCAACCCAACACTATTTCTATCTGTTTGATTTCAGTAAACTGCAGTTCAAATCGCGAAAATGTTGGACTTACTCAATGAAGACTGTTGGGCAGTAATTCTACAGTATGTGGGATTAAAGGATCAATTGTCATTAACGCAAGTTTCGGACGCAATGAATGCCGTTGTTCAAAACAACTGGAGATACATTAAGGAGGCTCACATAGATGAGGACATACTTAGAGAGTTCAACAAAAATCCAAATAAAATGCACAATTTCCTAAAGTCAGCTAGTGGATCTCTACAAGGGTTATTGCTTGACGGACCATTCATTTACAAACTGTTACCAACATGGAAGTCATACGACTTCCCTAAGCTTCGCAGCGTCGAATGTCGCACAAGGCTCTCAGTTAAGAAAGACGAAAATGTGACGCTGCTCCTCACAGAGTTCTTTCCAAAGCTCACCAAGCTTAAACTTCGAAGCACAAACCATGGTCTTCATCTATGGAACTTTAGTCAACTTCAGGAACTGTACTTGGGCTCTTCGTCGTTAGATACCCCAACACTTGATCGAATCTTCGGCTCGTTACCCTTGCGAAAACTGTCGCTTTTTCCGTCCCATAATTCCGAGGTTGGGGACCTTTCTACGGTCCACAAATGCGGCACCCTAGAAGAGCTGGTGATTGAGGACAATAACATGAATTACTTTACGCTGAGCCATCTGCTGAAATTACCAAGGTTCCACCGTTTGTCGATTATCATCCATGGGGACTATAATTATTATATGGATGCTTTGAAAGAATTGCAACAAGAACACAGGGTGACATCGCTGTTCTTCAACTGTTGCTATGCTTTCCGTGGTATGGGTTCGCGTATTACGCGTTTTTCAAATCTATGTCGTTTGGTAATATGTAATGATAATATAGATAGTGAAGACCTCTATTTCATTTGCTCCAATCTGAAACACTTGGAGGAGCTGCATGTAATAGAAAAACCACATTTTCCATTTACCACGGACCTATGGAACATGGTCAGCGCCTGTAAAACTTTGAAGGTGCTCAACATATCCAATAACAACTTGAACGAGTTATTTTTGGAAGAGAGTAGCACATGTCTAAGTCGGGTACTCCAAGGACGTGATGTAGATTCCCCAGTTACTCTTCATGTCTACAAAACTAGACTGGCTAACAATCCCCAAAAGGTAAGAAAAGTCAAATTAACTTAAATTGAACGGTCAAATAACTAATTGAATTGTTATTTCAGACAATCGATGCACTTAATCATCCGTGTTTAAGAATCTCATTTGATCCAGTGCCCATGTGTCTACAATGTAAATTTACGGATTTGAATTCAATATTTATAGCAACGGAATTTGGACCGCTATGAAAGAACTTATTCGACTGGAAACATAGACGTTGCTAAAATTACTAACTTGTAAATTTGTACACAGAAATCAATATAATTTTAATTTATCACAGTTTTACTTAAAGGCTACAACTGCCCCATGAATACCAGGAATTTACTTCAGTCATTAAAATCGAAAGAAATCTATAATTACAATTAATTTTATATTGAATCAAGATGAATTAAAATTTATGTTTATAAACTCTGCAGTCTTTACTTGAAAATAAGTTTATTTTTGCGATCACATGCTATGTACTAGTAATTTGAAGAAAGATAAGAATCTCTTTATCACTTATTTTTGGCAGCTACTCGTTAAGTTATCACCATTGAAGGTCTACGAATTTCAGGATTATAATAGTAATATATAAAGCTGCGATACTTTCTAAGTATACAAATCTCTGTTATGTGTCTCCAGGTGAATAATGGGAAATTAGCAACAACCGGAGATGATCCTTCAGTCTTTCGTTTTGTGGATTTTCTTGATTTTGTTGTAAATTATATAAATTCCGTTTCAATAAAGTCTCTATTCGAGTTGGCCAATGTGTCTATATGGACTGGATCAAAAGAGATTTTCAAATTCGGATGTTTGAGTGCATCGATTGTCTGAAATGACAATACAATTAGTTATTAGGCTGTAGTCAGTATAACTTAATTTGGATTTTCTTACCTTTTGGCGATCGTTGGCCAGTCTTGTGTTGTGAACGTGAAGAGTGACAGGGGAATCTGCATTACGTCTCTTGAGTACTCTATTCAGACATGTGCTACTCTCGTCCAAAAAGAACTCGACCAACTCGTTATTGGATATGTTGGGCACCTCCAAAGTTCTGCATGCAATCACCATGTGCCACATGTCCGTGGCGAACGAAAATTCGCGAATATCTATTAAATGCAGCTCCTCCAAGTGTTTCAGTTTGGAGCAAATGATATAGAGCTGTTTTCTACCTATATCATCGTCCTGTATTACCAATCGACATAGATTTGAAAAGCGAGGAACAAGAGTTAAACAGCAGCGACCGCACCCTGAACTCGTGTTGCGAACATCCCAAATTACGCATATAAATTTCATAGTAGATTCCAATGTGATTCGTGTAAATGGACAAACGCTTAAACCTTGGCAATCTCAAAAGACTTTTCAACATATCGAACGTCGCTCTAAAATCATGAACCAAAAGCTCCTCGAGGGTGGAGCACATCCAGGCCGGAGAAAGGTTCCCAACCTGAGAAGTGGGGGTAAAGGTCTATTAGCAGGTGCCAGCATGAAAATAAAAAAATAAAAGCACACACAGAAAGAGGGCGATTTATGATGAATTTAGGTCTCCGCTAGTTTTTTTTTATAGAATTTTTAAATTTCGATATTTTCAATGCAAAATGGGCTTTTGCATCGTTGTTTTGTGCATATTGTCACTCACTACTGGAGCTTAAATGCAGTTCCTGAAGTTGGCTGAAGTTCCACAGATGAAGACCATGGTTACAGCTTTGCAGTTTAAGCTTGGTGAGCTTTGGAAACAGCTCTGTGAGGAGCAGCGTCACATTGTCGTCCTGCTTGAAAATGGCGAGCTTTGTGGTATAGTCGAGGCTGCGAAGCATGGGAAACTCGTATGACTTCCAAGATGGTAACAGTACCTCCAGGCCTGAGGTCTGGTCCAACACTTTTGAGTATACTTCCAAATCTACTTGTCTAAATTTAAAATTAAAGGTAAGTTAATTCTCTTCAACTTTTTTCCATAGAGTGTTAAGATCGGTTCAGCAGTTCAGGTGCTAGCGATTTTATAAAGTTCGAAAATGGGCGTTTTTTGTGATTTTTTGAGCTTGAAAGCTAACATATCGTCCTGGAAAAAATAGAAATCAATGAGATAAAATTTTGTTTACTCATTTATCGTAAAGCCGATACTGTTTCAAAGAAAATAAGGTATAGTTTATGCAAATCCATCGACAGATGGCGAACTAATGCAGCTTTAACTGGGCCAAAAGTTGTGGAAAATGCTCGCCTTTGCCCTTGCACATATACAAGTGCGTTTGGTCGCTGCATGTGAGTACCGCTACAATCGGTGTTTTACTGGTGCTAGGTGTTTCACGTAAATATGCCTTTCTTCGCCATCTGTCGATGGATTTGCATAAACTATACCTTATTTTCTTTGAAACAGTATCGGCTTTACGATAAATGAGTAAACAAAATTTTATCTCATTGATTACTTACCTTTAATTTAAGTGCTTGGTTGGCAAATTTAGACAAGTAGATTTGGAAGTATACTCAAAAGTGTTGGAGTAACCTCAAAAATTCGAAAAAATTCGAATATTTCGAAAACGCTTTCATAAAAAAATTTTTAATTGCCATTTTCGTGTTTAGCCGGCCAAAGTCCATAAGAAAAAAATACTTTCATTCACTTTGCAAAAAAAAAATTTTATTTTGTAAACTAGTGTATTCGGTTTTTTTTTTATTCAACTTCAAGCGCGAATAAAATGTATAAAACTAACGATAATCAAAAATTTTAAAAAGGTTGATTAAAGCCTATAATATTACCTTTTCAATAAAGTATATATATCAATACTTTATTTCCAATTAAAAGAAGAAGCTTTACAAAAACAAAAAAAAAGTTTAAAATTTGCGTTACTTTAACTTTCGGTTTTTTCTTATATAACTAAATAATACCTATTTTATTTAGAAAAACAATTCAATATAATATTTAAAATGATACCCATAATATATTTTGGTATCACTCAGGCGTTTTGGCATATTTTGTATAATTTTTTGGGTATATTCATGGCCAATTTCGGCCAACTTTTCCTTAAGCCGTTTCTTTAACACGGATAAGAACGATATTGGCGTTTTGTGCCCACGGCGGTCCAACTTACTCCACAAATTCTCAATGGGAGTTAGGTCAGGCGATTGGAGCTGCGTTTCCAGGACTTTTGGAAAGTTATACACCAACCAAGACTTGACTTTATGGGCTTTATTCTTCGGGTCATAGTCCTGATTCCACTTGAGCGTGTTGGTAATACCCATTTTCTCGGCCGACTGCTTCAAATTTTTCTACAAAATTTTTTAGGAATCGATAGCTGAACTCTTTGCCGACCATGTAAAGTCCATTTCAGCTCAAAAAAGTTGGACGCACTATAAGAAACCGTTTGTACAACGGCGAGTCGCTAGGGAAAAGCCTTTGCTCAGATGAGCAAAACCGAAAATTGAGTATTGCGCTCCCATGAGTACTCCAAAAAGGACCAAAGTTGGTGGGATGATGTGATTTTCTTAGACGAAATCAAATACATCCTTTTTTGACAAATTTTGTTGCAATGTTAATTAACATTCGGCGCCTTTTTTGAATTTGGCTCATTTTTTGTTTCTTTTTGGCTCAGTCAGATATTTTTAAGTGGCAGCCGTGGTCATGAGTGAGTGAACAAAAAAGAGTTGCTCCCTGAAGTGAGCAAGTAAACATGATCCTTTCAAATTCCTAAATGAGGAATGTTTACCCAACACTACTTAATATGAGAATTCAGACACCTGGTTGAACTTCTTGCGCTTGCCAAATATTCTGCGCACTGCTTCATTACGCCATAGGGTGATTCTCTCAAAATCTGCAAACGATTTGTTATGCTCACATGACACTGTTATTTTTTATTTATTAATTTATTAGTCGACGATTAATTAAATATACACATGATTAAATTAAAAACTGAAAAGATGAACAGAAGTCAAGTCACACAGTCTAATACAGACGACTGAAATAGTTCATGTAAGTGTTGCTCATTGGTGAAATATTTTGAGAACGGCAGACTTGTGCTCTTATTAATATTGAAGTTACGGACTCTTTCTAAATTATTTTTGACCATTTAATTTGAACATTTGAACTTTTGAATTAAGAAAAATAGCTATTGATATTTGAATCTAAAGTCGATTTATAATTTAAATAACATTTCCGATGTCGGCGAAAATATAAGAGTGCCAAAAGAGTATAACAGATACAGAATACTCTATATAACAGAATCATCCTATGGCGTAGGTAAAGCAGTCAGTCAACCACTTGATGCGCTAGCAAGCAGCGTAAGCAGCTGACTGCATTCTCAGAAATATTTGTTTTTAATCAAATCGTGATAATGTTTGAGAATATCAATGAAGACTGTTGGGCAGTAATCTTACAGTATGTGGGATTAAAGGATCAATTGTCATTAATGCAAGTTTCGGAGGAAATGAGCAGCATTGTTCTAAACAACTGGAGATACATTAAGGAGGCTGACATGGACGATGGCATACTTAGAGAATTCAACAAGGAACCAAATAAAATGCACAATTTCCTTAAGTCTGCTTGTGGATCTCTACATAAGCTATTGCTTAACGGGCCATTCCTTAATGAGCTGCTACCATCATGGAAGTCATACGACTTTCCCATGCTCCTCAGCCTCAAATGTTCCACAAGGTTCGCATATGATCTTGACGACAATGTGACGCTGCTCCTCACTGAGCTATTTCCAAAGCTCACCGAGCTTAAACTGCAAAACTGTAACCATGGGCATCATCTATGGAAGTTCAGCCAACTGCAAGAACTGTATCTAAGCTCCAGTTCGTTAGACACACCAACACTTGATAGAATCTTTGGCTCGTTACCATTGCGGAAACTGTCGCTTTTTCCGTTTTGTACTTCTCAGGTTGGGGACCTTTCTCTGATCTACAAATGCGTCACCTTGGAGGAGCTGCTGATTGACGATTATAACTTATGGTTCGATGTGTTGGAAAATTTGATTAAGCTACCAAGGTTTTGCCGTTTGTCGTTCCACGCTGTAAGGGACTATGAAGATTATATGAGTAATTTGGAAGAATTGCATCAAGAACTCAGAGTGAGATCGCTGTTACTCAACCAGTGTTTCTGTTATTACGATAATATTGGCTCGAAAATTGCCCGTTTTTCATATCTGTGGCGTTTGGTGTTTAGCCGTGGTGAAATAGACAGGAAAGAACTCTACATAATTTGCTCTAGACTAAAACATTTGGAGGAGTTGCATTTAATAGATATGTTTGAATTCCCATTTGCCGCGGTCGTGTGGAACTTGGTCGGCGCATGCAAAACTCTGAAGGTGCTCAACATATCCAATAATGAGTTGGACGAGTTGTTTTTGGATGAGAGTAGCACAAGTTTGAATAGAGTACTCCGGAGACGGGATGCAGATTCCCCTGTCACTCTTCACGTTCACAACACTAGACTGGCCAACGACCCCCAAGAGGTAGGAATCCAAATAATCTTAAATTTAACAGCCTAATAACTAATTGAATTGCCATTTCAGACAATCGATGCACTCAATCATCCCTATTTGAGAATATCATTTGATCCAGTGCACATAGACACATTGACGGATTGGGATACAAATTTTATAGAAACGGAATTTAGGCCGCTTAAAGAAGACTCAAGAGAACGCACTTTGTGAGAGACAGAAGGATCAACAGTGATTGATGCCAATTTCCAATCATTTAATTGGAGACTCTTAACGAAGATTCAATTAATTATTCTTGGTAAGGAAACCAATGCTTAATACTCAGAAGAGGTAGAGCGCTGTACACTGTCACCCGACTCAATTGGTTTACGATTTCCTTCGAAAAAAGATTTCCTTCAATCAATTGACCGACTTTGACAATATGTATTTTATTATATGTAAAACACAACTATTGATAAAATATTAAAATTTGAGGTCTTCTCCAAAAGTCCTTAGAATAAACCTCAAGAAAAAGTTGATTTTTGTTTTTTTTTTTTTTCATTATTACTTGTAGTTGTTTTTAATGCATACACATAAAAATAATACATACGTCAAAAATTATAAAAAAATCAAAAATAAATATACATATATAGTAAATATGCTTTATCGGTATAGTTGCCAAATGCTCTTTCTTAAAAACTAAACGATTGTAGATGCGTCGAAAGACGTACCAACAAATATGTGTTTATATAGTATATAAATATTTGTCGTTCAACCGATTATAATATAGCTTGTGGCATGGTTGCACCTGTATATCGATCTAAAAGATGCAACGACTAAGTTACTTATAATAATTACAATCCAGTACAGTTAGAAATTAGTTATTGCTGCGTATGTTTCTCGTATTTGCTGATGTTCTTGTTAAAAGTTAATTGTTTAAATATGCTGGCAACTTTTACGTATATGTATGTATGTATATAAAGTATAATATATATGTTTATATTTGTTACGGGCTAAAATGTATATAGTTAATTTTTGCTAAACGATCACAATGAACAGGCACTCACTCAGGCACTCACATAGCCACTCAAACATTCACTCATTCACTCGCATTCATTCACTTATATCTTACAAATTTCGCACTTAGACTTAGGGCGCTGAACTTAATAGCTAAATGGGGGCTCGTTACGTATTCCTTTCATCCGACAGCTTTTGCTCAACGGACTCAAATAGAATCAATTAACAATGATCTGTGCTATAATTGATGCGATTTGAATTTGTGTTGGCCTCAACTGTCATTAACTGATTGCTTTTTTCATTGCTTTGACAAAAGTTTTTATAAAATTTTGGACTTGCATTTCGTATATATGTAAGAAGTTCTAATAACATTTTTGTTTCATGGATGAATGACTGAGAGGTGTGGGCGTGCAGCGGACGGGGCGTGGCGGGGACGGGATATGTTCCACCTCGCATCGCACTCGGCTGCACTTGTTCGCTAGCTCGCTCCGTTTATCGTTGTGGGCAGCGTTCGAATAATCACAGCAAATCGGCGCAGACGCCACCGAACCACGCCATATAAAGTGGCAGCAAGTAGACGATCAGAGCACGTCGGAGCGTCATCTTTTCCGGTGCACTGGAGGTCCTTGTGGCGCCATCAGTCGACGAGTTATGGCCACTGTCATCGTCCTCGTCGTTATCATCATTATCGTCATCGTCATCGCCAGCATTATGTGGCTCATCGAGATCATTATGATCGTGTGTCACATGCGTGGTATGCACCAGCGGATTCTTGTCATCCACATTGGGACGCGACGTATGTGTGGTAACCGACGGATGCGTATCCTCGTCATCATCATTCTCGGCATCAACGCGCACCGACGGATGCTCCACGTCTGGCTTGTGACTGGGAT
This sequence comes from Drosophila subquinaria, assembly GCA_037043405.1. Taxonomy (NCBI): domain Eukaryota; kingdom Metazoa; phylum Arthropoda; class Insecta; order Diptera; family Drosophilidae; genus Drosophila; species Drosophila subquinaria. The sequence goes on along the minus strand of JBAMBL010000037.1, from coordinate 762,008 downwards.
CGAACGGACCCAGGCCGGAGCCCTCCTCATCGTCCTCGTCATCCTCAGAGCCCGAGCCGGAGCCTGCGCCGCTGCCCATATAGGGTTCCTCTGCAAGGCAAAAACAAATAAGCGTTAATTATTTAAATGATACATCCAAGATATTTATTTTATAGTATAAACGTTACAAATATAATTTTTAAAATTTTGTTGAATTTTTATAAAAAAAAGGAGCTCAAAAATTTATTATTTATTTATGTTTAAAAGTAAAATAAATTTTTAGTTTGATTTTTTATAAAGCCTTAATATTTTTTTATGTTTATTAAAAAAAGGCTAATTATTATTATTATTATTATTTTTAAATATAAGTTTATTCTGTTCCCTATATCTGAGACTGTGCCATTCATCCAGATAATCAATTTCAGGTTTGATTTTTCTAAACTCCTAAATCTGACTGGCGAACCCTGATTTATATATGTACTCTTCACTCACCTTGCTCGCTCCAGTCCACATCCTGGCCGTTGTAGGCGTTGCGCAGATGATTGATCGCGTTCTTTAGGTGGAACAGCTGCGTGGACATCTGCGCCGTTTGACGAGTGCTCGCTGGATTGCCATTGAACTCTGGATTCGAACCGTGCTCCGTAGTCACTGAGTGCATATATCTGTGGAGGAAACAATGTCAATGTCAGTGTGTTCTAGTGCTGTAATCCAATTCAAGACTTACCTGTCTATGGTGTGTGTCCGTTCCAGCACATGCCATCGACGTCGGAGGATGCAGCTATGTCCTCATTGCTGCATATCGAGTGTGGCAGATTCGACCAGAACTTCTTGTAGTCCTTAATACGCTGACGTATATCTCGCACAATCTTGTCCAGAATTGGCTCTCGGCTGCCACCCATATTATCGCCATCGTCATCATCGTTGTTGTCATTGCGATTGCTTTGTTGCTGTTGTTTCCGTTTCTGTTGCTGCTGCTTGCGTCGTTGCTGTTGCCGTCTGTTGCCACCGCCACCGCCACCGCCACCGCCACCGCCACCTCCGCCACCACCTCCATTGCCAGACATTGTCACGCCCTGCTCCTGGGATTGTTGCGACGATGACTCCTGTGAGCCAGGCTCCGCCGCACGTCGCTCACGCAGCACAATCGCCTCATCCAAGGTGGCATCAATGTCCAACGTGTCCGCCTCCGGTGTGTTCTCTCCGCGTAGTTCCTGGACAGCCAGCATAAGTTTGGGATTTAGGAGAGCGCTTGGCACGTCGCAAAGTGGGTCGACCACAGCCCTGGAACACACGATTGGTAATGTCCTGGCCAGAGTCCTGAAAAAGCAAACGTTGTTGTTAGTAAAAATTGAATTAATATTTAATTTAAAAATGGTTTTCTAATTTTCTTGATATATAATATTTAAAATACAACTTGCCTATATGTTTATATTTAAAATAAATATTAATAATTTTCTACCGATTTAGAAAAAATATAAAATTAAATTCAACTTAAGAAAATATAAAAAACGTTTTTTTTTGTATTTTTGATCTTTATTTTAAGTAAGCCGGTTCGGATTTGAGAAGAAAATAATTTTAATGCTTGGATTCAGAAAGGGTCTTCAGCGTTAGGTAGTTAGGTATCATTTTTATCAAGAAAATTTCAATGTAACTTTTGTCTCTAAATATTATAAATAAAACTCAAGAATATGCTTGGTCAACACTAATACCCAAGTTGTTTTATTCAATTCCGTCTGTTCTTTTGTGAAACTATAAGAAACTATTTTAAATGCCCAGCTTGCATTGGGTTTATTTAAATAGAGTATCTTTTTGTACATAAGTCTAAAATTTAACTCTAAATATTAACGATTTTGTTGAAATCAAAAATTGTTATTCTGTAATTAAATACACTAAGTGCATTGTCCGATTGAATTATAAAAGCTATACAGCAGCTATTAATAGCATTAAGTATGTATAGAATAAACAAAAACAAGATAAAGCAACTTTAGCTGATCGACCCGAGAGCCCTCGATAAATTGTTGGTCTGTCTGGTCTGCATGGGATTTTATCAGTAACTCTTTATCTGCAGAAGCTTAGCTGTTGACACGAACTGTTCCGACTACTGCTATTTACAGTTGAGGGTCGGTCGGTCTTCAAAGCGACCGCTTGACACGGTTTCTTGTTTTTTTGGGCCTATCCCAATGTATTTGGCCTGTAACTGTAACTAACTGTAATGACTAAACTTGGAGCGCTCTCTGCAATCTCTGATATGATAAAACCAAACTGCCAAAAGTCAAGAAACTAATAAGAATTAAATTAAAAACTATTTTGCTTTCGGTCTTTACCCTTTTATGAGGCCGCTAGCCAAATGCAAAAACAACAAAACAAAATAAACGCGCAAATAAACACATTAAAAACCAAATGCCGCACTATAACAACAACAATAACAGCAACAACAACATAACTACACATAAACAACAAAGTAGAAATGTATAAATTTTAAATGGAAATATAAATTAAATTCATATGGGAACCAAATGTTGTGCAAATAAATCGTTAAAATGGCAAACAAAACACAAAAATTATAAAAAGAAACAATGAAACGTTTAGGTAAACAATAAATAAGCTGAACAGGGAAAAAAAATCAAAGGGAAATTCTTTAAAATATTATTGTAATCAAAATTCAATAAGCTAGGAGAATTATTCATGTGTAAATATTTGCAGCTTCTATTTTGTGTATAATATTTGTGTAAATTGTAGCATTTTATGGCAAATTACAAAATGAAACTCAATATTATTAATCAAATTAATAGTTCTCTGTTTGGGCAGACGAAACTTCCAAATTATATTCTATTACGTCCAAACGAAACGAAAACAAAAAACTTGTCCCGAACTGCCACGCTTATACGGTTTTCCCCTGCTTATTTGACGATCGGGTTAGTCAGCTATTCAAATGAGAATGAGCATGATTATGAGTAGGAGTATAAATAAGTCCCGTCCCGCTGACAGCTTTATGAGATAATTTACAACCCAAAGGCATAAACTAAAATCAATAGTTTGGCGAAAACAAAAAGGCCAAAGCAAATATCAGTTAACTCGACAAATTAGTTTGATTTTGGCAAACCATGTATACAGTTTTTAAATATTTAACTTTGTTGCTTTAACTTAATATCTATAGAAGTAGCTGAATTAATAATACAAATTTAAATATAATTTAGAATATTCAAAGAATATTTCACTTATGTTAATATTACAAAATACACAATAAGAATTAGTAATTCCGCAGCTGTTTGTCAAACGAGTTAAGCTATAGATTCTATGTGAATTATGTTAAATACTCAAACACGCACCTGGAAATTCATAATGGCCTCGGAGATTTTGATATTGATGGGCTCCACAACCATCACAATGTTGAAGGAGCCGAGCATGCGTTCCGCCACCTTGTCCATGGCCAGGGAGAAGTTCTCCCACTCGGCGTCGAACTCGTGCAGATAGTGAAGACATCCCTTGATCACATTCACACAATAATTGGTGCACGGTTTCTCCGTGTACCCTTTGCAGGCTCCACAATGTTGCATCTTGGTCAATGCACCCGTGCAGTCCGGATTAAGACGAATCTGTTAACGATAATGGGTTGGAATTATAATCTGACATGTTTGAGTTTATTTAGTGGGCATCACTTACGGTTAAAATGCGCTTAGAGACCTCGGCGGCGGTGGCAAGAGCTTGGCCATAAGTGCGTGTGGCAACAAAGGAGCGTTTGATTTGCACGGATAGTTTGTCGGGCACATCGCCGAATGGCTTCAGTTCCTTCATATGCTGGCTGACGCACTGCATGTATCTGAAAGATGCGCAAAGTTGCAAAAATTGTTAGTTACCACATTTTTCAATGGTGTGGGCCGGAAATCGTTGCTTGTTTGTGAAGGCAAAAGCTGAACGACTCGCGGTTCACAGATTCTTATGTGGAAAAAAAATAAAAATAGTTGGCTGACTGCTCGCATGCCATATGTTGCACGTTGCATGTTGCATGCTGCACCTACTGGCCATGAGAGATGACAGCTGCTGGTGCTGCTGCTGCACTTGTGAGGCTGCTGCTCAACCAGTTGGTCAGCAGGCCAGGGAGACAGAGACTAGAGTCAGAGTCGCCTCTTTTGTGGCAACATAGTTGAAACTATTTTGAAATTACTCTGCACCGTTGGAGCGCCAAAAGGCAGCTGCTTAGCTGAGGATGATGGTCTGACAAGAGGGTCACCTCAAGAGTTACACAATAGATTAGATTCGATAGTTGCTCGGAGTAGCACAAATAGCAACATCTCTGATCAGCGTGGGTAGCTGAGCAGAAAGAAAAGATAATGTCGAGAGAGTGCCCGTCTTTAAGAACACGTAGATCTCGATAACTATAACATCTAGAGTAATCAAACTTGGCTCACAGACTCCATCGAAGCCCACGTATATCAAGTTTATTTATCATGTTTGCTACCGCAATTAAAAAAGCCTGCATCTTAGCGATTATAAAACGTTCCCATTTATTATATTCAATCATCCTATGTGGTAAATCAAGATGGTACAAGTAAAACGATAGTTATGGTTGTTTTTTCATTTTTTAGCAACACGAGCGCCTAAAAGTATGCAATACTTTGTATGCCAATGATGTTTAATGCATATTTAAATTGAGTAAAGTGCATCTTATAGTCGGAGACTGGACTTAAGCGCTCTCACTTCATTAAACTGTTGTCGGCGTAAACAATTGTGCAAATGATTTGACTTTAGCACTCGATGAGTTCACAGGGCTTGTTGTGTGAACTGTTAAAGCAGCCCCTTCATTAAGTGCAGCACACTCCGCTTCTGGCGACCCCTCGACCCTTCGATCAGTCGACCAACCGCATACAGCAAACTGCAAACAGAAAACAACAAACAGCAAATAACTGGCAGCAAGTGGCAGCAATTACGCGACGCCATCGCCATCGTCATCGTCAACGTTGAGGGAAGGTAATAAACGGACAACGTGCCAAAGCACGTACGACAAAACTGAAACGATGACAATAAAAACGAATTGCAGGCAGCGATTGGAAAGCGCGTGGGTAACACGAGCCTCGCCGAGGATGGAACTCGGAATCGGATTCGGAGTCAGAGTCAGTCGGACTGGAACTCAGATTGGAGTACTGCCAATGCCGCCAAAGCAAAGCAAAAAGCAAATGCTGAACCCGATGCTGATGCTGAAACCGATGCTGAAGCCAAAGTGCCATTTGGCCAGACGCGCGTAAATATTCAAGCAAGTTGAGACCAGGAATGGGTCCAGGGCAATGAGCCAAGTGGGCGCAATTTTGGTATTGCAGGAAATGTGAGCAGCTGCCACAGGAACTGGCGCAAAGTGGGTTTCACAATATACTACATGATGTTTGGTCAGAGCATATGCATAATTTCATTAGGTAGGTAACCTTCTTGAGATTTATTTTCTGTTTTTATTAAAATGTAACTAACAGTGGGTTTTCCCAGTAAATTTTGTTACGCTACTTTGCTCACCGACGAAGAAGAAGCCGACATGCATCCGCCAAAAGGTCAAAATAACGTTAAGAGCTCGGTGAATGAAGTAATACTGTACGTGTTCACCTTCTAAATAAATTATTGATCTAAATAGAGATATGTTAAATTGATTTTACTATCTAAATTGAGAAGGAAAGTATACACCCAGGGAAATAAGTATATGTGACTATTTTAACCCATTTTTAATTCTTTTCATACAAAAAGTGCCGTTTTATCAAATTTAGCAAAAAAAATCATAAAAGAAATTTTTGAAAAAATTTTTTTGCAGTCACTTAGAATTTTTTGTATCAAAATATTTTTTGTTTGAGACCGATGAAAAATGTAGAAAAAAAAAGACTTTTACAAAAATTCTAAATTTTCCATGGGTACTTAATGGGTTAAAGAAATTTTTGTATCATTCAAACGGAATTTAAATGAAAAGATTATTTTTAGAAATCTGCATCAAATATTTTTTGTTAAATGTATATTTTATTTTAAATAACTTCATCCACATATACTTATTTCACTGGGGTACAGAAGTATATAAGGCAAGGTTTATAATTCTTATTATTTCACATAATTATATTTCTCTTTCCCAAAAATCTTTGATGTAGCAATCAAAGGATTAAGAAAAATCCCATATTATTATATCTAGTTCTTTATTCGATTCCATTTCATTCTTCTAAATTTTCTGCCTTAAGTGATTAATTCAGAATAGAATTCTTCAACTGCTTTTCTACTATCAAAGCTTTTTAGAGCATTAAGACTTCGTCGTTTTATTTAGCTAATTTCCCCATTTTCCTGTTAAGCGTTTCAACCGCAGGCAACAAACAAACAAAAAAAACCATAAACAATAGGGCATTTCAGCCTATGCGGAGTGTAACTGCCAACTGAAATTGCAAACCAGAGACTCAGCCAGAGAGAAAGATAGGGGGGCGAGAGGAAGGGAGAGAGAACCATCGAGTCAACGTCAAAGTTTCATCAAAGCTTTGCCCCTTTCGAGTAAGTCGAGCAAGTCAAAGAGTCAGTCAGTTCGTCAGTCAACCGTTGACGCTCGACACTTTGCGGTTTCACACGTCTGTAGCTCCAAATCAAATCTGTCAAGCGGGCCATGAATATGGTTTGGAAAGGGTTTCGATTACCCATTATACACACACTCGTACTCAAATACTAAATAGAAGAGTTGTGGGTACTCACTTTTCGTCAAAGTCGTACTGTGCATTTAGAACCGTGAACATCTTTTGATAGAGCGTGTTGAAGAACTTGTCCATCACCTCCAGGAGATCGACACGTCCGCGGGCATAGTAGTTCTCCAGTTCGTTGAACAGATCCGAAAAGACATATGAATTCTGTTGATAGATGACGCCATATGTCCGCATAAACATCGTATGAAATTGTCCCTTCGATTCCAGCAGCAATTTGCGGAAAATATCTGCAAAGACGAGACGAGGTTGAGAAAATGTGAGATGATGAGAGGAAAGGGGAAAAAATTGAGGAGAAATGTTTTATTGAAATGGCGCACATCCGGCGGCTAAATGTTTAGAGAGAATATTTGTGGCAACTGTCGCTGTTGCATCCGCTGCACAAAATATATATATAAATCACAGCATCCGCATTGTCGCCTGCCACTTGACATTGCGTCTATGTAACCCGAAGCCCGCATGATCATCTCGAAAAACAAAAACGAGATCGAGAACGTGAACGGGAACGGGAACTATAACCACTTGACACCCGCAAATAGTTAACAAATCTGTTGTAATCTGTAATCTGTGGGCTGTCTACTATACATATAATTACAATTGGATTCATCTTTCTGCGCTGCTGGTTTTGTTGGTAGCGCCTGCTGTCAGTCTCAAGTGGCTGTTGAGGGATATTTCTGGTTGGATTACTTCGCAACTTACCATTAAATTTGGCTGCTTTGCCGCCCAGCAGGCCAGACATTTTAGTTATCTGCTCCTTCGTGTGCCACTCGAGCTGCTGGCGCGATTGTCCCGCCATCCGTGTCTCCATGTTGTAGGTGCAGCAGGTGTCCACCGAGGGCGATTCACAGTAGCGTAGCACGCGTTCTGTAATTAAAGATATCAAAGATAATTGAATGAGTAAATGTGTGATAAATCAGTTAATTTATATTCGATCTCATCATAAATTCAATCCGTTTAAGCTCAATACTTCAAGAAATCAAATTCTCTCTGTAATCAATTTGATTGAACATCAATGTTAACGATCAGTTCAAGAATCATTTATTTATTATGAGGTCTAGATGAAAAGGAGGAATCTGAGTGATCCTTGTAGGGTACTGATCAGTAGAGAATTAATCGCGAAAAATATCAATAAATTTAACAATGTTCAACAAATGACGAATTCAGAGCTTATCTAAGAGTAAAAGTTTGTAAAAATTATCGCATGATTAAATTGAGATCTACATAATGTGTTAAATCAGTGATCACTTGCAATTATATAGAATGTGTGATAGTTATAAGACAACAAAAGGAATTATAGTGTTTGATTTACTAGTAATCATCAGAGGGGTTTAATAAATAAGAAATATACCACATTATCAATTTATGAATGTGTAAATGATTGTTTACTAATGAGAATAACTGCACCAGGAGTCCAAGAGATCATTTAAGATCACTTATTGATAATAGAATAAATCTGTTTATTCTGATCTATAGAAATATTGTAATTATAAATTGAACAACTTAAAAATATGTAAATGAAAGTATATTGATAGAGATCTACAACATGCTGTTTATGTAATCTAATATCATTTAACATATAAGGACCACCATAGAGTGTCTCTTCAGTCTGTTTGTTGATTGGTGCCCGCATCAATAGTCACAAATTCCGATCTGGTGAATTGCAGTGTTATGTTTGTTTCGAACATTAGAGAGCCACTGTTCATTGGATGCGTTTCATTTGTTTGCTGGTCAGTAAACTAACCAGAAGGTACTACAACAAATAGCAGTTGACGAACATTCCCAGAATTGAAACTTGCCACTGCCACGGCGACTGCCTCTTGACATGATAACCAAAAACCCGAAACCAAAGGCTGGCCAACTAACAAAACCAGCTAGCTGCGTACCATTCTAAGGCCAGGCACTTTTCTCCTATTTATTTTCTATTTTCTATATTTTTTTTCACAAGAAAACAAACGAAGCGTTTGCTACCGACATAATGGCATAACGAGTAACCGTAACCTGAAGCTGAACCCAAACTCTCGGATACGGGCGCGGCATTCTCTCCTCTCTCTCTGCATTGGAGAACTTTACTTGAGATTCTCAAATGTTTTCCGGGCATATTTACGCAAACATTTAACACGTTTACTTCTTTTTTTTATAGGTGATCACAGCGTTCAGGTAGGTTGAGAGGAAAACGGAAAACTATTTAAAAAGCGAGAAAAATTATGCATTAGTTCCATGCAACGATATAATCATGTTGTAGTGGCCCCCAGTCCCCTATCTCCACTCTCCACCCCTCCCCAAAACTGCCCCACTCCCACTAAAGACTGCGTCTGGCATTTCTTTTGGGTGTTTTATGGCCAGCATTTTTGTTTATTTAGACAATTCTCATGAATGGCCAGACGAGCGCTGCATACAATCGAAAAGTTCCAACACTAATTGAAAGCAAAGAAGATTGAAGAATTCCGAAGAATGACCGAAGTTCGAAATACTCTTTTTTTTTACATTTTGTGACTACTGAACTGAACTTAAATTGGCAACGATACTTGTTTAAGCCAGTGGTGGGCACGTAGTGGCTCCGGGAGCAGCGACTGCTCCCAACTTAAGTAGACTCTAATAGGGTTGTTGTTGTTAATGTTTTTGTAGTGCTCCCGAATTCAGATTTCGTGCTCACCGCTGGTTTAAACCAATGTATACTTGAGTTATATAATTTTGTAAAGTTTTAGAGAAAGTGAAATATAAGGAAAAATAATTGGTTAATAAATAATATATTTAAAAGTTTTATAATTAAGATATCTACATTTTAATCAAAAATCTCATCTCACATCATAAAGTTTCAAACATCTGTCTTTAACTAAGTATACAGTGTACTTTCAGAAAGTGTAAATGGAGTTGTAGTTGAATATATTTAATACTTTTTCGAGATATTCGATTTTGTATTCGGTATCTCTAGCTATAGTTGTATCTGAATCTCTAGCTGCCTACTTGATTTGTCTGTGCTCATAAATTTTTGCTGCCCAGTTAAATGCATCATATGCAGTGCATAGACGACTGTATTTTCAGTCTGCCAGCGTGTAATTGTGTATTTTGTTTATTTCTAATATAAATTTAGCTACTTTAGTGCACATTTCTGTAAACAGAAAGTTCCCTGGCAACAAATGATGATATTCGTTCACCCGTTGTTTTATTTTTTGGAGGGTGTGAGCTGTTGGTTTTATGGTGTGTACTAATTGTTATGTTGCACAAGATATGAACTAAGTGTAGTACGTACAACAATGGTGGCAACTCGAAGCCTTTTGCTTATCTAAATTGCCTCGTTACCAACGGCAACAATTGCGGCAACTCCGCTTTCATTAATTGCCCCTGTCTCAGTGTGTGACTGGCATGGTTAATGTGGTTTTAGCAAACAGATTTGATAGCCAAGTTAATTGAAATCGAGTTGAGAATTGATAAAGTGCTTAAGAGTAAATACAAAGGATGCTTCAGCATAGTAGTTACTGTAACTAAGGACATTTAAAAGGATTTATTACACATTAAATGTCCACACAAAATGTTAGAATCGATAAAGCGTTGCTAAAATCTATGTTATAATAACATTAGGGGCTCTGCCATTTTTATGAATTGCTGCATAATTTCTCCACAGACAACAATAGAAGGGAAAGGGGGGAGGGAGAAGGGGAAGGGCATACGCATAACGAATGTTGCCAGGCGGCGAAGGAAGGAAGGTGTCATGAACATAATAAATGACCTTAACTTACCGATATGCCACTCGTTTTTTTTTTCCTTGGTTGCTTTTTTAGCTGAGTCTACGCAAAAAGCACCCTGTTGTCTAATAGAAAATTCCGGCTTGGGCCTGGGTTTTGGGCTTTGATAAAAGCAAAGGCAATTTCTCTAACACCACCCAAGAACTAAAGTGCCACCCACCCCTGGGCTCACATGTTGTTGCCTGGCTCGACACACGCTATTTACTTAGTTGCCCCGTTGCCCATTTAAGCCAGGAGGGGTGAAAGCAGTCGACTGAAATTCATTTCAAATGATTTACTGTAACGATCAACAAACGACTCCTGCGGCGACCATAGAACACCGAGCAACGAACACCGAAACACGGAGCAACCACCCCAACGGCAACAGACAACAACATACAACAAATGCTTAAAAGGGTGCGAAAGTTTAGCAACGCTTCTTAAAATAGATAACAGAGCACAAGCTCTCGTTTAGTGGGGGAGAGTGTCTGATGGGCAGCCAGAGTGGCTAGCAGGTGTCTGCTCTTAGTTGCCAAGTTAGGCCTTAAGTTTGCCATTTGTCATGTTGGCCCTGAGAAATGATAAGTTTGTATTACGCTGTGATGCACAAGCCCTTGAAAATCTGAAGCAGCCCTTAGCCTAACGCTCAACAGGGTGCTTGACACTAAAATGCAACCAACAAAAATTTGCTACGTTGCCATGGAAAATAAAGAGCAAAGCACCTACAATGGGGCAGAGTGTAAAGTTTGTGGTTACAGTTTGACAAATTTCATTACTATATATTTACTTTTACTTTTTAATATTAGTTAAAATGATGGATCTTAAATAATTCGAATAATTATTCAATATTATGCAAATGATTGGACTTCTAATTAATTAAGATATTTAATATTTAATTTATTTGCTAAAATGTATCGAATGACAATTGATTGATTGCAATCAAGTGATTTTCATAAAAATTTCTACGCTTTTTGATGTAAATAAAATATGCTATTTATAATGATTCAAAATATTTAATTTGCATAATTTTTATCTAAACCAACAAGTTACTTGATTTTACAATATAGTTCATGTTATCTCCATTAGTTTAAAAGTTGACAATTTAATAAGTTTTGCTTATTAATTTAATGAGTTATCGTTAGCTAAACATGTTATCGATAATTATTAAAGCCACTCTTCTAAAAGTTTTGTTGCATAAAAGTTTCAACAAATTTATTTACTCAACTGTTCCACTTCCAGAGCATGTCAAGAGTTTTCCCATTGAAACTTCTCAAATTTTCCAACTCACTCTTGCTCTCCCACTCCCACTCCCACTCTCACTCTCACTCTCTCTTCCCTCTCTCTCTGTCTCTTTATCTGTCTATGCACTCCCCGTGGAGATAAAAGCGCAAACGGCCAAAATTTTGAAAAAGTTTGCGAGTGAAAAGCCAAAGCAAAACAACAATAATAATAATAACAACAGCAACAAGAGTAAAACAAAATCAGTAACAACAACAGTGCAACGAGACAAAAGCAGACGCCAGGACTAAAAGGGCAACACAACAAAAGTTTCCTTTTTACTCCTTGCTCCTCGCTTCATCATTGCTCAAAGTGCGGCAAACTTTACTTTTGAGTCGAGTTTCAATGGCCACCACAACGCAGAGCGAGACAGCAACACGAATAGAGCGAGAGAGAGCGGGCAAAGAGAGAGAGAGTGTAGCGAAATTTCACTCATCGCTTCGTCCTTTTTGGCTTGGCACAAAAATGCGACGCGGCAGCTTTAACAGGCGCTCAGCAACGAACAGAAAGCGGCAACATGTTGCACACGTGGCCAAAAAGTTGTTGTCGGTGCAAAAGGGAAATGAATAGCCAGACAGCCGGCAAGATACAGACAAGAGAGATGTAGAGACAGAGAGAGGAGAGTCAGAGAGTGAGAGCGAGCGCATGTAGTGCGAGAGAGAGAGAGAGCGCGAATAAAGGGGTCGTTGCACGCGCTTTCACTTTCATTTGGGGTTGCAACTATGCCACAACGAGGGGGGAGGGGGGGTGGGTCTGGGGTTGGGGTTAGTGCGGCATTGCAAACAAAATGGTTGACACAACAACAACAACAACAACAACAGCAACAACAATCTTGAACAACTCCCAACAACACGATGTTGCCGTCTGGCAAGGAAATTGCATTAAGTTAACTTTTGCCAAGCCAAGAAGCCTCCGGAAAAGCTTAAACAACCTGTGAGCTTGTCTATGACTTTTCCTTTACTCCACAATATTCCTCATTTTATTTGACTTAAATTTGCGTTTTGCATTTCTTGTTTTTTTTTTTTCTCATTTGCCATTTATTTTTGTTGCTGCCTGCTGAAAAGTTTCTTGCTCAACTTTATGCTTATGGTAATGAGTTTTAATTAGGCGCACAGCAAAGCCGACAGCCCGACAACCCGCCCAGTCCCAGTCCCAGTCCCAGTCCGAGTCGAAACGAAGTCTCAACCCCCCACCCCTCGACCAAGCAACCACCCGGACTCAAATAGTTACCAGGCAGTGGCAGTGAAGTAGGGGGAGGGTTTGGGCTTTTTTGGGCACGCAAATTACCCACAGGCTTTTATAAAGTGTAAAAAATAAACAGGCAGTGCTTTTAATTCGCCCGTAAATCTGTAAATTGAAAATTCTTAATGCATGGCAACAGCTGAGGCAACAATTAAGCGCTCTTAAATTGGGTCAAAATCTTCAGCTCCCTTATTATAGAGTACAGAATTCAGCAACTGTATTATTCTGATCATTTAATTTCAATTGTTTTGTTTAAGTTTTTCAGATCTGTCGGCAATTGAACATTTTTTTGGGACTGCATGTCGATTCCAATTTCAACACAAAATTCAATTGCCACCCGTCGTCAACCTGTGTGCAACAGCAGCAGCAGCCACAACAAACAAAGTTTGCCCAAGATAAAGCTACAACTATTTGGCGGCATTTGCATCGCACTTAATTAATTTTACAGATCTAGACCTCCCGCCTGCCAGGGCAGAATCAAAAGCGGAAACCTTGCCCAATATCCACTACTAAACACTATTTGGATTAGATTCAAACTAATTGATACTTAAAATAACAACGTGCACAGGAAACACGCGCAAAATGCAAAACAAACAACAACAACAATGTCTGAAAAAAAAAAACACTCATCATGCTCAAAAAGTGGGAGTATTAGGATTAAATACATTCTTGCTATGAAATCTATAATTATAATATGAATTAAACTCTTGCTATATATCAATAAGACTTTTAGAATTAATGCACTTTTACTTTGAAAAGATTTTGTATTCAATGATTATTGAGCTATTGTTCCAGAAATTACTTTATTAGAAAAAGTAAAACAGTGATCTTAATTTACATATATTTATAAGAATAATAAATAAATTAGTCATTTTAATATTATTAATATTCAGTAAATGTATTCTTAATGATAACTTTGGCAATCAGAATGTAAGCGCGAATGACAAAGCATTTCATTCATTTCATCACAAAAATAAAGACTAATGAAATCGGCATGAAATAAACATGAATATGTGTTTTCACTGTGAATATTACTTGTTTAAACAGTCATTTTAAAGGAATGTAATGGAATGTCTATATTATAGACGCCCCATTTCGACTAAATGAATTCTTTGCCCAATAAAATAAATTTATGTTGTTTGCCTGCAAGTTTCAGTTCAAGTACTACTGTAAACATTTTTCAAACAAATCTATGCAAAATTATTGCATGTTAAATGCCCAGCTGAACAAACAAATGATCTCGATCTAAACTGATACTATTCTATTATTATTATTTGTTTAAGAGTTAGTTTTTGATATGAGCTAAATCATTCATTCAATCAGGTAATGTTCTATGGTAGGGAATTTGCCATTTCGACATGCATTCCAGGAGGAGGCTGGCAGCTGAACAAACTTGAGTTGTGGCAAGGCGTTCGCTGTTAATGTGCTTCGGGTGCATGCAACATTTAGCATGCTCCACCTTCTGCTGTCCAGCCTGTGCCTCCATTCATTGCCCTCCGTCAGCCCCGTCAGCACATACTACAGTGCTGTGTGTAATTACGTGTCGTGGCAGGTCGTTGCATAAATGCCAAATGCAGAGGGAGGCACTGTCGAGAGTTTGCTTTTCTTTCTTTCTTTCTTTGCTTCTTACTTTTTATTATTTTCCTTTGCTTTCCACACGTACAGGCGGCTCTTTTAGGCGTAATTAAAATTACTCGACTGCAAAAAGAGGCAGTGGCGGGTCGGGGAAGGGGCAAGAGGAGAAACAAATGTTTATGCTGCCAACACGTTTCATGTAAACACAGTTCGGAGTTAGGAGTTGATGTTCGAGTTGTTGTTGTTGCTGTTGTTGCTGTTGGTGGAGAGTTGGTTTTGGCTTCTTCCTGGTTGTGCTCCCGGGGTCGAGGCTTTTCCCATGATGAAGTGACGAATGTTGCGAACTTTGGCGTTGCTCCATTCACATTTGTTTCATTTGTTGTTGCAGTTGCCAAGCTGTCTGCGACTGTCCCTTCTCCCCTCCTCTGAGATGCTTCTTTCTACATGCATAAATCTGGCAATCAGCGCATTTTCCTTAACGTCACTTTTCACAAAATGACAATTTCAATGCGCAAATGTGCGAAAAATCATCCAGACAGACAGAGTTAGACAGACAGAGAGAGAATGATTACAAAAATAGCACAGCAGGCGGCAAATATTCTTGTTGCCATGTGTTGTTGTCGTTGTACGGCTACTAGATATATTTATAAGGCGTAATTAGTTGGGAAACTGCAGCTGAGTTTTTCTTCTTTTTTTTTTTGTATCTGCTCCTTTTGGCACTGAAATGTTCCAATTGATGAGGTAAGTCGACATGTGGCCACAGCGACATATCCCGAAAACTGTCAGAAACATCTGCTATGTTTATAACTAACCCAATCTACAATCTATCTATTTATGCATATCTGTATCTATAACACAATATTTTGCATAACAAAAGCCATTACTTATGAGATAAAACAGCTGGCGCTATAATTGAAAATTAGTATATACGATTATTTATAAATTTAAGTAACTAATATAATTAATTAAAAGTAACCCAATCTACAATCTTTACACGCATATCTGTATCTATGGCACAACATTTTGCATTACAAAAGCAATAATTAATGGAACATGAAATTCAGTATATAACAAATTTAATTAATATTTAATGAATTAATTCATTGTTTAACATGATTTATTTTACGCAATTTGTTTACTTTCCTGCAATGACAGTCAAGCCAAGTCAGTTAATTAAATCCTATACACATCTGGAACAATTCATGGCCATGACAAATCATCAGCACCCAATGAACTATGATTTATGAATAAATTGCACATAAATAACAGCCCAAAAATAATATAATTGTCAAGTGAAGAAATGAGCACATATAATGCGGTTCGATTCCTTTGATATCGTTTCGAATCTAATGCCATTTTGAGGCTATTTTTGGCGATTTGTTTGTTTTGCTTGTTGGCCGTTGGCAGCCCCCTCCTATCCGCTCCAGCAAAAGCTCTGCGCTCGGCATTCATTCAAGCGAAATTAATTAAACAATAAAATTTGATTAATGGCATTTGGCGGATGTTTGAGGAAGAAGGAATCGGGGGGAGTGGGAGTAGGCAAACAGAACGTGTCCAATCGCCTGGTCGTCAGTTTGGCTAACCTGTTTGCTGTTTACATTCGCGACTTTGTTTTGTTTATGCCAGACACACACACACATACACAAATGTACAACAATTGGCCAACGTTTCGTATGCGCAATGTAAGCCATGTAATCTGTATAAAAGGTTTCAATGTCTTGGTCAGAATTGACGATGTTATTGTTATTGTTGTTAATTGGAACAGTTGCCTGTTGGTAAAGACTTGTCTACAAATGGGTCAAATTTGATTGAACTCGTAACTAATTGAATTAATCTGAAAGTTAAATATGTTATGTTTACAAAAATAAATACTTAAAATTAAAATATTTATACTTAAATTATGCATTAAATATAATTTGATTACTCTTAGATACTTCTCAAGTTCTTGGCAAAAGTCATAAGAATTACTCAGAGAACAATATTCTTTGTACTTCGAGCAGTAATTTAAAAATAAAATAAATTCTTCAGCTTCAGCATTTTTAAAATAAAATATCCTTTGGCTTAACAACTTTATTCTCTTCGTATAATTTACAAAAAAAAAGAAAGCATCCCTTTGCCATCTGTTTAGAAAAAGAGATGCTCAAGCAAATGGAATGTCTTGTCTGGCATTTTCACTTTAATATTCTATTAGTGTTTCGACAGGAGCTCATAAAATACCAGCAAACTTTTTATAAAGGCAATGAGAAATCAAATGAGCATTTTTGCAGCTCATAAAACTTGTAGTTGAACAAAAATTTTCACGCCACCAAACAAATCAAACTGAAAGACGGACGAAGAAGAGCGAAATAAAAAGGCGAAGAGGTGGGCAATCAAAAGCGCCGCTTAGTCAGATCGAAAGCCATCGAAACAAGTTGTGTCTGTTGGCGGCTTGGATTTAAATTCGATTTTGGACGCGAGATAAAACGCGCGACAGAGATTTACAGCGGCGAATGGCGAAAAAAATCGCAGTCGAGTTATTCAAAGCACGTTCCCGTGTTATGGACTTATTTTTGCAAGACTATGATGACGATGGAAGGAAGGAAGAGAGACAGAGACAGAGAGAGAGAGAGATACGGAGACTGACTGGTGACGGGGAGGACGACGACGTGTCGCTGTCAACTCTCTGGTCAGTCAGCATGCAACACGAGCAGCATTTTTTATTTAATTTTGTGGCCCAATTAAGTTGACAACGACGTCGACGTCGATGACAATTGAAAAATGTGCTTGTACTTGGCCATAAAAAGCATTTAGGCCATTTAGAGTGGTGTGTGTGTCTCATCAGCTCTCACCCAGCCACAGAGAAGTAAACGAAACCCTTTTCCAACCACATTGAAAACCGCAAGAGCCATAAAAACAGAGATTTCCACAATTGCCGCTTCTCCCAAATTGCTGCCAACCGCAAAATAATTTTGTAACAAAAGAGAAAATTCAAATTATGAATGAAAAAGCCAGAAAACTCATCACTCATCACAGGAAAATTGTCTGCTTTAAATGAATTAATTTCATAAATTTACGAGCATTTTTTGCACGAGCTTCTCTCTGGCTCTGAAATTAATCGTCTGTAAAATGAAGAAAAAGCAACAAAAAATAATATGAGAAAATCGAAGCCAAATGACAAGTAAACGGCGAAATTGCAATCAATATGGCTAAAAAAAATAAATGAGAGGAACAAAAGCCACAGAAAAAAGGTTTGAATAATGTGGCCTAACAAAGGCAGCGTCTGCCTGCGGTTACCAGACGGTCGTTCCTCTCTCTCCCTCTCCCTCCCTCTAACCACACTCTTAGCGGGCACAGCTGCAATTGACATTGTGTGTTAGATAGATACTGTATCTTTTTGCAACTCATAGTTCAGTGTATCTTTTGAGTCTGGGAGGCAACGCTTGACTGAATTTTCGGTAGCTTGTTAACCCAGTCTTAATGGCTCTATAAATGGAAAGCAGCTATTCACAGCGAATATAGAACGACATGTTTTTGACAAACTAAAATATTCTATAATATATCTGTCATTATATTATAAATCTGTAGATGAAAAAGTTGGTACTGTCTATATGTTTTATTAATATGCAAAGATAACTAAATTTTATATCAAACAAAGATTTGAAGATCAAATAATTGTTTCTGAACTTTCAAAGAATTAAATCTTATCCGGAAAATACATATACATATATTAGAGAAATATATTTCAAATATAAATATTTAAAAAACGAATGTTATTATCAAAGTGCAAATTCGATTAATAACTTCTGACACTTGCAAATATTTAGATATTTTGCACACTTTGTACTCATTTTACAAAGATAAATTGCGTTAGGTTGAGCCCGCTACACATATGTTGAACAATTTAAAGTGTTAAGTTTAATTTTCATGTTTACTTGTATGACAATATGATGAAGATTCTAATGACATCATATTTTTGATAGGCGTAGTCATTAATTTATATATTTTATTATATGCAAACTCTTTGCCCTTTTGATTCTATGAAATATCAAAATCAGTCAGGGAACATTAAAGTTTCCCCAAATTAGCAGAACAGCTGGGAATTTGACATTTTGAAGTATTGGACCTTAGCTAATGACTCATTCAACCCCAATTCGGGGGATCATCCGCACATCTGCAGAGGCCATAAACCACAATAGATTAATGCAGCTGACAGACCCAATCCCAATCCCATACCCAGCACCACATTCAGTCAGCCCCACTTGAGGTTGTCTTACAAATTTCATCTGTCAACTTACAGTGCCCCACAGCTCTCTAGCACCACCTCTGCCACCTCTCATTCCTGTATGCCATAAATCGTTTAAGCTTTCAACGCCCACTTGTTGAATGCAAGAAATTATGTTATTAAGTCGACAGCAATTTATTTAGTTTAGTGCACTTGTCATTAAATATAATTTATAAATTATGAGGCTAGACTATGACACCATCTATATAATCATATTTATGTTTCGAGTCGAGTCGAGTTGAAACTTTGACGCGTGGGCGACGTTGAAAAGGTCTAAGATCTGTGTAAAAATAATTGAGCAGCTCGTGAATGTCATCATATTGCTGGGGGAGCTGTTGCAACTCTATAAAGAATATTATGGTTTTTTAAGTGCTATAAAAAACTCACACACAAATTGTGTCGAACTTGTTCTGACTTTTGACACGCTAGAAAAAGTATATCAATTCCAAACTTTTAATATGCCATTCAATGACCATAAAATGTCAAATAAAGGCCATTAAGAGACGCAACTCCAATGCCGCCTCTGCTGTTAATTTGCCTAAATAAACCTCATTAAATATGCTGACCAGCAAATGGCCAATGGCCAATGATCAGAGACATAAACCTTTTCAACGCCAACAACAACAACAAATATATGATTAATAATCATCATTATTGGCGAGCCAATCCCACAAATTATGTTGTCACATGCAAAAGTTGCGCATACGCCACGTTTACCCACTCCACTCGCAGTTATTATTATTTTTATGAGTTTTTATTTCTTCTCTTTTACATTTTTCATCATTTTCGGGCTTCTCATTCACGCGTCTCTAACAGGATTATGTCGCACGCAACATTAACGACGATTCCACTAACCAAAATCCTGTCCTGTCTACCTGCCTGCCTGCCTTCCTACATTCTCAGTGTCCAGTCCCTTTGCTCTTTTCTCAAGCCTTGCCTAATTTGTCGTCTCTCCCTCGTCTTTCCTCTCCCTCTCCTCCGCTATCTACAATTTCTACCTGTTTTTGAGCAGCGTTTTTCACAGCGTGTGTTAATTTTGTTGGAATTTTCGCTTGATTATGTCCACATGCATTAGAAATACGTTGTTATTGTTGTGTTGTGTCTCTGCTCTTAACCCGCTGCTCCCTTTTGTTGTGCTCGGCTACGATCGATTATTGATTTAATTAATTATCAACGCGCTGTGTGTGTTTTATTATACTATACATTCATTGGCCGTTGTGTCGTAGATGCTTTCGTAGTAAAAATATTAATAAATTCAATGTATCCAATGTGTCTCTGCGAATGGCTTCATTGCATTTTGTAGCGACCCCCAACCGTGTTAACCCCAAGAAATATAAAAAAATTTTCTCGATTATGGTACCAACAGCTGTTCTAATAACTGAGTCGAATTCTGGGCTAATAGACTTTATTATAACTTTTTTGTATAATATTGTAATAAATCTATAATTTTAAATATTTTTAATTTTAGCTTTGTGTAGTTAAAATACTATGTCGATAGATTGTTAGATTAACTATAGGGAATATTACTAAAGTATTTTGTCTTTCTTTCAAATATGATTATAGATTCCCACAAAATAAAATTAATATTAGAATTTTGAAATTAGGCTTACTTATTTAAGGTAAATTATGGATTTATTTTATATTATAGTTTAAAAAGTTTCAGTATCTTTCAAAATTCTTTACATAATAATAGTTATAAATGATCAGTTTAATTACGATTATTGTAGTTGTTGTTACCCAAGTAAATTTGAATTTGTTTAAACGTGTTGACAACTTGTAAATGAAGAGAAATGCTTTAACAATTGTCTGGAGACGCCTCTTCATAAAGCGTAAGCTGAAGCTTCCCCTTTGAGCATGTGCCCAAGTTATTTATTTAAATTAAAATGCAGTTCGCGAGTCAAAGATACTTGTAGCAGACAAAGAGGACAACTACAATACCAATTGCAATTTTTTTGCTGCTGTTGCCCACTCGCCACTTGCCACTTGCCACTTTACAAGCCAGCTCTTTGTTGTTGTCCCCGTTGTTCGTGCGTTACATTCATAAAGCATTGCCTCTGTGTACACGCAAATTTATTGCTGATAAATTGTTAGCTTGTTTGACTAAAGGGGCCGACGGGGGCCGGGCTTTCTTATAGCGCATTATTATGGAATTGCCAGTGTTTAGGCGCAAATTGCACTTGCTTTAATTAGCAGCTAGAGAGTCATAAAGAGTCATGCAGTCATTGAGTCAGTCGGGCCAGCTGCATCGGTCGATTGTCGATTTCAATCAAAACCAATTGATTTCAATTAAATCGTGCACACCAACGTGGAGCATGAAAAATTGAAGAGATTGCACTCGGCTACCATTAACCAAAATTTAGATGTTTGGCTCTCATTTCACAACATTTAGTAGCACAAGTGGAAATCTAATCAAGCCGACAGCAGCTGAGTTAAAAGAGGTCAGCGATTGCAATAGATTTGGTTTCATATAGTGAAAGCCATACAAATAATGTAATTAGAATTGCTATGATATTATTTATAGAAACAGAGTTAAGAGAGGTTGGCAATTAACAAGAAGAATTTAAGTTGTCTTAAATAAAAATGTACAAAAATATGCATAAAGATAAAAGATATATTATTTTAAGTAATTAATTGTAAAAACTTATTTCTTATAAAATTGATCTTTATCAAGTAAAACTTCATTGACGTCAACAAAGCAAAGAAATTAATGCTCAACAAATTGTGTCAAATTAATTTGTATAAACTGAACAAAGACGAATCGGAATAAAAAAATAAACCAAAAATTATTAAAAATTCATTAGGCAGCATATAAACAATCAATAAGTCAGAGATTTAAGATGAAACGTAGAAAATCGATGGAAATAAAATCAATGAACGCGTTCCGGACATTAGGTTAAAAGTGGGCGTAGAGGGCGTGCCCAAAAAGTGAGGGGCCAACATTAATTTATCATTTTACGGAAGGCAAATCGAGAGATGCGCAAAATGCGAGACGCAGATCCAAAACAGACGGCCCACTTGATGGGAACGTTGAAAATGCTTCACTGTGGAGATTCCTCTACTTATCTGCCATTCGTTTCTGGCCAAACCAAATAAACAAGTCGATGGTCGAAGAGGAAGAACAAAGAATTGGAGACCAGGCCCCTTACCACTAATTGAGTGCGCAAATAAAAAAGATTACTCTAGGAGTGGGCACTTGTGGTTCTAGCACTTTGATTAAATTCCCCCTCTTCTCATTCTGGTTCTGGTTGACATCCTTCTCATTCTGATGATGATGGTATTCAACCAATTAACGGCATATTGAGTCTAGAGACGATCTTCAGTTAAGAGATAGTTAGTGAGTGAGTGTATACACAAGAGAGCCAGAGAGTGCCTCATTTGCTTGGAGTGCTGTGTTGTGCTGTGGCAAGAACTTGACCACAGGAAGCAGCCATTAAAATATTTGCAATAATGATGGAGGCTTCTACGGGGGAAAGACGGGACAAGCTCGTTCTAGGCCAAAAATAACTTGGGAAGAAGAGGCAGAGAGCCAACACAGCCACATTCCTTGGCCCAACAACGTGCAACCAGCAACGTGAATTTATGAATCGTTCAGCCTGAATGAATCTTTTGCTTGGGTGTCTGCCTTCTCCTCCAACTCAGTTTCAGTCTGTCTCAGTCTCAGTTCCAGACTTGAACTGTAGCTCGATCTTCGTCTACGTCTACGTCTCTGTCTCTTCTCTCTTGTGTCTTGTATTTGTTGCCAGGCGACGATCTGTGCTTTTGGCTTTTGGGGCGTTTACAACGCTTTGGTATCTTGTATTTATTTAATTGACGTTTGAACGTGTTGGTATTATAAAATAGCCACAGATCGAAAGCCCACAACCACAGCCACATCCACATCTACATCAGAGCTGGTCCAAGCCCAGGTCCAGGTCCAGGTCCAGTCTCTGGATGCGCTCTGGGGGCTATTATGACTGCATCTGGGCGTTGCTGGACATGCATGTGGGGGCAATAGATCGACATCGTCCATTGACGTGTTTTCTGTTTGGATTGCCGTACGTGCTGGCAGTCTAATTAGGCCCTGGTACTAGGCGTTGCCAATGGATTGCCTGGGTGTTAGTTTATTAAGCCTGCAGTCCGCTCCTAATAGGCTGAAATATGCGAAACATGTGCTAGGGCAATACCTATTTCAGAACAATGTGGAGGTTCCAAGTCTAGCAGCAACATTTACTATGAATCTCTAAGAAAATGACTTTCTGAAATACTTGTCATACGTATTTAAGTTCATAAAAAAAATGGATGAAACTTAAGTTCTTGATAACTTCTTTCTAATTAAAAAAAAATCTTTGTGGACTCCCACATATAACTATATAACATTCTCCAAATTCTCCCAGTTCCATTTTACTAATTTAAACTATTTTTTCACAAACATATTTCTTTGTTTGTGATAATATCTAATCTTTTGTTAAAAACCATCCCTGCTTATTCCAAAATATTTTCATTTGAGAATCTCACAAGTATTTACCCATGTAATCCTGAGTTTACACTTATTTTGCAAGCTCATCGAGCTGATCAATAAAAAAAATGTATATTTCAATTCTCTCACGATAAAAATGTCACAGAAATCTATTTCCAAAAAAAAAAACAAACACTGAAAACGTAGGCAATAAATAAACAAGTTTATGCCCCAATTGAAAAGCCATTAAAAACGAGTCTAATTTGCAGGCTACCAACGACAGACAAAGGTAGAACTGGAAACAAATACCGGACGTGATTGGATGATAGACAACTATTTTGTAGCACAATCAATGGGCTATTCAGAGTGGAATTCACACAGCCAGCTCCCACAGAGTGGACCAAAAATTAAGTTGTAGCTCTTACAAAAAGAGCAGCCCAACCGGCTATCCCAGAGACCAGAACCAGAACCAGACCCAGTTCAAAGCAGTCTCCACTCCGGGTCTACTGATAAGATCATCGCAGTCGCTCTAATAACAGCCAATGATGTGAGGCCCGAGTCGACGACGATGCTTTAGGATATGACTTGGCAAATTTGTGTGTTATTAACAGAACATTGCCGAGCCCGAAACCGAGAGATCTTTAAGATCCGATTAAAACCATTAACACATTTTGAAGCCGCTTGATAGAAATAAATTTTGTCGACAATTATAAAATCAAATAAAATGTTTTCGTTGTTTTTGTTGCTTTTAAAGATGAGATAAGTAAACAGATTTCTGATTTTTACTATTTGTTTCTTTACTTTGACTCACCAACAAATCGACAGAAATTATTGTGCGTATTTCTTAACAATTTATTGCTTATAGACAGGTAATTAATTCATTAACACTTTGTACTGTGTACTATAAACAGGGAAATCTATTTCTAGCTCTCTTCTGGCCACAGCTGTGTTGTGGGTGTTGATTAACGAGTAATGTAATTCCAAATTATGCTATGACTCAAGAGATTTCGCTTAAAATTATATAGATACATAAATATGGCAAATTGGACTCAAGTAAAGTCTCACCTAAAATGTAAATACTTGAAGGCAACAAAATCTTTCAACGATTAATTCCCACAAATGTTCAGATTCTAACGACCTTCACTTGTTAGTGCGATCTTCTCATCGAAGCTGTCATCACACTTTGGTGATTTTTGCATTTTAGCGTTCATTTGTATTTTAAAATATATAAATAGAAAATAATCAAGCTCTGGTCAAACTTATCTCAGCTGATCTCTAGAAATTAGCGATCTGTGATATTCACAGTTAGATAACAATTGAAATTTTTAGCTTGTTGGTGTCTGTTTCTATTAGAAAGCATCTACGAAAATTTGTTATATAATAACTAATCTTTTCTTAATATCTATACATCTATAGATTCACCTTCATTTATTTCTTTTAAACCAATTCTCGAACTTACATTAAACCACATTTGGGTTACACATAAAGCCACTTTATTATGCTATCCTTTCCTATCTAGCCCGCATTAATCAAATGTCTATCATATCGCAATACATTGCCATTAAAAGCATTTTTCCATATTTACTTCGTTTCCGTTGCGACCCAAAAAGCGAGGAAACGCCTCCATTCGCACTCGGGTAAAGAAAAGGGAAAGGGCAACAAAAACTAATCCTGAACCATTAACAAGCGCACACTCAATGGACTGTTCAGATTATTATTAGTCCTAATCATGCAATATGCTGATGAAAAGGTGGCCCTCAGGGCAGCTGGGAAAAAGGTGTGTGCTAATCATAAAAATCTGTAACAAAAAAAAAAGAAAAATATTGTAGTAGAAAAAGGTAGTCGGGTTACCAGGAAGAGGCGTTGCTAAAACCATAACAATGGCCTCAAAGGATAATGCGTAACGCATAATGAGAGTATTGAGAGTTCACAAAGATGTGAAGCGTGTGGCGGCAGATACTTATTTGGGAATTTTCGGAGCGATGCCGCAACTAATGGGCCCCGATAAATGAAAAATGCGGCGCAACGAATCGAGTCAAGAGCTGCGCCCAATGCGACAGTTTTCCAAAGGTTCTGATTGACAGTCAGGGCCAGAAAGACAACAGAAAATGTGTCAATTTGCAGTAATCTAATCTGTGTGCGGTCTGCTCGAAACGCCTGGACATGTATAATTCTTGAATGAAGAAAAAAAAAACACACTCACACACAAGACTCGAAACGTGGAAATTCCAATGAATAACAAGACCTATGTCATACTGTATTTAATCAATTATATATATTATATTGTTATCTCTCCTGCCTGTGTGACGTTTTGTTTGTACATATCGATCACAAAATTGTCGAATGTTGCCCGAAATAAATGGGAAAGTGGCACAGAGATTAACTTGAAATATCCCCAATTAGTTGTACACATAAATCATTCAACAGTTTGTAAGTTATTCTACGGAAGCTTCAACAACTTGCCCTGATTTGGGTTAAAGATCTGTTGTCATCGATAGCGGAGTTCGAATTCGTGCTGATAAACGAGTTGTCAAAGTGAGTTAAAGGGAAAGTACTTGAGATACTTTAGATTAAAGGCGCCTGTTGCAATGACAGATACAAAGATACGCAAGTATCTATGCTGAAACAAGCAACAAAAAATACAAAGATACAAATCCATCTATGCTGAAATAGAGACATCAAAATAAACATAAACATCTGAAAGAGTTACAGGGAAAACGCTTGAAATACAAATGTATCTATGCTTAAATAAATACGATTTATTTGTGATTAATGGCATATTACAAGTCTAGCCTAGTTAATAGATACTTTCTGGTCAAACTTAGCCAAAGTTTAGTTGTTAAAGTTGCACATCTTGTTGCAAAAAAAGAAGAACTGCATGTGTATCTATAAGATAGAAATTCCGGAGGCTTTCTTTGTCTGTGCAGTGTAGGCAAGTGCTTAAAAAGACATAAATTAAACACTCGGCTACCTGTCATCATCATCTCTCCATAACCATAATCATCATCATCAAACTGAACATCATCATCATCATCATCTTGGTCATACTCAACGTTGTCGTGTCGGCATCAAAGCTTTGATTTCAACAGGGCTCCTCTCTTGTTGTTCTTGTGTTAAGAGTGTGTTGTGGTTATTGTTGTTGCTGTTATGTATCCTACAGCTAACAATTAAGTCTAAAGTGTAGCTACACACACGTAGCAAGCAGACGACAAGAAAACTTTGTAACAAATTTCACAATAATTACGCATAGAAAGAAAAATGCGAACATTGTAGCATATGTTGCATATATTTATGTACATACATTAATGTATATATTGTACATATCGCAACTTTGTTGTGCAGTGTACTACACTTGGTGTGTGGTGCCATTGTCAAAGCCAAAGGCTCCCATTGCCGGCATCGTAGTATAAAATAAAATGCGTTTTTAATTTGCAGATGCGCGTAAAGCAAAAAAAAAAAAAAATCGTACATATAAAAAACTTGGCATGTTTCTCGTTTTTATTGTCGCCGCGATGGTATGGAAATTATTTGCGAGTGGCAAAAGCTAAGCCAGTTCAGGGGAAAAGGGGGGAAAACACTGCACCGTGACCACCTGCCTCAGTCTGACTACAACACATACAACATCTACTCATAGGTAGACAGCTGTAGATACCACAAATGTTGCGAACTTCCTTCCTTCCGCATAGTCGAAGCACAAATACACTACACGAGAATCGCAAGGAAACGCTATATGCACTGAGAATGGCAGAGAACGGCCTGTTTTTATAATATCTTGATTGGTATTGAACTAACTGATTTGGTCTATGATATTTGCATGATAATTTTCCATAGATATTGAAATTGCCAGTGTTGTGAATTCGATTTTTATGTAAGTAATTTTAAAAAGTATCTAGTTAGTGTTAATATTATTATTTAGTTTTTAGTAAAAATGGAGAAGTGTTTTAAGAATTATATTTCTTTTAAATTATAAATACTTGAAGCAAATTTTTTGAATAAAAATAGTTTATTGCAAAAGAGTTAAGAAAAACTGCGGAGAAGTGTTTCAAAAATGATAAAAGGTATTGACACTTAATTTCTTTTAATTATAAATATTTTAATTTTCCTTCTTGAAGAAAAATATTTTATCAGCAAAAAAATTAAGGAAAACTATAGTTTTTTGATAGCAATCACTAATTTCGTCATAAAAATGTTGAATAGAATACATAAAAGATCAAATAAATAAGATTTTTCAAGTTAAATTGGAATAGTTGAAAATAATAGTTTTTTTTATGAGTCAACATACAAATTAAAGATAGGTTCAAGTATTTATAGTACAGCTTAGTAATCTGAAGAGTGGGCTATTGATCTAGTGGGTATTTACAAGCCATGTAACTCGCTATCAGCGCTATCATATCCCACACAGTTCCAATCCAAAACTGACTAGCAAGTAACGCATACGACAAAACCTTTCTATCTTTATGGCCAAGGCAGATAATGTGGCCCAGAAGGACAGAGCGACAGTCAAAGAGTCGCGTCTAGAACGGTTGCTCAACGGGCATGCCTCAAATGCCAGCACAAAGGCGAATGAAAAAATGATAAAAAAAAAGAAGGAAAGAAAAGAGAGATCCCAGTCCAAGTGCAAGTCGCAGTGTCTCAGTGTCAGTCGAATAAGCCGTGGGTAATGAAATATTGCCATGTGCCAGCGCCTGCGCCTGTTGACTGACTGCAACTGCTGACTCCTGTCGCCTCCTCCTCCTACTGCTTTTGCCCACCTCTTTCGCCCCGTCGACGCTTCGGGCAAATGTTTGCCGGCAACAGCTGCTGTCGGGGCTGCCGTTGTCGCTGCTGTTGTCGCTGCTGCTGCTGTTGTTGGTGTAGGTTGACAAACAAACATGCCAGCGCATAAAACAAGAACAAGAACAAGAGCCCAGCAAGCAAGCCGTTGGCAAAGTCAAGCGAGGCGGCACTTGAATGCGGCATTGCTGCCTCCTTGGGTTGCACTTGAACGCAGCACAAGTTCCGCTGCCTCACCTGCCTAAACAGCAATCCCAAAGCCCCTTCAGTCCCCCCTTTATTCCCTCCCTAAGGCAAACCATTGAGTATTGTATGTAGTAGACATGACCAAAGCCAACTTGAGCCATACGAAATTCGCATTCACGTTTTGGCTTTTTACCTTTGCGCCTATTTATCATCAAATGCAGCACGGAGTGGCAGCCTGAAAGCCAGGCGACAACGACGGCAACGCATCCGAGGCAGCTGCTTGAAAGGAAGCTAAAAGAAAGGAATGTGTTGCCAAGCAAAGACGAAGCCTAAATACCCTAACAAATTCAGCCGTGAGGACTTCAAATTATCTAGTCTAATGTAAAATTTAATTTTCCATCTCATTAATTTTAATGGACTCTCTAGTTTATATGACTTTAGAGATTAACCTTAAGTCTGGAAATAACTTAATATAAACTCAAAATCAAATATTCAACAATTTGAAGAATATTCAGTTCAATTTATTTTCATAATTATTCATATTTATGATTTTTATATATATTATTGTTTTTTAATATTTAATCCAAATATAATAACTAATATTTTAGGGAGCCTAACTTAATATTGTGATGTAATTATGACTTATTTTTTAACGATTTTTTGATCAAGGTTTCAAATAATGACACAATGTTAAAAAAAAACATGAAACTTATGTATTTATTTGTTTTTTTTTAACCGACCGAACGGACAAAAGAGTTTTGAGTTATAAGAAAACAACATTTTTTTCTTCAGATGCATGTAAAGTATGCAAATTTGTAGAATCAAGACTCTAATCAAGAATCTAACAAATTAGATTTAAGCAATTACTAAGTTAAGGCTGTTTTTATAGATATTTATAGATATTTATTGCATAAAATTTCTGAGTTTGTTAGCTAAATGGCCACGTCTTTAAAGCATTAGCACTTTATGGAGTTCAGAAGTTTTTTACAAACAACTTTATTAAACATATTATTAAACATCTACAGGGTGTATCTAAAGTCGGAGTGGTAGGATCAGCTTCTAAAAATGAAGTTGCCATGGAAATGCACTCGAGTAAGAACCCAACGACTCCATCGTCGACATGTGATACCATTTAGCCTGAACTGCGACTGCGACTGGGACTGGAACAGGCCTTCTTTTGGACCAAAATAAAAAAAAGCTGGTGCAATCAGGCAAAATTGTTGCCAACTGTGGCACCGACTGTGCTCTGTTGCACATTCCAGAGACGACTTCGCTCCCTCTCCCTTCGACTCTCTGACTCCTACTCTTCTTTAGCATAGCGTGAGAAAGCAAAATATTGATTCAGAGACGACGCTGGCGATATGCAAAGCGCGATTAAATTCCAGAATTCCATGCACCGAAAAACCGGCTTCCGATCAAGCCTCGAAAGAGGTGCTAAATGAAGTTCTTAATTAAGTGCGAGTGGCAGATGTTGGAGTAAAAAAAAGAGAATAAGTAATAAGGATTGCCTTGGAATTGAGATTAAAATGGGATGAGTTTTGGATTTGGATTGGAGTTGGAGGAACGAGTTTTATTGGCAGATCGTTAGCCCGAGCTGCTGTTTGATTGCATTTATTGCATAATTTGTTAATGAATGGAAACTCATGACACGCTCCAGGGCAGAAAATGACAAATTAGCAACATAATTGCTTGGGTTCCAAGCATAAATACCTTAGCTCGTAAAAGTTGTGGTACGTGGGAAAGGAATGTTGCTCGCTTTTATTTTCTTCAGATTTTTATAGCCAAAGAAATTGCTAAGATAACAAAGTTAATGACTTGACATTTAATCTAATCAAAGTGTTATTTAATTTAAAAGATTGAATCACAAAGACAAGTAGATATGAGTGTACTTCAGTACGATTTGCTTTTGATTTAAAAAAAGGCATTATATAAAAATAAGTGAATCAAGATCTTTATGTATTTAGTTAATTAACTAAATTTCAAATTGAATTTTACTTCGATATCCTCTGTCTGTACAGAAAACATCCAATTTCAAAAACCTTCTCTGACTCATTTGCTGAACTAACTTATATATGTGAAGAAAAATTCTCTTCCTGGTTGTAATCTTTATTTGTGTCACAACAAGTGAATCAATATTAAGTCAAATGATTTAATTCAGTGATCATTTAGTATACAAAAATTCAAGTAATTTACATCTTTAACAATCATCTATCATTTCTTAAGTTGCCCTCATTGTAAAAAGTTATGTTTCCCCTCATACGAAACCTTCCCTCACTCATTTGCTAAACTAACTTATCTGCAGTCTCATAAATTACAATTTAATTAACATTTTCCACATGCCACGCGAAAAAAGGAGCCCAGAAAAAAAAACTATCAGGAGTGCTATAAATAATAAAAGAAAAAGAAACTGAAAAATGATTATGATTAGCACTCGTAGAATGAGAAGGAGAAGGTGGAAAAGTGGAAGAAGTTGCCTCGATCCTCATAATTAAGCGACATTTGCGGCATGACATGCAACAAAAGGCAGATTAACATAAATTTCAAGACGTCATTAGATGTTGTGCTCACAGGAAGAGACGAGGGGTAAGTAAGGCCAAGTTTTATGGGGCGCAACAAAGTCAAGTTGTTGAAGTGCCCAACACCTGTCCGAAATTCGACGAGTTATAAAAAAATATAAATTATTACGATTATTATACACTTGACAGACAGGCAGGAGACAAAACAAGGCACAAGAGAGTTGTGCCACTCAAAGATCGTGTGAATAGCGTTGGCGTACGATGATAATAATTGTTGATATCTATCTATAGACCAAAGACCTTAAGCCTTCAAGTCGCTTCTCTAATTATTAGCGCTAATTCTTTGTGAGAGAGAGACGGACAAATCTTTGGAGAGTTGTTATTGTTTTCAGTTTTCTGTTTTTTTGATTGAAAGATGTGCCTAATTGATAGTCGAGCACTCGCACGAGTCTTCAAGACCCCAAAGACAACTGCGGGACAACAACTCGAGACTCGAGACTCGACTCAGACCTCAAGTGCGTGTCATTGTGTAATTTGGCTTGATTATTATTAATTTGCAGACGCCGTCGACGTGGACGGTGCGGGTAATTGTTTTGAGGAGGTTTCTTTCAACCGCAGGCCAAAATATTTATTTGATTTGCTAATGGAAACACACAGAGAGTCAGAGAGAAAGAGTACAGGAAATGGAAAACAATCAAAAGAACTTACATACGTTAAATGAGCACAATCTGGAGACTTACCTGTAAAGAGAGCAAAAGAAAATTGTTTTAAATTGAGGTTATAAAAGCTACATATCATATAAAAGATAAAGTGAGGAGCAGATCAGATACTTCTTTCAGTTTGTATTTTTTTAAATTTTGTCTGAATTTCTATTGTTCGCTATTGATATGTTTTGGTCTTTGACTAAAGATCTTCGATAATCTGCTGTGGTTTAAAGAGCTTTTTTGTTTAGGATTGTTGTTGGTTTTCTTTTCGCTTGACTGGAATGTTGGTTACTTATGCCTTTTGGTGGATTCTTACTCAACTTATCTCATATTTAACTCACGTGTAGTTTTCATGGAACTCACACAATAATTTATACAAAACGCAGTTCAATTTGGACTTCCTTTATTAGCGAGCTCAGGTTTCTACGCCTCCACCCAAGACTTCATCTTCCTCTTTCTTTTTAGCGGCTTCTACAGACAGGAGCTGCACTTTGTGTGTGTGTGTGGTGTGTGTGTGTGTGTAAACAGTAATGTAAATTTCACAGAGCCAGACTCGAGAGACAGAGAGTCGTACTTTAGCAAGATGATTGCATCAGGGCAACAGAGCCTGGCAGTCAATTGACGCTTTGTTTTATAACTTCCAAGCCATAAGATAATAAACAAAAGTTTCGATAGCTCTATCTTTCTCTCTCTGTCTCGCACTCATGTCGTTGCAGTTTTGGGCTGCTTAGGTAGTCTGTAGACCTTTGAACGACGATGAGTCTTGTTGCAGGATCAGAAGGCGCCGACAACAACGACAACAAGAACTGAAAACCACCAAAGGTGATGACTGCTGTAATTGTTGTTGTTTCTTGGTAAAAGGTGTTGTACACACACACACACACAGATACAACAAGCATATACACATGGGATTTACATTTCCTTACCACAACACCTTACCAAGTGCTCCTCCGACTCTTCTTTGGTTTGTCTGTGAATTTCGTTGAAGTTGCCTTTTGACTCTTGAGGTGCAAGAGGTTCAGGATAGGGTAAAGCTACTAGAAAAAGAGACAGATAGAAACATACAGACAGACATACATATTACCGGTTGGGTCTCCGGCTATGCGCTTTGAAGTTGGATTTACGCTTAAGCTGAGTAGCAACAATTGCTTTACACTCCACACACAAGCGAATTTGTCTAAGGATTCTCGAACAAAAACAATGACAGCGCTTGTTAACTTGCCTAAAGATTTGTCTAAACATAACTTCTAAGTAATTGAAGGAAATACAAATCTTTTCTTATTTCTCTCGAAAGCATTTTCAAGCCCCAAATATTCTGATATCCAATTTGGTGACGAACGTTAATAAATATAATATACATGAAATATTGGTAATAAAATATATATTGCATTCTTTTAATTTTATTCATCTTAAAAAATAGAATTAACATCTATCGCATAGACATAAATTCTTGTTACATACATTTTTCAAGTCTCTCATTCATTTACGGCATGATCTTCGCCTGCTTCTATTCCAACATTCTACTCACGTATGAATACTAAGTTTCTAATAATTTCTTAAATATTTAATCAAATTAATAAATTCATCATTTATTGCAGTTTTTTGATAAGTTCCTAAGGCCTTTCTTTCCCTTCTTTATCTTACCACTTGTTTTAATATTTCAATCGCTTTATATTAAATTTATTTTTTTATATTATACAAGTATAACCCAATTTATTATCCTTTATTATCCTTTTAATTTTCCCCTTCCGCACCTCCTCAGCTTTCCTATCAAAATTCCATTCTCTGATTTCACTGTTGCATCGAAAAATCTTACAAATCTCTGGCAATTTACTTCAAAAAGTGGAGCACAAATCGGCAGCATTTAGCATTGTCCAAGACGCCTTTCAACAGGCCACAAAAAAGGAATGAAAACAAAAAAAATGAAAGAAAAATCAGAAAAAAAATGCTTAAACTGAAATCTGGAACAACATGCCATTCCACTCAACAAAGTTGAAGCCTTTTGCCTCGAACGATGCTCATTATTAAATTTTGGGCATTGTAATGTATTTCTCGTACCACACTCTTCTGCTTTCCTCTGCAATTCTCAGCTTAATGGCTATAAAACACGCGTCGCATAACGGTTTTAATGAAACACATAAATTTTACTCGATTCCTCGTCGCCTCAATACAACTCAACTCAACTCAATTCGATTCCATTCCATGCGATGAGATGATACGAAATGAGATTCCACTTGGGTGAGCCATCATCAGCCTCAAGTGCAGTTAAAAAGCGATTGGACGATCGGAACAATCTCTGTCGTTCAATCGATCGTGAGCGTGTGCAGTTTACTTTAAAATATTGTATGTACTTGTATTATTTTTTTGGGTAAATTGAAATTCTGTATTCACTATAAAAGTTGTGATGTAAATTCAAAGTATGGGTCAAGTTTTAAATCGAAATGATAAAATCGTCAACTCAAATATCGAGTTTAAGGATTTGAAAATCATTTTCGCAAAAGTATTAAGTACTATCTTAACGCGTTGTCCTGCTAAATAGTTCAGTCTTTCTTCCTCTAAAACTTTGCATAGAATTTGCGTTAACTCAACGCATCCTTGCACAATTTACGGCCATGAATGAAATGAGTTACTACGCTGATGCCGACAAAAGATATGTACGTTTGCCGGGCCATAAAGAGTCCAACGTAGCCGAACCGACCCCGAACCAAACCGACCCGTCTCGAGTTGAGCCGAGTCGAGTCGAGTCGAGTTGAGGCCAGTTGAGTCCACTCAACTGTGAAACAGGTACAGGTACAGGTACTGAGAGCGAGACAGGATATGGACAAGCATAGACAGGCAGGGAGAAAGAGGAGAGAGATAAAGGCAGGGCAAACAGTCGGCAAAAGTACAAAGCAGTGTTGGGGTGAAAAGAGATTTCTCCTGACGGTTCCTGACGACGCGTCGCGTCGTTCCTTTTTGGTTCCTTTTCACTCGATTTCAATGAACTCGGCAAATGTTGCAAGTGCAAAGACAAAACAAATACAAACAGCTGATAAAAATGCGATAGACAACGACGACAACAACATGTATCCATGAGATACATGCACAATCGTATGGGATTTGCTTCAGATAGACATTAGATACTCAACACACACACAGACAGATAGACAAATAGACAGACAAACTATCATTACATTTACTTTTCGGTTTCAGATTACGTGTGGATCTGCGCAAGGACAATTTTTCCCTGACGTTGCTTTCAATTTTCCTTTTTCGATTACATATCCCTTTGCATTGTAATTGTTAACCATTTGTCAGCAACTTTTCTATTTGTATGGCTAATTTCCCTGCTTGGCTAAGACTGTCTCTCTGTCTCTGTGTGTGTGTACATAAAGGCAACATCCAAAAATGCCGGAAATGTCTTTATTTGCCAGCTGCGTCTCGAGTTCTGTCGTCTCAATGGTTATTTATGTGTGCGATTGCTTATTGGATTTGGCATAGACTCAATTGAAAGTTTATTAAAACGTATGGTAAGGGGCGAAAAGGGACGCTGGAACAGCAGACAGATAAATGGCTGTGTTGTTGGCAGAGCTCAAGTTGCTATTAAATTTTGAATGCAAAAGTGGAGAAAGGTTTGCTCAAAACTAACTACTCTTTAATCTCAAGAAGTCTTGTTAAACCTCGAGAAGAACTTGTTTGAACTTTTAGTGTAAGAAACTGTGCAAATTACACAGCTTTAAATTCAATTGGGGACATTTCATACCGTTGAGATTATTATAGACACAGGTCAATAAAAATGTAGCAATTTGTCCCAGCTTCTAATTCAAAAAAAGTGGACAAATTTATAAGCATTGAAAATGAAAGCTTCTACAAAAGCATTTTAAATTTAAGTTTATTGGAAAGATTTAATGGAGTTATAATTCTATAAACTAAGGAAAAATAACCAAAAGTAAGCAAAGCAATCACAATATTTATAGTTTTTTAATCCATTTGCTTAAATTTTTAATCAACGATTTCATTGAATATATTTTAATATTTCCTTGAAATTAAAATAAGTGATAAATTTAATTTAAGATAATTAAATTAATAGCTAAGCTGCAGTGCTTTGCCTATAGAAAAACTATTAGATGATCTTTAGACAATTTCAAGTTATAAAGTTAAGGACTTTTTAATCTATGAGCTTATAAACGATGAAACATACACATGAGCAAGCGCTCATCTGTTGTCAGGAAGCCTTTAAAGTCATTATTTGATTATAAGATTTAAATTTATGGACAGATTATGATTGGCGCTTCCCTGACGTTGCCATAAAAGCTTAACTGAGATCTTTCTGCCGCCTTCTCCGTTTTCTATGCCATTTCCAGTTCCAAATGCGTGGGCAGCAAAGTCCAAAATAAAAACTTGTTGTGGCATCGTTTGAGCTACCGACAACGACATGGAAGAAGACGAAGACACAACAGCATCCACATCCACATCCACATCTACATCAATATTAACATCAACATCCACATCATAGATATCCACATGGTTATGGTCTAAGCGCCTGCATCGTGTGGGTTGTTGTCTGTTAAATTTATCGCTCTTGACTTCTACGCATTTGATTTCATCTGCCTTTTTTTTTGTTATTCTCATTTTTTTTTGTCTTTTGGTTATTTTATTTGAAATTTACCTTGCCAGTCGCTTGTCAAAATTAGTTTTCATTTTATTATCCACACATCATCGTTTGGATTTGTCGGCTAGCGACATTTTGAGCTCTTTCGGCCTTTGGGTCTCCGGTCTTTGGTTTCAGTTATTGGTATTTTTTGTTGGGTTGTGGGTCTTGGCTTTCCGGTAGCCTCTGGCCCATAAAACCCACAAATTTATGGCCATCTGACGCTTTGGCACTTGTGTTATTTGTATTTTCTTTTGTCTGCCTCTGTGTGGGCTTTTCAATTTTTCCTTTTTTTTTTTTTTTGTTTCATTCACATAACATATTTTATAAAAATTAATTTTCATGTTGCTTTATTTTATGTATATTTAATGTGCTGCGAGACGGGGCTTGGCGATCATTAACGAAATTGTCACTAAAATTTAATGGCCTGTGGCTAGATTCATATTTAACACACTCAAAAGTGGTTTTATAGCTCGAGTATTTTGACTTGGGAAAGGTCAACAGTTCTCGCTGTGCTCAAACGATATCTAATAGCATATATCTTCAAGTATTTGCCAAATAGAAATAAATAGAGCTCAATTTGCAGTGCACAAGCTGAGCGGCTTTTCCACTTGAGCTAATGCTTACAAAAACAAACACAGCAGCTGCCCCGAAGAGCGAGAGAAAATGAAACTGAAACTGGACCGTAGCCAACTAATTGAAAACCATTATTTGCCAGATTAGGCCAAAACAAATGGCCAAGGTTAATCGCGAGATTTGCATGATGCTCGGCTTAAGGCTCAATGTCTCCTTAACGAACTGTAGGAAATTGAAACCCGAGCAAAGCAATTGCATTTTATTTTAACTGAGGCTTAGGCTCAAGACTCATTGCGAATTCCAAACCCAAACCCGTATTCCAACCCAGACACTTGACTATGTCAAACGACCTTTGATGGGTGAGCTGGGATAAGAGTTTGCAGCGGCCTTTAATGAACTTTTAGATACGCACGTAACGCTCTCAGATATGCTATACATTAATTACATGGCAGAGGAATCATCGAGGAAGACATTCCCTGGCGTGCTTATCAACAAACGCGCCATCAAAGTAGGTGGCGTAAATTAACAAATCTTTCATGTGACCTAATTAAATCAACGCGAGGTCGTTTCAATGATCCAACAGTCTTCTCTCTCTTGTTTCTTACCTCTCTTCTATATCTCCGTTGTCTGAGGCGTTGCTGCAGTTACTGATTTGTTGCCCCAGCAATCCAGCAATTTAACATTCGTCATGCTCACGGCCAAGCAAAATAACCAAAAGGCAGACAAACTTGGCTTCGGTCTACAGTCTACACATTGCAGCGTCAGCTTCATCTCATTTAAGTGGCCGATTGGTCAGCGGCATCTTGGGAAATCTGCTCAGCAGCAGCATCAAATTTGTTTGCTCTGGGGGGCAGGCAAAAAACTGGCAGGAGAGACTGTGTCTAAAGCTGAAGTTGCTGTGACCAAGTGGGGCAGCAACGAGACAACGAATCCGAAGAGGCATCTCCTAAGGAGGCATGTCTATAAAGTCAGGAGTGCCATCAGCAATGATGAGTAGTTCTTGGCAATAAGCAAAAGTGATCAGTTTGAATTGCATTAAAGAGCGAGACAAGTGATTCTTTGTAAGCTATTGAGAGCAACTCGTTTAATGCTGATCTTCATGGAATGATGATGATACTCAAAGCAATAAAGGAAACCTACAACTTCACTTTTTATTAAGTTTGAACAATTGAAGAAATATTCTAAAGAGAATTGAAGAAGTTGATCAACTATCTTTAGTGGATCTCCAACGGTGGACTTGATTGTTAAAATAATACATGGAGTTTTAAAAGAAAAGATCGATGATCTTGAAGGGAAATTTCTACTAAAGTTCAGTCATCCTCAGGAAATCTTTTTTCTTAGTTACTTAGCTTAAACAATTAAATTAAGTTTCTAAGATCTAAAAATAAAGATCAACGATCGTTAAGCGACATTTTAGACGTTCTTTTAATGGAACTCCCTTACTTTGCTAAAATATTTGAGAAAAGTTTTTTAAAGGAGAACATCAAATTGAGTTTTGTTAATTCTTTAGTGTAGATCGCCTCTTTCCAGATATTAAGTTTAAATTATTGAGAGCAGTTTCTGATGTGATTTGAATAAATAGATCAATGAAATTTCGGCGATCTTTTAATTAATTCTTCAAGGGAACCCTTTGCCGATCTTTAGGTAAATATCTTAGTCAGTTAAAAAGGGATCACTTGTGAAACAGTTAAGATACAATTTTAGCTGGTTTCCTGGAACTTTAATGGACACTCCCTGCGTTTATGATGATCCTCAACCTACCCCAGTAGCTGTGATTCATGCATAATCATGTAGATCAGTTGCCAGATTGTCATAAATTTCATAACCATTTTTGTTGTCTACAATGTCAAAACTTGTCTCGGTTCACACCCTCAACTGTTAAATTTCGCAATATTATACAATTAGTAGATGACGCTGACAGATCTTTCTCTGTCTCGCTGGGCAAAGCATTTCTTAACCTTTTTGTAAAGAAGACACAAAAAAAAAAAAAAAAAAAACCGCGCGAGCGCTTTCAAAACAAAAGATGACAACAAAGAAGCCTTGTCAGCATCGTCAGCCAAGTTCTAAGAATGAATCATGCTGAGTAGACGCCATGCGAAAACTCGAGACGAGTCCAGAGAGTAATAGAGAGAGCGAGAGATGAAGAGAGAGAGGGGAGATCTCTCCTCGAGCTGGTTGAGCAACGACTTAATTGCCACAAACTCAACTCGACCCAGAGCACAAGTGTCGGAGCCCAAAAATAGTTACAAGCCAAACGAATCAAGTTGAGAAGAGACTGAGATAGAGACAGAGACTGCAAATGAGATGCAGATAGAGATAGAAGACCAGAGCCAGAGCCAGACGATGACCTTAAAGAACCTACACGGTCGGCATATTTTTCAAGGGCCTGTTGATGTGCCCAATGATTCCCAGTGTGAGAGAAGCAGCAGCAGCAAAAAGGTCAAACGTGGCCACTTTCGAGATACCAAAAATGATATATACAGGAGTTGCCCATTGTGTCCCAATGTACAATGTCCAAGTTAGTGTGCCTGTGTGGTCTCACCGTCTGTCTGTTTTGTTGGGCATGAAATGTTAAAATTTCTGTAGCGTCAGCAGAAGTAGCAGCTCCTTAAACAAGTTCTCTTTCTAGAGCTGGAACTAAAGTTGAAACTGTAGATGTAGCTCAAGCTGAAGCTGGAACTGAAGCTGGCGCATTCCTTCATTCCGAACCAGGCAGCGTATTTTGCAGTGACTTTCATATATGGACTGTTGCGGGATGCCGGCGTTTTGCCGATTTGGGCAGCTGCCCAGATCCATCTCCATCTCAATTTTTCCCCTCTTTCGCCTGCTGTTTTGTGGTGGTTTCGTTTACCAGCATACCAATTTGGTCGCTGCCTTAACACCTCCGAAACATGCAAGGATCGAGAGCTGCCAGAGACGGAGATGGAGACGAGGCTGGGCGGTCGCATGGATTCCATGTCCATGTTTCATGTTTTATGCGCATAAAATGCATTTTAATTGTTGCATTTGAAAGAGCTGAGATCGCGAGAAAGAGTGCGTGATAGACAGAGAGAGAGAGAGAGAGAGAGAGAGAGAGAACATCTGAGCATTTTCTCACGCTCTGCCAAAGAGATTATGTAGTCGTCTCGTCGTTTTTGGGCAATTTCATAATGTGCTCAAAAGCGTCCAGCGGTCCACAACATGGCAATTATCCACGCCCCAAACGGCAGCTCCAAATAACAATTACATTTTACATGTTTATTAATAAGCAAACGATATATTGAGAGCAAAGGGGAGTGGTAAGGGGAAGGGTGGATAGAGAGGAGAGGGATGCCCAGAAGCGTCGGTCCAGCGAGTGAAACATATAGATAATTAAGTAGTTAAGAGCTGAGACTAGACCATGAGCTCCCTCTCTCTCTCCCTCTGTCTCTATTTCTCCCTCTCTCTGTCGCTCTCTCCCTTCTTAACTCCATCTAGTGCCTTGTTAGGTATACTTGAAAGCATTTAAGCGCCGCAATACTTCAACTCTTCCTCTGACTGCTCCACCTTGTGCCTCTTGAGCCTCCAAATGGAACTTCAGGCAAATGAAGCATTAAATCGTGCAAACAAACAAGCGACAGCAGCAACTATACGTATATGTGTGTACAACAAAGTTGTGTGCCGACTCTAGATAATAATAGTCCGAGAGTACGCAAAATACATAGATGGGGGAGCTAGGGAACTTGGCCATAGCATTTACATAATGAGCATGTCGGGGGTTAAGTTTTGAGTCTTGAGACTCGGCGAATGCCAAGAAAGCAAAACTTGCAACATGCGACGATAGACGAGGAGAGAAAGAGAGAGAGAGCGAGAGAGTTGGGCCAAGGGGGGTAACCATTCCCCAGTCTAGGTCCCACCATTGTTATGACATCTAAACAAAGGACGCGGTCTGGCCATCAACAAATGCAACAATGTAAAGGACGCGAGACGAGTTGAAACCCAAGAAGTTATGCCTCAAAATGTGAATGTAGAAAACATGCAGAAAGTTATAAAACGAGAAGTTGGAAAAATAAGATATATAAGTTCAGAGATTTACAAAAAAAATTAAGAAAATGTAGCTTGAAAATTTGTGTTATAACTGGAAAGGGTTTGAAAAACAGTTTAAATTTAAACTATAAATATATTTTTAAGCTTTAAACTTAGATTATAAAATGAAAACTTCAAGATTCCAGTCATGATGAATATTTTCTATTATGCAATAAGAACTGTATTTAATAGATGTATGGTTTCTTTAAAAGTTATTATGTATTTTGTCACGAAATATACATACCAAGCAAAATTTATATTACAAAATTAATGATTGAAATAAAGAAACTTCAGAATTTCCATAAAGAGTGTTTTTTTTTTTAATTATGTATGAGTAAAAAATATGATTAAAATATTAAATATCGTATATGTTAAAAGAACTAAGTGGGAAAGCATAAAGTAACTGATCAAAAACAAAAGCTGATGAAAATTTGTAATAACTATCTTTAACATAAGTTTCACTTATCTAAATGAAATGAAGCTTATTTTCTTCACCAATTTGTGCATAGAATTTGTAATCTCTGAACATCTCTGGCTAACTGCCAACTAATTGTAATGCTTAATGACTCAAGTCTATTAAAGATTATTGTAGGAGTTCATAAAATGATTCAAGCTCAATTCATGTGGAGAGGGAAGGCACAGTACAGGAAAAGACTGAAAGGCAACACCACCAAAATTTCACAATGGTCAACAATGCAACAACTTTAGGAATTATTTCGCATAATGATGATATAGTGCCGCATAGGCTGTGGCCCCGTGCAACACAACTGAAGAATGCGGTCGCCAACGACAATGCAAAAAGGGCCCCAAAAACCCAAAAGATGGAAAGAGACAGAGAGAGAGAGAGGGAGACTGGAGTGGAGTGGAGAAGAGAGTGAAGATAGAGGAAGTGGCATGAAGTGAATGAGAGGGCCATTTAGTTTTGGTCGCTGGAAAATGATTAATAGTCGTGGCGGTTGCTCGCTTGGCCCTGGCAACGAACGACGGACAGCGGACAGAGGACGACGGATGCAGTTGCCGTCTAAGTGGAGCAGCAGCAACGAAAAATCAGCGGCGCTGTAAATTTCCTTTGGCAAAGGTAGCAGCAGTAGAAAGAGAGATGGAGAGAGAGAGATAGAGACAGTGTCCATGGGGCAGGCAAGAGATGTTGCTGGTCTCAGTTCATGTTTGATTTTGTATCTCTGACTGTGAGAATGTTGTACGTGTGAGTAAAGATTTCATGTTGCCTGCTGCCGTTCTCTGCCACACTTGGCCCCATCATTCTCTCTCTCTCTCTCTGTCTGTTGCTCTCTCTCGCTATCTCTGTCTTTTATTTTGAACGATTTAATGTTTTGTGAACTGCTTAAATTGTGCAAACAATTTGAACTAAGTGCCACAATGAGCTGAGGCAACAGCAGCGAGAGTGGCAGCAGCAGAAAGGAGGAGGAGGTTGCACAAAGCTTTTTGATGTTGTTCGGGGCACCGTCTCGTACCTTGGACCTCGGCGCACAGGAAGTGCAACTTTAATGAAGCGTTTAAGTGGCAGTTGTTGTTACTGTTGTTGTTGTTGTTACTGTTGCTGCTGCTGATGATGCCAGCGATTTGGAAGGTGTTATGCAGCTGTTGTTGTTGCAGTTGCAGTTGCTGTTCAATGAGGCAGCTGTGGGAATGTCAGGTATGCCCTGGGAATCGAGCCAAAGTGTTGGCCAAAATTAACTGCTTATATTGTTGCAACTTACACTTACACCCGCTACCTCTACTTTATTGACTTGTCTCATTCCTCAAATATATTACATTATTTAAACTAAACAGATACGCTTTCAGCTTCTTTGTGTGCCCTTAGCAAATGTGTAATTTAATAACTTGCCAAGAATCTCACAAGCAGACAAAGAAAACACCAACTCTCCCCTCCCCCGTCACATCTTCTCGTTCAACATGATTCATGCTTGCAACTCCAACGCAAAACAACAACAACAACACACTGCCAAGAAGGAAATAAAATTCCACGCAAATCAACTTGAAAACGAACGGAGCGATAAAAAAAAAAATCTAAAAAGATGAGCTATATTTGAGTTGGCGAATATTGAATACCCTTGACAGAATGCTAATTCCAATGACAACAACATATGATAAAGTTATGACTTCCATCAAATTGTTGGCTAAGCTTCAGTTAGGTTTAGATCTAAAAAATAATTTAATTAAAATTTTTTATTGGTTTTTAATTCTCTTAATCTGCAGTTTTTATGGTAAGATAAGAACATACTATAGAACACTTATGATTTAATTTGGTCATAAAAATTATAATATATGCAACAGCTTTAATTTAGTTTTAAAAATTTAAAACCTATTTGAATATGTACTATATATAACTGATTTTTTAAAAACAATTTTAAAACTTTTAAAGAATTAGATCTCGTTATTTATTTTGAACGAAAATTTAGTCCTCGACTGATGGATTTCATGATAGTTTAGATAAAAGTTATCGGACTTTAAAGAATCATCAATAATATATGGTAAAAAATAGTTTTGATTTTTATTTTTATTTAAATTTTATATTCTAAAGATACGAAGTTTTTTGCATTAAAAAAGTTAATACAAATTATTGAATTTTATTTTTAATATCAGTTGTATGAAATTGTAAACTGATTCATCAGATATACAGTAAATCAAGTAATTGCTTTGAGAAATTCATTAATTTTGGTAATTTATTGTTAAGAATATAATTACTTTTTTCTAGCTGAAGTAATTTTACAAAATGAAAAAAATTTACAAGATCAAGATACGTATTTGCTTAATATGATCAGTTCGTCCCAACTTGCATATCAATGTCAAAATACCCTCAGCAAGGGCATCAAAATGCCAACTCTAAATAACTTTACAGCAGAGCTGGAACAGAGACAGAGACAGACGTTCTTCGCCTCTCGACTCTTCTTCCCCCTTGTTCCTCTTCATGTTCCTTTGGCAGTGCGCGTCGCTCGATGATTCTCCAGTGGAGATTCTCCACTGTCCAGTCAGCGAGTTTGGCGCATGCGTCGACTGCTCATCGATCGCTCTCTCTCTCTCTCTCTTTCCCTCTTATTTGCTGTCTCCCATGGTTCACAAAAAAAGGGTACCAGTTTCAAGACCAGTCTCAGCAGAAGCCACAAACGAAAAGTCTCTCAAGAAATTCCTTTGGTACAACAACAACAAAAACAAAACACAAAATAAAATAAGACCAACAACAACAAAAAATCAAAGAAATCTGTTTCAGAGCGCAGAAGGCAAAAAATGTTGTCACACCGCTTTTACACACTGACCAACAGCAGTTGTTGTTCTTGTTGTCGCTGTTGTTGCTGTTGTTGTTGTTGCTTGGGCCTAGGCCAAGTTGGATGTTGGTTAGTTGGGACGTGAGCTCCTTTTGTAGATTTTAGTTAATTTGTATAAAGCCTGAATTAATCACGCTTAATTGCAATAAGTTGGCCAGCCTCAGCACGCTCTTTCTCTCGCTCTCTCTGTCTCTGTCTTTTGTGCTCTCTCAGTTGTTTAGCTCGCTTTGGTTTTTACGTTTATTTGATTTGTTTTCAGGTAAACTGTTGCAGCCTCTGCCTTTTGCTTGTCTTCCCTTTCCTTCTCGCTCTCCCTCTCCCTTTGTCTTACCCCTACTCCAGTCACTGCTTGTACCCCCCTCCACACTCTCTCGCTCTCTTTGCTCTTTACCTGCCTGCTTTTGTTTATTTTTGGTTTTCAACGTTGCTTGATTGGTTTTTTTTTGCCTCTTCTCTCTTCGATGTTCGAATGTTTCTTTATCTTTTGGTCAAATGCAACGCGTTGCGTTGCGTTTCGTTCATAATTTCATGGAAATGCAGCGTGAGAAAGAGATAGAGAAGGAGAGCGAGAGCGAGAAGGAGAATCGAATCACAACAGGTATAGACTCCAGGGCAGTTGTTTCGGGCTTGATATTAATCAAGGTGTCATTGAAATCGTTTAAATTATGCACTCCAATCCAATGCAGTCCAGTTCAGGATTTGCCTTTTTTTTTGTCGGCATTTGTGAACCTTTCTATATCCCTCTCTCTCTCTCTCTCCGTCTGTGTGTGTTTCATTTCTTTGTTTCTTGGTTAGATAAGTTAGCCAAATAAATAGTTGCTGCAGCCTCTTTTTGTTGGCCGAGTGTTGCGAGTGTGAGTCATAAATTTTATTGGTTCTTCTCTTCTTCTTCTCCTGCCTTCGCCTGATAAGCGCCAGCGTTTAGATAAAGCTGAGAATTTCTTGCCTCGTGCAAAGACTTTTAATATCGACAACTGTTGCCCAACCAAATGCTATT
This sequence comes from Drosophila subquinaria, assembly GCA_037043405.1. Lineage (NCBI taxonomy): Eukaryota > Metazoa > Arthropoda > Insecta > Diptera > Drosophilidae > Drosophila > Drosophila subquinaria. Next base: position 717,102 of record JBAMBL010000037.1, on the reverse strand, counting down.
TACCATGTATGAAACTAGGTTAGTTGTGAAGTTGTGAGGCTGTGTGTGAGGTATACATTGATAAGCCCCATTGATAAGCAAATTGACATAAAGCCGGCAATATTCCAGACCGATTGGTGCCCATATGGGCCAAAAGAACTTGACGCGCTCTTGCATGATTTTAATTAAAAAATGAGATTTTTACTATTAAACGGGTACAAGAAACTCTAATAAATATATGGAAGTTCATAAAAAAATGTCAATGAAATATTTTTGTTTTCTTTGTATAGTCTATTAAAATATCGTATTGATACATCATCAAGGCTAAATCCAAATCAGAAAATATGAACATTCATTTTAATGCAAATTCAATTCTTTTCTTTTAAATTTTAAGTTAATTTCTATGGGATCATAAAGTGCGTTTTGAAATTAAAAGACAACTTAAAAATAAATAATGCAAAAGTTTAGAAAAAAAAATATTTTTATTAGAAAATGTATTAATTTCTTTTAAGATGCTTGAAGTTTTAAAATTTTCTTATAACTATGAAATGCAGTTTATTCTGATTTGTACATGCCTATCTTTTATCTAAAGTTAAGATATGTTTTTAATATAATTTTCATAAGCTTAATCGGTTGTATCTCAATTTTTTTTAGTATTTTTCAACATGTATTATCGAGATTGACAGAAAATTATGTTAAAGGGCTTAATTAATTGTTAAAGGGTAAATAAATTCTCCCCAATGTTTAAACATTTTTTATTTTATGATGAAATTTGTGTTCTACAAATTACTAGTAAGCATTTTTTGAAGGGAGAAAAACGCAAGTAGTGACCTATAGACTACAATACATTTAATGAATGTATATTCCTTTTCAATGTCCAAAAATTGGTATAAAAATATGTATAAAATAAATTACATATTATTTTTATATTTATTTTTTGTGGAAATAGGCTATGAAATTGCCTTGTGTCATTTATGGAAGTTATATTTACACACAAGGAAACCAAACCACATATTTATTAATTTGAAAGTAGGTCTTAAAATAATTGCCTTGTATTATTTGTGGCAGTTATTTTTACATACAAAGAAGATAAACTATTTTATTTTTAAATTTTATAAAGTAGCTCAAACATAAAATTGATAATACAAAATTTGATATCTGTCTTTCATCACTTGACTTTTAGCTTGTGTAGAGGCTATTTATAAGTATTTAATCTGCCTTATTGTATCTGTAGATTCTCTGTAGGTTCTTATTGCAATTGGGATGCACTTACCATTGCTGGGCTTTTGCGGTATCTCGTTGGCGTCGATGCCACGCGCCTGGAAAATGTGCGTGACGGCGGTGCAGTTGGGACTGAATTGGTCGAGGATCGAGGAGCCGCCAGACGCGGAGGAAGGAGAACCTGGTCCTGGTAATGGACCTGGACCTGGACCGGCAACTGGTCCTGGGGCTGCCAAGGCAGCAATGTGGGCGGCAGCTAGTGAAGCACCCTCTTGGGGTTGGGGTTGGGGGTGTGCCTGTGTTACTGTTGACAACAACAAGAACAACAGACTATTAAATATCACAAGTTGGGCGGCATTTGTTGTTACTGTTGTTTTTGTTATTCTTCTTCTCCAGGGCAGACGTTGCTGTCGTTGTTGTTGTGAACTTTGAACAAACATGTTGATATATGTTGTTGTTGTTATGAATATTTTTATTATTATTGTTGTTGCAAACGTTTGTCACAATCGAAACACACACACACGCACGCACACACTCGCAGACAAAGGCGACGACGAAGAATAAGATATTTTTATTGCCTTTACCGGCTTTTGCTTGCTGTTGTTGTCGTTGTTGTTATTGTGATTGCTGTTGGCGATTCTCTTGCACTTTGCTTTGCGTGTTACGGTAAATAAATTTGGCCAAAGAGAGAGTGAGAGAGACACTCTTTATGCATTACTTTGTTTTTGCCGGCATTGCACTTGCGTGCTGTTGTTGTTCTTGTTGCTGCTGCTGTTTTTAATGTGCATTTTAAAATGTGCGGGCAATAAGCTCTTTGGTTTCGTTTACAAAAAGTATTTAAAATCAACAACAATTAACGTAACGCTACGCATAAAAAACACGCAAATACATTCACATTCGCAGACGCGCAACAAACACACACGACGAAACCGAAGCGAAACGCAACGTAAAATAAACGTGCGTGCGGATCGAGCGCGAAAATTTGACTGACAACAGAAGAGAGTACCAAATTTAACACACTGTTACAAAACAGTCGGCTAACATAATGTAAACATCTTACATTAACAGAATGTAAACCGTGCATATCTGCTAAGAAAATATTGCACCTTGTGACGTCACAACTGGGTACTTAACATCACAATCAGCAACTTAATACAAACAAATGATTATTTTTATTGTTTATAAATTAAATGTTATTCGAATTCGGTACATGAAACTAAAGTTTTATTTTGTGAAAGGGTTAATTATTAAAAGTTGGCAGTACTTTTTAGTCAGTGAACATTTCGCTCTCTAAAAAAATTACATAAACGGCCAGTTAACATGGCAGTCCGCTGCCATGGCGGCAATTTGAAATGAATGACTGCTGAAAGTTCAATAATTAGTAATTTTTTTATGCCATTAGGCAATTCTATTCTTCAAGTTTGTCTTAATCTATCATTTTTTTTCATAGATAACTATCTCTTCTGCTTAAATTTTAAAATTCTCAGGAATTTTCGGTCAACGCTGTCAACGCATTCGCAGCTGATTTTAGCGGCCAATGTTGGGCCAAGGCTGCCACATAGCTGTGCTAGAAGTGGATGTTAAGGCTGCCACACAGTTGCTTCTTTTTTTTTTTTTTTTTTGTAAATATTAGTGGGATTCCGGTAAACGTTTTTGATTTGCTTTTGATTATTTTTAACCAAATCGAAATCATTTGACGGAACGATCTTTTTGCACACTGATTAGTTTTTGATTTCGTGAACAGCTGACAGCCTGGGCGAACAGCTAATTTACAACTAAAAAGTATACAAAATGCCGAAAGAAAGCCAGAAAAGGAAATTTATACGCGTTTTAAACGAAAGTTTGCTTTTCGATTATGTTTTTATTGAATACTCGCAGATTTAAACAAACATTTTATATTTATTTAATTATAAATACTTTAAATGCATTAGACTAACGTTCTCCATACTGATATGACAGCAGAATGTAAACAAACACCATATGCCACACAGCTGACTCAGTTTTGAGTTGAAAGCAAATCAAAATGAAAAAAAAAATCAGTCTCAGAGCTGATCTTTCGAAATCAATTAGTAAGACCACATTTCTCTGATTTGCTCTGGGCACACTGAAAATTTGTATGGAGCAGCTGTGAACAGCTGACTGAAAAATCAAAATCAAATCAAAAGCAAATCAAAAACGTTTACCGGAATCCCACTAATATAATTTTTCTTGATATTTTTTACAAAAAAAATATCGATAGTATCGATGATATAAATATCTGGGCGTGATCTTAAATCAACCATTTTTCGACCCTAATTTAGTCATGCTCCCACTAATCTTTACTATTTTTATGCAATATTGGCACTTAGATGTAGTGTCGTTTATTATATCCGAATAAATTTTAGCCTCCTCATTTTGTGAATAGAAAAAACTGACGGCATTAAGCCGGGTTCACACTGCGTCACAGACTGTCACAAAGCATTGTCACAATTCGACAGTTCTGCATCTATAACATAAAAACCCGATAGGTTCGAGAAATATGCAATTTAGCTTTACGATTTATTAAAATTTATTGTATGCTAAGGCTCCAGATGGAGCACAGAGGCACTGTGACTGTAAGTTGTGAGAGTATGTGACGCAGTGTGAACCCGGCATTAGACAAAAAACTGGTAAAAAGTAGCTCACGATAATAGCGCACAATTATATCGATATTGATATTTTCGTTTTAAAAAAATATCTATTAAAAATATATCATTGCCAAAAAATATGTATCGATATATCAATATTATATTAGCAGCCCTACACCAGTGATGTCCACGCTTATCGAATCGTTATCGGTTGCTCACGTGTCTGTTTGAAGAAATGTTATAAAATTTTGATTGTGTTTTATACAGAGCTTGCAAATAACAGTCGACCGTTTTTTTTTTGCGATCTACTCACGAAAATAACCGAAATAAACACACACGCTTGCTCTTTGTCTGAGCAGATCAATTCGGTTTTTCTTTTTTCCTTTTCGGTTGAATTTTCTCAGTTGAACTAATCTAGTAACTTTCTTTCAATAACAAATTATTGAGAAAAACCGATTGAGTACTCAAAATATAACAGTCACTAGGTGAACAAAAAATGAAAAGCTCAGTTCAAACGTTCATTCATTTTTTTCTTATGTTCCACGTTATTTTATGTTATACTTCTTAAAATTTTAAAAAGTTTACCCATAATTAGTGGCATCTTGCCCCCAAGAATAGTATGAATACCCTATTTACTCCCTGTAAACATAATAAATTCACATACATATATTATAATTATTTATTCTGTGTTAAGCTTCACCACCAATAAAGAGTTTAAATTTTCTCCGCTTAATGAGTTGCGTTTCTCCGACAAAATAAAATGAAGCGCTGAAAATGCCCTTTCAACCGATACTTGCGTCGCCGGTGTAGCCAGCACAACTTGTGCGAGCGCACTCAGGTGTGGTGACTGTAGCTTCTTGTCTCTATAAAAATGCAAAATATTATCGGTCAATGGATAAAAGTTTTCCTTTTACAAGTGCTTTTATTTGGTCTTTAATCAACTGCTCTTTGATTTTTACATAAGTCATTATGTTGCGCGACGTTATTTGGTTCATAGAAAGCGCGCTGTAAACTGGGTTAAGTATTTCACGAAATCCTTCACTATCAAGAAACAAAAATGGCTTTCCGTCCGTGGTCACTATTTTAACTAGCGAAGAAACGATTGCCTCTTCACTTGATTCGTATGAAATTTTTTTTTTTTATAACGGGTTCCACTTCAATGTAATCGTTGCTCTCAACTTCTTCCACTAATACAGCATGTTTTGAATTTAAGTGCCGTTTTAAATTTGTTGAGTGCGATCCTGCAAGTTTTACGCCGCATACGGTACACTGGGATTTTTTTTGTTGTGCGTCGAATTTAAAAAATTGTTGAACTTTTTTATTTTGCTCACGGCCCATTTTTCACAAAAATAGTTTAATTGTTAAGATATGTTTGATTATTGAAAGCAAGTCACAAACTAAAATAAATGAAAAGACTTTTATTTAATTCGCTCAATTTTAAATTGACAGTTTACAACCCGAGCCCTTTGCTTTTTAAAAATTGATTGTGGTGTGAGAATGACCGATTTGTTTAAAAACTGTGTGAACGGTTCATTTATGACACTTTAAGCAAAGAGTCCGTAAATAACAGTTATTTTTGAACAAAAACAAACGGTCGACTGTTATTTGTTTTATAGCGTTCTGTAATTTTACTTCTACCTTCTTGGCATTCTAATTTAGAAATAAAATAAAACTTTGGTAAAAAACACTACCATCCTTTTTTATTTTTACTTCAAAATTTGCTTATTCAAATCTAGCTACTTTTAACGGTCACATCTGGCAGCACTGATTCGCATGGTCCCATGTCATTTCTCTAGAATTTTCAAAAATCAATTTAAAATATTTTAAAAACAAAATTCAAAAAAGCAACAAAATGCAAAATTAGGCAAAATAATAAGCTTTCTTTTGAAATTGGTTTGGTGCAATTTGGCCCACGCGTTGCGAAGTTAGGAAAAAAGTTGTGAAAAAAATCTTAAAATATTGAGAAAATTGCAACAAAAATTGTGGTAAAATTTTCAAAATTCTAGCTTGAAAATTAATCACGTCCCACTTTTAGATCGCTAGCTCATTCAATTGAGCTGACTTTTTGAAGCCCAAAAATAACCGGCGAGCAGAAAAAGTTAGCAAGTTGAAGTGGCGTAGTAGTTAGAGTAGTGCAGAAAGCGTTTTGCCTTGAGAGCAAGCGAGCGCGCCTGCACAAAACTGCTGCAGCGTTTTGTTTTTCTTCGGTTGTCATTCTCGAGCGTACGTAATGGCCGCCGCCTTACATGTGTGTGTGCTGTTTGTTTTGTTTTGAACGAGAGGAGAGAAAGAAATGAGAAAAATCAGAAACAAGCTCCGCCTGCATTGAAAGAGAAACAAAAACAAAACAAGAACGAATTTAAAGGAACAACAAGTTGGACAATTTGCTCAATTCGCTCAACCGAGCGGAAAAGAAAAACAGGCAACTACAAAACAACCTAATTCTGAACTGATGAAAAAATCAGCCAATTCGAAAAAATAAGTGCCATTGCGCCAACAGGACAAAATAGAGCCAGTTTTGGCAACCGTGATTATATAAGCAGCCCTACTTATCTGTTTGATTTCAGTAAACTGCAGTTAAAATCGCGAAAATGTTGGACATACTCAATGAAGACTGTTGGGCAGTAATTCTACAGTATGTGGGATTAAAGGATCAATTGTCATTAACGCAAGCTTCGGAGGAAATGAATGCCGTTGTTCAAAACAACTGGAGATACATTAAGGAGGCTCACATAGATGAGCACATACTAAGAGAGTTCAACAAAAAACCAAATAAAATGCACAATTTCCTAAAGTCAGCTAGTGGATCTCTACAAGGGTTATTGCTTGACGGACCGTTCATTTACAAACTGTTACCAAAATGGAAGTCATACGACTTCCCTAAGCTTCGCAGCCTCGAATGTCGCACAAGGTTCTCAGTTAAGAATGACGAAAATGTGACGCTGCTCCTCACAGAGTTCTTTCCAAAGCTCACCAAGCTTAAACTTCAAAGCACAAACCATGGTCTTCATCTATGGAACTTTAGTCAACTTCAGGAACTGTACTTGGGCTCTTCGTCGTTAGATACCCCAACACTTGATCGGATCTTCGGCTCGTTACCCTTGCGAAAACTGTCGTTTTTTCCCTCCCTTAACTCCGAGGTTGGAGACCTTTCTACGGTCCACAAATGCGGCACCCTAGAAGAGCTGGCGATTGAGAACATTAACTTGAATTCCGTTACGCTGAGCCACCTGCTGAAATTACCAAGGTTCCACCGTTTGTCGATTATCATCCATGGGGACTATAATCGTTATATATGTGCTTTGAAAGAATTGCATCAAGAACACAGGGTGACATCGCTGTTATTCAACTGTCTCTACTCTTTCCGTGATATGGGCTCGCATATTGCGCGTTTTTCTAATCTACGTCGTTTGGTATTACATAATGATAATTTGGGTAGTGAAGTCCTCTATTTCATTTGCTCCAAACTGAAACACTTGAAGGAGCTGACTTTAATAGAAAAGCCATATTTTCCATTTACCACGGACCTATGGAACATGGTCAGCGCTTGTAAAACTTTGAAGGTTCTCAACATATCCAATAACAAGTTGAACGAGTTATTTTTGGAAGAGAGTAGCGAATGTCTAAGTCGGGTATTCCAAGGACGTGATGTAGATTCCCCAGTCACTCTTCATGTCTACAAAACTATGCTGGCTAACAATCCCCAAAAGGTAAGGAAATCCAAATTAACTTAAATTGAACAGTCAAATAACTAATTGAATTGCCATTTCAGACAATCGATGCACTCAACCATCCGTGTTTAAGAATCTCATTTGATCCAGTGCCCATGTGTCTACAATGTAAATTTACGGATAGGAAATCAATGTTTGTAACAACGGAATTTGCACCGCTTTGAAAGAACTTATTCGACTGGAAACATAGACGTTGCTAAAATTACTAATTTGTGAATTTGTACACAGAAATCTATATAATTTTAATTTATCACAGTTTTACTTAAAGGCTCCAACTGCCCCATGGATACCAGAAATTTACTTAAGTCATTTGAAATCGAAAGAAATCTATAATTACAATTAATTTTATATTAAATCAAGATGAATTAAAATTTATGTATATAAACTCTGCAGTCTTTACTTGAAAATAAGTTTCTTTTTGTTCTTAAAAGAATCGCTTTATCACTTATTTTTGGCAGCTACTCGTTAAGTTATCACCATTGAAGCTCTAAAAATTTCAGGATTATAACAGTAATATATAACGCTGCGATACTATCTAAGTATTCAAATCTCTGTTATGTGTCTCCAGGTGAATAATGGGAAATTAGAAACAATTCTTCAGTCTTTCGTTTTGTGGGTTTTCTTGATTTTGTTGTAAATTATCTAACTTCCGTTTTAATAAAGGCTCTATTCGAGTTGGCCAATGTGTCTATATGGACTGGATCAAAGGAGATTTTCAAATTCCAGACAGTTTTCGCAAACGTAACGAGCCGAAGATTCTACGACGTGTTGAAGTGTCCAACGAGCAGCAGCTTAAATGGAGTTCCTGAAGTTGGCTGAAGTTCCACAGATGAAAACCATGGTTTAAGTTTTGAAGCCTCAGCTTGGTGAGCTGTGGAAAAAGCTCCGAGAGGAGCAGCGTCAAAAAATTCAAAATTCAATAATTCAAATAAAACTTAATTGAAAAAAGAAAACCAAAATATAAAATTTCTTAAATAATGAAGTTAATTTTAAAGAAGAGTTTGGTGCACGTCACTTTTCGCGTGGTGAAGGAATTTAAAAATGAAGTAAGGAATTTTAAAACAAAAGATCCTTTGAAATTTAACAATTTTTCTGAGATTGCCACCTGTTTTTTTATGCCAATGCAATCAGCTGATTAAGGCATTTATTTTTTAGATGTGTGTGTTGTTTGTTTGCTTCGATGTTTGTTGAGCACACAAAATTTCTTGGACACGGCTTTTTAATGTGTAAAATGTGTAAAATGGAATGGAACATATTTCTTTAGAGGGTCATAATTATCAGGATTGTTTATTTTATTCACATTCGATAGTGGCCTCACGGCTGCCACTTAAAAATATCAGATTGAGCCAAAAACAGACAAAAAATGAGCCAAATTGACTAAAAAGAAGCCAAAATTTTTTTTTGCAGTTAATTTAATTTTCGCATTTAATTAAATAAAAAATATTTCGTTCACAAACACTTAACGCAATAACACATATTTACATTTTCATCTTAATTTAGTGATTATGTTATTAAATAAAAATACATATTTATTTTTCAACCTAAAACTATACAAAATAACTGATTCTGAACTAATGAAAAAAGAGCCAAATCGAAAAATAAAGTGCCATTGCGCCAACAGGAAAAACAAGAGCCAGTTTTGGCGCAAAAACGCCAATTGTGGCAACCGTGAGTGGCCTATCAAACACCGATGTTTCCGATGTTTTGCAATCATCGATGACATCGATATTTCAGTCGACGTTTCTGCATCTCTATTTTGGCGGCATTCTTCACGAAAAAATACGCAACATTTTTATTATTAGTTTTTATATTATGTGTTATTGTTAAGATTCCTTGGTGTCAACTGTCGTAAAGATGATGGCGGACAAGAGTGCCATAAACGAGGCACTGGAGAAGCACTTTGGCCACAAGAATTTCAAATCCGAGCTGCAGGAACAAGCCGTAAAATGTGCCGTGAAAAGTAAGCAAAACAAAATGCATTTGACCGGTTTGGATGTTTCACAACGCTCAATTGACTTGCAGGAAGGCAGGATGTGTATGTCTCGATGCCCACAGGATCTGGCAAATCGCTGTGCTTCCAGCTGCCGGGATTAATGTGCGAGAATCAGTTGACAGTTGTGTTCTCGCCGCTTCTGGCGCTGATTAAAGATCAGATCGATCACCTGGCCAAGCTGAAGGTGCAGGCGGACTCGCTGAACTCGAAGATGAGCAGCAAGGAGCGCGAACGCGTCATTTTGGATCTGCGCGCCATCAAGACGAACATCAAATTCCTGTACATCACGCCCGAGCAGGCGGCCACCAAGTTCTTCCAGGAGCTGCTGCACTCGCTGCACAGGCACAAGAAGCTGGCCTACTTTGCCGTCGATGAGGCGCATTGTGTCTCCCAATGGGGTCACGACTTCCGGCCGGACTATCTCAAGCTGGGCGAGCTGCGGGCCAAGTATCCGGACGTGGTTTGGCTGGCACTGACGGCCACGGCTTCCAAGGAGGTGCGTGAGGATATCTACAAGCAGCTGCGTCTTCGCCAGCCCGTGGCACAGTTCTGCACGCCCAGTTTTCGATCGAATCTTTACTATGACATCGTCTACAAGAACTCCATTGAGGATGACTTTCAACATTTGGCCGAGTTTGCCCAGCACTGTCTGGGCAATGAGGAGCACTTTAAATCTGTGCCCAAGCCACAGCGTGGCTGTGGCATCATATACTGTCGCACTCGCGATCAGGTGGAGCGCGTGGCGGTGGGCGTGTCCAAGCAGGGCGTGGGTGCAGTGGCCTACCATGCCGGCCTGAAGACCGCGGAGCGCACTGAGGTGCAGGAGGCATGGATGCGCGGTGATAAGCCCATCATCTGTGCCACCAACAGCTTCGGCATGGGCGTGGACAAGCCGAGTGTGCGCTTTGTCATCCACTGGGATGTGCCCCAGAATGTGGCTGCTTACTATCAGGAATCTGGACGCGCTGGTCGCGATGGCCTGCAGTCATATTGTCGTCTTTATTATGGCCGTGAGGATGTGCGCTCCATACGCTTCCTGCTCCAGCACGATGCTCAGCGTGCCCGCGGTCGTGCCGATCGTGAGCTGCTCACAGAGCGGGCCCAGCGTCAGTTCGAGCGCATTGTGGACTTCTGTGAACAGACGCGCTGTCGCCACAAACTCTTTGCCGACTATTTCGGTGATCCTGCGCCAGAATGCACTGACCAGTGTGATGTCTGCAAGCGGCCCAAGCAGGCTCTAAAAGCGCTGGAGACGTTTCAGCGTCTGTGCATGGATGCCACCTTCAAGTCGCATATCTCGCTGCAGGATTGCGCCGATCTCTATGAGGGTATGTTGCTTGTTCCCTGTTGTCTGTCCCATATCCCGTGTTAATTCTCTCCTCTTGCCCTTCAGGTGGACGCGCGGGCAGCAAACGCGCTGCCCAAGATTATGGCGATGAGGACTCGGATGACGCTGGAGAGAGTCATGCGGCGCAGTCCAAGCGTGCCAAGAAGGAAACGGAAGACTTCATACGCGAGCAATTCAAGCTGCGCAAACAAATTAAAGCCGCCCGGCAACTGGAGCAGGAGACGCACACACAGATTACGCGTGTGCGTCAGGCCCAGTCCACGGAGACCAAAATAGCCGGACTACAGGTGACCCAGCGGGAGAAGTATCTGGACGCCATCATAGATGCGCTCAAGGCGAATGTTCAGAGCTGTGAGCAGGACAAGGAGCAGCAAACGCGCAGCGTCCTCAGGCACAACGACTACGAGTCTGTGGGCGTGGATCTGGAGTACGAGGTGTTCCAGAAGCAACGCGTGGTCAACATGTACCGCCATGCGCTAGCCAAACAGGTGGGTGTCCAGGGGATTCCTTTGCCAGGATTCAACAATTATATATTTTACAATTAATCGTATTTATTTAAATTGTTTCCACAGCTGGCCATCATTAAACAACAAACTGCCAAGGCGGCGCTAATGCCGCTCCTGGCCGACTATGTGCCCCGGCCGGAGACGAGCGCAAAGGGCGTGTGGACAGGCGGAAGTGTTGCCTACTTTGAGCGCAAGCTGAAGGACCTGGAGGAACAGAAGCCGCAGTCATTAAAGGAACCACCAAAGGCATTGCGGGAGCGCAAGGGATTCAAGCAGGAACAGAGCAAGCAAACCTCCATTGCCAGTTTCTTCACAAAGGTTAAGCAGGAAGTGAAGGAGGAGGAGGAGGAGAAGGAGAAGGAAGGGGCTGAAGCAGAAGAAGCAGAGCCAGAAGAACAACAGCTGGGGGCCAAAACAGAAGCTATAGAAGAAGCTGACGATGAACTAATGACAATTAAAGAAGAGTCAAGTGAAATCCCAGAAGAACTGCCTTTGGAGGAGCCTAAAGAGAAACAGGAATCAGAACTAACTGAAGAGGAGAAGCTACAGAAGGAGGCACAACTTGAGTTGGACTTTGGAGACAGAAAATACAAACTAATGTCTAATGGCGATGGAAGCTACGACACACATCGCAAGTTACGCGTCTCCCACCTGGAGCAGGAGGCGCAAAAGAAGCCAACGAAGCCCTCAGCCAGTAAATTCAGTTTTTTCGGTGATCCAGAAATCGAAAGAGAACAGGAGGATGTGGAAATGAAAACAGAATCAAGCATAGATTCAATAGGCTTCACAACTGCGCGTCAAATGTTGGAGCAAAAAGAGAAGAAATTGAATGGAACAGATCAGGAGAATGAAAAGAAGCATGGAGATAAGAGGAAACAGGAGCTGGCGACAGTTTCTGGTGGTTTCATGACTGCGCGTCAAATGCTGGAGAAGAAGAGGATAAAGGAGGAGCAGACTAAAAAGCCGCCAGTTGAGCGGAACAAAGAGAAGACTGCGTCGGAGGACAAGGACAAAGAGAAGTCTCTATCGGAGCACAGTAAAGGAAACTCTTCTTCGGAGTACAAGGACAAAGAGAAGTCTCTATCGGAACGGAGTAAAGAAAAACCTTCGTCAGAGCGCAGCAAGGAAAAGTCTCTAACGGAGCATGGCAAGGAAAGGCCTTCTTCTGAGCGCAGCAAAGAGAAGTCTTCTCGTGATAACACCAAGGAAGAGTCTTCATCAAGAATCAGCAAAGAAAGATCTGGGCCAGAGCACCGAAAAGAGAAGTCTTCTTCGGAACACAAGGATAAAACGAATGCCAATCAGCAGAAGAATGATGTAAGCAAATCTGTGGTGCAGTGGCTCAATCCCTACTACAAACGCAAAATAGCCACCAAGGAGTTGTTCAAGGCACTGGCCAAGCTCATCACACAACGCATCTGCGACGGCAGCCTGGGTAAATAAATAACTAAGACAACAATTGTTTTTAAAACTGAATAATTATGTATTTCCATTCACAGGAAACGGCGATGCTTGCAAATGTTACATTAAGGAGACATTTCACAGCCTGAAAATGATTGAGAATGATCAGGATATTGAGAAATATTTTACAGTCGCCATCAAATGAGTAGGAATTCGTCAACTTAAATGGAGTTGGACCATAACTCAATAATGTTATTAATTTATAAGATTTTCTGTCAGCATGTGTAAATATTGTTTGAGTTTTTGAGTTATTTATATGCATTTTTTTTTCTTCAAACAAAATTATGATTGATCACTACAATAATCGTTTTAAGATTAAGTTTCATCCACTTTGAACTGTTCAACACATTTGTTATTGATTTCTGATTTTAGAGAAATAGAAACAAATGAAACCCCATCAATTGTACCTGCTTTAAAAAGTGACTAGACAACGAAGAGAAATTGTATTAAAAAATTGGCATACCAATAAAATTTTTAACTGCATTCATGTAAATAACTTTGTTTGTTAATTTATTTCGTTCGTTACAAAAATATTCAGTGTAAAACTTATGTTAAGTGAATTAGAAAAAAACGATAATCGTGATTTGTATTATGTTCTTAAACAAAATCGGGATTGTAAGCGACTCTCCTTAATTTTCTTTGTCTTTTTTAAAATTTCCTACAATTTGTTTTGTACATTTTCATTTCAATGATGGCAATTATGATGTTTTATGATACAGATATTTTTATATACTCGTATGTGCTTCTGAACAAGTTGTTACAATTAGCAGCGGGAACAGGGAAGATATCTTAAGACTATGCTCTCTGTAAATATTACAGTGACACACTAGGCAAACGCATGGAACAGCCCTCGGCCATGTCATTCCAGATCTCCATGCACGCCAAAGCGAATGGTGAGTAGCACATCCAGCAAATAGACCAAGGCAGTTACCAGCGAAATGGAAGCGGTTGCCATCACCAAATCCAGACGATGCATATTCGGGTGCCAGTAATTGCGATCCTTGGTGGTGCTCCAGTCGCGGAACAACAACGCCGTCACCGCAATATAAAGCACAAAGCCCGCCAGAGCCCACAGTGTCGCAGTGCGCCAGGGTGTCCTAAATTATTACACATTTATATATTTGGATTTGGATTTTTGAGTTTAATGGTACTCACATATCTCCAAAGAGCGTCATAATCAGGTAGATCGCCGTGTAAATGGCCAATGCTCCGAAGGTCACATAGCACAAAGCCATCACGCGGGGCGTGATGAAGACGCGCAGATGCGAATTGGTAGCTGGCTCATCAATAAGACCCAGGCAACATATTAGCAGGCACTGTAAAGAAGGTAAATTATTAAAGTCAAATTCGAATAAATTTAAAAAAAGATTTAAATTTATTTTTAATTAATTACTTAATCTACAATAAGATTACCCCTAACGCACTAAACGTACAGCACTTACATATAAGATTATTTGATCTGATTATAATCAAAATTGTATTAAATTGTTTTATAATTTTTTTTAAATCCTACCATTGTTGCTCTCATTTAATATTTGAATTATTATTTATTTTCTCTTCATCCTTAATATACCACCAGCAATATTTTTTCGGTTTATTTCAATTACACGTATATGTAATTGTCTTTTGATTTTGAAACTTTTTAAATTAATATTGTAGCAAAAAGAGTTATCCAATTTGTACTTAAAAGTATCTGATTATAATTATAACTTTTTTAATAATTATAAAATCATTTTTACGAATTCATACCATTATTGTTTCCACTTAATATCTAAGCGTGTTTCTATTTTCATTTATTTTTTCATCATCCTTTAATATTTTCGGTGAACCTGTAGGATTTATTACAATTATATTTAACTGTCTTTTCATTTTGAATCAGGCACTGCAACTGTTTTAAATTTTAAAATAAAAATAACGACAGTAAACATATTATTAGCTAAAAGTATTGGAAGAACAGTATTTTATATATTAAAAAACAAAGTAACGAAGTTCGAGTAATTTCGGGTATTTAAAATTCAACTATGATTGTTACCATATTTTCATTCTGATTACTTATATTATTTATAATGCACCGTAAAATATTGAATTAAAAATTTTAAAAAAATGTAGTGAATATTCCGAAACAATATAAAATATCTCCTACTTAAATTTAAGTTAATGTTTATTTTTAGTCTGTAAGATATTACATTGCGTGTTTAACTCACCAACTCGACAATTTTGATGCAGATCAGGGTGTAAGTTGCCTTCTTGTTGCCATTGGTCGTGGCAAAGGAATTGTCATCCGCCGGCGACATTTCGACGCGTGAGATTTCTGTGTGGAATGATATGAATGAATCAATCAATTATCGAGTTAAACAATTAAATGGAATAATTTGATCAGTCAACGAAATGCTTCATTTGTAGAAGTAATCACAAGTACCTATTGAGCGCAAGTAGCTCATAATGTTTGATCGTTTATTAGTTTATGAAGTATTCTCCTATTTTTGGGCAGCCTGTCAATATAAAACATTTGCGAGAATTTTGTTCTTCAGTTATATCTGTCTGGGGCTTATAGTATTTGCCATATTTGTCTCTCTTTTTCTGGGTTATTTGTTAGACTCATTAGTGCGCAGTGGAGCGTGTTGAATGCCACGCAATGTGCTAAAGAATTTGTGTCAATTGTTGTCGCTGCTGTTGCCTCCCACATAACTTTCAAATGGGCATCTAATTGATTGTCGAGACGGGTATGAGTGCAAGTACGAGTACTCGAATCTAAGGGTTCGATGATGTCACAAAATGGGTGTGGGTGCTAAGCTACTCTGACTGCCCCCAGCTGCATACAAATGAGCCTAGAAATGAATTGTTCAAATCTGTCAACAGCTGTCGCAACGCGCAGTTTTATCAACATCAGTTCATCAACTCGATAACTCATTCATTTCTAATGGCGTTCCATTTAGCGTGAAGGTAATTATGGGTCATTCCATCCAATCCATCCAATAATCACAAACAAGCTCCAACACTTTCATTGTTTTCATTCTTCCATAGAATATTCATAATACTCGGTACTTTGCGCTTTATGGTTCATTTATTCGAACACTCACGCATTCATTCATTCATTTATGTCTCATTCATTGATTAAGGCTAATTGCATTACAACAACGAAGCAGCCACAAAGCGAATAATTCAAAATACATACCATAATACATACATAGTTGACCCCCTTAACCTCCCCTCTGACTTCTCTCAGGCAATTAAAATGCAGACTGCAATCAAGAAATAAATCCCCAACTAAAAACTTTCCCTCTCTAGCTCTAGGAGAACAGGAAAGAAGGAGCAGAGAGAAGAACAGAGAGAGAGTGAGCATGAGTGAGATAGCATGTGACGCCCTTTTGGTGTTAGCTTTAGCTCGAGCTACTACTTAATACACATTTTAGTGTCTGGGGTCTAAAACTCTGCAAGGTGCTTAACTGTTGCGTGTTTGTTATTATTGTGGACTAGAAAAATAAAGCGTAATAAACTTGCGAAGAATTTGGGACAAACTTTCTTGTACCAAAACAATGAGTACTCTATATGGAGAGTATTTGATATAAAAAACTTGATACAATTTTAAATAACATTCAAAGTAAAGCCAATTAATCTAAACTAAAGGAAAGTGTTTCCAGAGGTAATTTAGAAAGAAAATATTAAATTTATAAAATCATTATAAACTACAAAAAATTATTTTTAAAAATGTCGATTTCTTTGTATTCTACACTTTAATGAGCTAAAAATAGTTGAACATCGCCTTAAGAACTCGATAGAAACCAAACTTTTTGAAAAATTGATTAAGGCCAATTTTATTTTTAAATATTTGAGATGTTTAAAGTAAAATATATAAAAAATACTGTAAAAGTAAAAATTGGAATATAGTCTTAAAAATATTTGTTTTAAACAGGGTATAAAGCCGAAATGAATATCGGTTTCGGCTACGGTATCGGTTATACTCTCAATTTGGTTTGCGGAAAACGGTTACAAAAATTTTTTGTAAATCGGTTTCGTAATGGCTATTGATATTTCGTATGTTTCGGCTGTAGAATACCGGTATGATTTCAATTTAAAAAACAAATAAAATTGTTTTTAAAAATTTAAAAATTTTTTAAATATAAACATAAAATCATTTATTTCGAAAAAAGGAGATTTATTAGAGATGTTCAGTATTCAAATTGATAGCAAAAATAAAAGTTTGAAATCGATGATAGCTCCTTAACGGGAAAATTGAATCTAATGGTTGATTGTATTTCGGTTTGAATAATTACAGTATTTGGGTTTAAATCGGTTTATACCGGTTAAACGTTTCGGTTTTGGTTACGGTTTTCATCCCTGGTTTTAAATATACAAATTAGCTGCTATGAAATCAATTTATCATTGAAAATTACTTCAATTGAATTTAATTTAATATATTTTTATACAGAGAAGTTTTGTTCAAGAGTATCTACCTTAAATATTTCAAGTTCTCGGTTCCAAAGCTCCCAAACTCCCAAATACTTAACGTAATATCTCAACAATTTCGACTTCATGACAATGCGATAAAAATTAGACAATTTTGGTTAAGTAATTTTCTCAAAGCACTCATTATACTCGAAAAAGGAACACTCAAATATTCAAACTGGGCACGACCAAGGTGGACTTATACCTGGTGATGTATTCGCTCGACGTGCCCTCTTTTTCGGGGCGGAAACGTCATTACGAAAGCAAACATCGTAGTAAGCGGTTGTATTAAATTCTCTAAAAAATGTCCCTTGTGTGAAAAATACATATGCCGCTCGAACGCAAGTCGTTTGGTTTGTGTTTCCAGAGATATGAAAAAGAGACAAATAAATGCAACAGGAACTGTGGAAGCATGCACCGGTGAGCAGCTTCCACAAAGAGAGCAACAGGGATAACAGCGTCGATGCTGACGGCTAACAGGAGCTTAACAAATATCCATAATCACAATTAATTAATTGGTTACCTTCGGGTCATTACAGGAACAACAAGACAAACATGCCATTGCATTTTATTTTCATTTTATATATTGCACAGCGCACAAAACGAAAATGAGTGAAGAGTATAGAAAACAAAACAAAACAATTTTTCTATATATCTATCTCTGTCGTCTCTCTCACGTCAGACTCATTTTGACAATTCCGCCCCGAGAGAGAGCGAATACATCACCAGGTATAAATCCACCTTGGGCACGACAACAGTATTTATGTTGTTGCTAACAAATATTTCACGTCTTTTTTTTGTTAGCCAAACCAAAACAATTTGGAAGAAAGCCAAAAAAAATAAATATGTGTGGCAAGAAAAAGAAACAACGGCTCAAACAAAACAGCTACAAAAAAAATGTAAACAAACCGCTTGACCAGTCGAACGGGTTTTGAGAACTGTGAGAAAAACAACTTATAAGAGATGGAGAGAGAGAGAGAACATGACAGCCACACCTGTTTTGCGCTCGCGCAGCCACAAAACTTGCTCTCTCTCTCTCTCTCTCTTTCTGTGGCGTTTTTAAGAAGTCGGCACAATATTTTGGCCGGCAGTGTGCTTTAACCTCGTTTCGCTTTCAGCGCTTCGGCAAGGGGCAGGAGTTTCTTAAAAGGGCTTGGCAGGGGGCAGCCCTACAACTGGTCTGGTTACTACCAACTGGTCGGAATGGGTCATCGACTTGCCAGTTATGTTGAGGTTGATTTTGATTTCGATGTTTTGTTTTGCTCAGCCATTCTTAAAGCCAAAAAGAAAAGAGTCGACTCCATTTGTTGTGTTTATTTCAGACACATGGGTATTTTCTCTCTCTCTGTCTCTCTCTCAATCCCTCGTTTAATTAGCTTATTTAAATTTCAATTAATTTCAACATTTCCTGTGGCAACAACAGCTGCATCATCTCTGGCATCTCAGCTCAGCTCATTGAAAAACATAACAAAACTCGTTTTCCTTTTAACAACGCAATATTTGCTCTGCTCCCACTCCCCCTTCCCACCTCGCCCCTTCGCCCTCCCGCAGTTGCATTCATATGCACAACTGGTTAACTGGCTTTACGGGTAGACACACTTTCTGTTAAGGGGCGCCTACTGTACTTTGCTTTCGCCCGCTTAAGGGCAAACTGAATGAAATGTTGCGATTTTCCCGATTGTTCTTTTGTCGTTGTTGTTGTTCTTTGTTGACCTCATTTGGACCCACTCCCCCAGATTGGCCAGGTAGTTCTCCCACCCACACATGACACTCGGTCCGGTCATGCAATTTGATATAGCAGGTGGGGTTGTTGTTGCCTAGGCAGCCCCCTTTCCCCGGACAGGGGACATGGGATATGGGAGGGTTGGCCAATTCAATGAGAAAGCCCACAGCTGAAGGTCAGTGTCAGTTAGGGAGTTAAATAAGGTCTACAAGTAAATTAAAACATGTGCTCCTTTAAAAATAAAGTATTTTAAACTACCCAAATACAATTATCATTTCACCAAGATAAGAAAAATACCAAAAAGTATACTTCATTATATTAAAACCTCTGTAAAAAATTAATTGCCAGCATTTAATCAAATTCTCAAGTTTCGAAATTGATTGTTAAGTATTTGTATAGAAATTTTATTCCTTTATTTTTAAAAATTTAACTTTAAAGCACTACCAAAATAATATTCGTTAAAAAATTTTATTAAAATTTGCTATATCGTTTAAATTCTTTTATGCATACATATTTTTAAATTTCCACACTCAATATAAATACCACAAAAATACTAGATAATACCAACAATTAACAGCACTCATTGCCGTTCAAAACAACAATTTTCAACCAATAAAAAACTTTCGAATTTTCAACTTGTTTCTATTAATTGTCCACAATTCAAGTAATTTTGTAAAAATTGGTTTTAGTATTTTTATTTTTATATTTATTAACTTTAACTGCAAAGTACAGCAAAAAACCTTTTTTATTGAGAAAATTTAATTTAAATATATAATTTTTAAAAGTCAACAAATTTTTAAATATGTATTTTAATCGATTTTTTATTCATTTTTGTATTTTTTTATATTTTCACGCAGTGTCAATATAAATACCACAAAAATACTAGATAATACCAACAATTAACCGCTCTAATGGGCGTTCAAAATTACAACTTCCAACCATTAAAAAAATTGTAAAATTTCCAACTTGTTTCTAATATTTGTCTACAATTTTATTAATTTTTTCAAATTATTTCTAGTATTTTTCTAAGTCTTTTGAGAGCATTTTTGGTAAATAGCACGACCAAATTGGTTTCCCACAAGTGTTGCGAGTGAAATTGTTTGTGAATCACAAAAACAAATAAACAATATGTTAGTCAGTGTAAATTGTGCATAATTAGCAACAATATGTTACGCTCTTGTTGTTGTCGTTGTTGTGTTGTTGTTGTCGTTGCTATTGTTGTTTACTGTACTGGAATAACAATTATTTTCGGGTGGGGCTCCAGACGCTCTGAGAGAGAAATGATCTTAGAGAGTAAACGGAGATCTGTCGATGACTCTGACTGTGAAGTTGGAAACTCATTCTACATACAAGATGATGCATTTTGTGCAATGCTACAAATTAGTTTCTATATTTAATAATTTACTTAGATATTATTGTTGTTTCTTTATGCTGACTGGTTAAAAACAGGTTTTAGTTTTGTGTTTTTATTACAACATTGTTTGCTTTTGCGTACTTGGCTAATACACATACTTATTAGAGGTGCAGAGAAGTGCAGCCAATTTGTGTTAGCTTTTAGTATTCTTCACACACACAAACAGAAACACAGACACAGATATAGCGAGGCACAGACACAGATACAGATACAGTCAGATTTTCAAGCGCGCAAATATCTTCTTTTTTTTGTATTTGATAGTTTTTTAATCGGAAAACTTTGAAACTGAAACCGACGAGACGCCAACGACAACTGTTGTAACGTACTCAAAACCCAAATCGTTGAGGCCCAAGCCCGCCAACCAGCCCAGACCAAAGCCCACAACTAAGAGAGCAACTGAGAGAGTGAGAACACAGGGAGAGACTAAGACTGAGAAAGAGAGAGCGCGCTTGAAACGTGTTTAAAAACCCAAAGTGAGCCAAGTGTTTTTCAAGCTGTTTGCACAACTAATAACTGCTAAATAAATAATTGAAATTTTAAACAAAAAGTGTCAATATTCAATTAACACCTTTAATAATTGCAAATATCTATAAATGTAGCGCGAAATTATTATTTTTAAATTTTTTGTATTTTATTTTGCTTTTATTTAAAATAACGCCAAGAGACAGCAGTGTAATTAAGCACCTTAAGCTAAGACAGCAACCATTTAGTGAGATACCGTTATCAATGTGTGAAACGACACTGTATAGCTGCGTTGTGGTTGCCGACAAAACTAAATGGGAAATTCACCAAAATGTAAGAGCAACAAATTATCCAAGAAGCCAACCATTGTTTTGAGGGGAAATGGGAAGAGTTCGTATTTCACCACTTCATGTGATCATGGAAATTTTCAAAAATTAATTTAAAAAAATTGAGAATTTCAAAAAAACAACAAAATCCAAAATTAGGTAAAATAATTAACTTTATTTAGAAATTGGTTTTGGTGGCAAAATTGAGAAAAAACCTACAAAAAAAATTTAGAAATAACAGGAAATTTGAGAAACAACAAATAACAATAACTCGAGAAAAATTCAACAAAGTCTCTGATATTTTTTTCAAATTTCTAGCTCAAAAAACGAAAAAGTTGACTTTTTCGGCCAAAAAACCAATGTCAAAAATTTGATAGCTCAAATGCATTTTATGTATATGTATAAAATAAATAGAAAAAATTAAATCGAGTGATGCCTTCATACTATGTAGAGATACATAGAAATTTGTTCGGTTTGTATTTCATTTAAATTTTCCTCCAAAAGATTATAGAAGGATTAGTCGTACTTAAAGTCTTAAAAATGTAAATGTTTCGTGACAACAAGTTTAGTAAGCACCCAATTTTGTTCAAAATTGTAGCTTCAGCATTTTTTCAAAATTTTATTTTCATGATAGGGAATAAGTTTACTAAGTTTGAAAAACCTTCGTTAACAACTTACCCTAACTATTTACACCTCCTTATTTAATTTCAAATTATATTTGATCGGGCTATTGAAGCAAACTTTCCAATATCCTTTAAATAATGAAACAATTACAAACACAGTTCAAAAGCATAGCTTTAGTTTAATTATTTTTTTCTTTTTTGTTATGGTTTTTAACTCTCGTTTTTTTTTTCATTTAACAAAAAATATACACAGATAATGATAATAAACTAAGAAATAAAAAACTTGAATAAATAATATATAGTTGTTAGCTGTACAGAGCATTAAGAATTAGATTGTATTATACAAATTAGATTAGATTTACATCGTTTAAACAACAAAACTTAAACACAGTCTTTCCGTTTACACGCACACAATTAATTGCCGCTACTTAAGATTAGCGATAAGTAATAATAATTACAACAACATAAAGAAACTGACATTTAAACAAATAAATGCATCATTTATCTTATTAATTCTACACACTAAATATCTTTCATATATACAGTTTGATATTTTAGTTAATTAATTAATCATTAATTAATCGATTCTTCTTTTTTTATTATATATTAGTCTACTCAAATACATAATAAACGCTCACAAATTACATTTAAATTAATAAATAAATGGTAAAATAATTGCAGAAACGACATAAGTTTTTTAAAGCATACTTTTCGGCTGAACTGACAAATGTGTTAAAGTTAAACTACTTTTATATCCTTGCAGAGAGTATTTAGTAATTTAGCTCTGAATTTTCAATCTTAAAGATATGAAGTTAAGACTGGGCTTTTATGTCGATAGGATAAAAATAAAATATAGCTGACAAATGTATGATTTTGCGAAAATTGATATTTTGTATGAAAGAGATTACAGTTAGGGTGTTCACTTTGCCCTAGCAGCGTTGCAGATTGAAATCGTTGCAAGCTTTCTACGAGAACAGCGCTTTATGTGGAAAGCATTGCACATAACTAAAGTGGGCTGTTTTTTGTTTACATATTGTTGATTATGTTCAACGCGTTGCACGTAAAGCGCTGTTCTCCTAGAAAGCTTGCAACGATTTCAATCTGCAACGCTGCTAGGGCAAAGTGAACACCCTAAATGTGTTCAACATTTTCTGAACAAGTTTCATATCAGAATTTTATAATTGTTATTGAAATATTAATTTTTGATTAAAAAAAGGTAAACCTCAGCAATTTTATCTTGTGAATGATTTTTTGTATAAAAGACTTTATTTTCCACAGATTTTTTAATTCAATACTTATTAGATAATCGAATTTCAAGAATAAAACAATCTGCAAGGGTATCTTATCTTCGGCTGGCCAAGGGTAGCTAACTCTTAGCAGTAGACTAATAAATACGTTAATCATTTTTTGTGAGTTTATTATAAGTAGTTTTAAAAAATTTAATTTACCCATTAAAATGGGCAGTTTTTGCGAGCGTCTTTTTATAAGTAGTATTTAAGCTCTACTATCTAGACCACCTTTTTGTATACACAGTTTAGTTTTGTTTACCTTCTGGCCTTGTATTAGATACAAACATTTTAGAATTCGCGATCTCGCAGAACCAAACTCAAAGGCGTTTTGGGCGCCAACAGAAACTCAAATTCCGTTTGCAGCGGCTCCACGAAGCTGACATCGAATTCTAAAACCAGCTGTAAAAATTAAAAGTTTACCAATTATACAATATATATTTAAAAATTAAAAAAAACTCACCTTGGCTAAAAGCAACACCACCTCCATTTCGACAAATCGTTTGCCGGGACAGGTGCGTCTACCCACACCGAAGGGCACCACAATGTTGGCACTGTCCACGTTGACTGTAAAGTTGCCCGTGCCCGGATCGATCCAGCGTTCGGGACTAAACTGTTTGGCCTCTTGAAAGTTGCTGTCCTTGTGACAGGCGATCATGTTCTGGCACAGCACGACCGTCTGCAAATAGTATAACATACTATTAGAGACTATTCAAAAGGATTCATTGACTCCATTTTGTACTTACGCCCGCATTCAGCGAATAACCGGAGAGTTCCATATCCTCTTCCAGTATTCGCGCCAGGCAAAAGGCCGTGGGCCTCAGTCTATACGATTCCTGAATGCAGGCCTTCGTGTAGGTGGCATTGGTCAGCGCATCCTGCAGGATGTTTGTGTCGCGATACTCGAGGAATTCGCTCAGAATTCGAGGCATACACGAAGGATCTCCCGTCACGGAGCTGAGCACAAAGAGCAGCGTATTGGCTAGCTAGAAAGAGAGAGAGAGAGAGGAGAGGAGTTTATTAAGCAGTTACGAATATGATATAAAGAGTAATGACAAAACTTAAGGCTCTTGAAAAGGACGGAGGAAAAACTATTCCTTGTTTATCGACTCAATGTGGGGAAAAGGGGAATCGTATTTAACTCCGAGCTCACAATAAAACGTTTACGAATAACACACAAAGAGGAATAGAGAGTTACACCTTAGGATGTGCCTGTACTCGACTTTCAATGCGAGTGTCATTGTGAGAAAGAAAACGAAAGCAGAGATTGAAAGAGAAAGAAAGAAAAAGAAAATCTTCAATATGAAACGTTCACGAATACGGCACAAAAACCAACGAAAAAAGATTTTGTGAGCAAACGAGATCCGTCTGAACTTAAAGTAGACATAAAAAATAAAGAAAAATCTAGCAATGCTCTAAAACTTCTTTTACACTAACTGTGATACGTTTACGAATACGGCACAAAGAGAACCGAAAAAATTCAGGTCTCCTAAGCGTATAACATGGCCCTGCTTTCGCCACTGGCGTGGACATCCGGTCTGAAATAATATTCGTTTAAACTCACCGTCTCAATGCCCGCGGCTATAAAGTCTATAATGGCCGACTTCTTGTCGCGAATGTCCAAGTCCTTGAGCTCGAGAATGTTTAGGAATACGCTGCGTAGTCCGCCATCATCCTCGTCATCGCAGGCCGCCGACTTGCGATGCTCTTCCAGCTCGTTGTCAATGATCTCGGAGATGACACTGTAAGGAGGCATTAGCCAAGGCTGGGGATGGGAGGCTGTAAGCTTGTTATACCTACTCATAGATCAAGTCCTCGGCGCGGGCAAAATCCCGATACGTCTTGGTGGGAAAGTATTTCCACAATCCCAGGCCGTAATACGAATCCCGCTGAGAGATGAACAATTGTTTGACAGCCGCCGCCAGTTGACTGATCTTCTCCGGCTGCTTGGTATTGGCCGCGAGGAATCCCATGCGCCGACCCAGCATCAAGGTACAAACGGCCTCCAGACCCATCAGATTGGCCAGCTCCTCGAAGTTGGGCACCACCATAGTGTGAGGATCTCGTCTGGCCCGCAGAAGCTCAACGAAATCATCGCAGACGGCATTGAGGGCCGGCAGGAAATTCTGCAGGATTCGGGGCGAAGTGATGCTGGAGGTGAGGGAGGAACGGAGACGTTGCCACATCGGTCCCTGTTCGTTGACAATCCCAACGCTGGCATAGCGATCGGGTCGAGATTGACGATACATCACAATGATTTCGGTGGGAGGACGAAATGGATACTTGCTGGGATACTTGAGGACCTTCTCGAGATCCTCGCGCTTATATAGATGCACAATGGGCACATTGGAGGGCATTACCTCCAGTACAATATCTCCATACTGTTGATTTAGATCTGTAGTTGGGGAAAGTAATAAAATGGGAAGAGAAAAGAGAGAGAGAGAGAATATATTGGCATGTGCTCTTTAATATTTTGAGAGTCTATCACCTGCGTAGACCTCATGCAGCTTTGTCATTTTGTAGCGTCGAAAGAAGATGAGGAATATCCACTTGGTGCCCAGAAATGGTATCCTCTGTGGTCCCGGAATATCCCAGATGCTGCGACGCTTCCTCTGCTCAATCGGCGTGGCATGATAGTAATCCTCAAGCGGAGTATTCTTTAGCAGTGGCTTCAGATAAATTGCACTGATCTTTTGCCTGTGAATCGCGCAATAGCAACCGAGTAGAAGTGCCAGGGCGAGCAACAGTATCACGGCCATTACCATTGGACGCTATAAACGAGAGAAAGAGAGAGGGTTAGTTAGTTGAAGAGGGGGGTCCATATATTATTTAGTCGCTTGTCTTACTGATTTATCGCGTTTTAAAAGCTTTTCAACGTTTTTTATGCAAATCTGATTTAGCACATGAACAATTTTAGGCCTTTAATTGAAGTCATGAACAGACCCCAAAACCAAAACCAAACCCAAACCGGTCTCTGATCCAACCTCTCCCAATTGCGTTTATCAAATGATATTTTATATTAAAATCGCCAGTTAGATTTGCTAATCATCGATTTTGCGCTGTAATTGCCAGAAAGATAACAAATTTTTGGCTAGATTCTTTTCTTGTGACAAACAATAGCAAATGTCTTCAGTTCAGTCGCATTATTAAAATTGGCGAGCTTTATGTGAAATTCGTATTTGTTCAGATAAGATAAACACAACAACGATACAGTTCAAGGTTGTCCAAAATAAAAATTTAGACTACCCACTGTGACTTGCCAAAAAAAAAAAAATAGAAAGAGAATACCAAAAAAAAATTGGTTGATAAAGCAAAATGTGTTTTAAATTGCGGTGGTAATTGCTTAAAATCGGACAAGTTTAAAGCCGTATCAGAGCTTTTTTGATTCTTTAAGCTAATATAAAATGACAGTAGTCTTAAAGTTTAAAACATAAGGAAAATTAGATAGATTAAGTTAGGTCATATTAAAATATTTTACAGGAAAACTTACAGAGCAAAAAAAATAAAGATTTTAGAATTAGAATTATTAGAATCTAAGAGTTAATTGAAATAAAGATATTGGATTATTAGGTATTGCCCAAGATCTTAAAGATTGACTATAACTCGAATTTCCTCTAGCTCGAATTAAATCGATTGACAATAAACCTAATAATCTTAGCAAAAAGAATTTCATAAGGCTCCATAATTCGAACTGTTTCATTGGATAATGGTGATTCGAGTTGGGAAAGTTCGACTGTATAATCTCTTAAATAGAACAGATATTCCTAAAAAAAATGAAAATAAAGTCTTAATAAAATAAATAAATGAATTTTAAGTTAATATTTTGTTAATGTCTTGTTTGAGCTTTGATCATTAATTATGCCTATTTCAACCCATTTTTTCCTACTTTTCATACAAAAAGTGTTATTTTGCAGTTTTCAAAAAATTATAAAAAAAATACTAGCGAAGAGATTTTTGAAAATTTTTTTTAAATAATCGAGGAAAAAAGTTTTAAAGTAGACCTTTACAAGAATTCAAAATTTTCCATGGATACTTAATGGGTTAAGGAAAGTTTTGTATCATTCAAACGGAATTGAAATGACCTTTCCATCGATGCCAAAATGTACATGAAGTAGGTTCAAATTATGAGTAGATTTAACTGTAAATGTTGTCAAAATAAATATGCCGACTAGTGTAATGTAAAATTTCTTCTTAATAAATTTATAAATTATTGAGCTAACAGCTGCCAAATTTCAGGTGCTGGGCCTCTAACAGTCGAGCACGTCGACTGCAGCGTTCTTACTTGCTTTTCTTATTGCTTATCACTTATAATTATAATGCCTTTCTATATATGTATATTTTATTACTGCCAAATATCGAATTCGGACTGGCACTTAATAGGCAAAAAACAGTTTTTTAAAGCGTCATTTCCCGAGACCGTCATAAACTTTGTTGTGATAAACAAAATCCACAAAAGTATAATAAAAAAAAATATGAAATAAAAAGTGGAATATTTTTTTTGCGTATTAGCCCAATAAATTTCTAGAAATTGTGAAATTCTAAACCAAAACAAAAAGCGAGAGAGGAAGAAGAAAGAGAATGAAAGACTGAGAGTAGAGAAAAAACTTTCCCATCGTCTCGCTTTACATAACAATAAATTACATAATATGCTTTCTAATGTCGCATTCTAGTTGGTGGATGCTTTCTTCGTTTGGCCTGCGGCTGGTTTCAGAGCCGGTTTTCTAACTTTGGCTTGGACATGGGCTTCTAACACGGCTCTAACGACAAACCAACTGAAAGATATCTACCACTTCCCTTCTCAGCCCCTCGATCAGAATTGTATCTGCATATTAATCACGGTGCCGGCAACAACCGCAGAGTTAAGAGTTGCGAGAGCTCTGTGTTCAGCTGAGAAGAAGAATTCGCAAGAATTCTTATTAAAAAGCGAGTTTGTTGTTTGTTCTTTACCTGTATGTTCATGCTCAGTCAGTTGAGTGCTTGGAAAAGTGAGAAGCGCTTAGAACAGCGCACGCGTCGCCCCAGAGATGAGGAAGTGATTAACAGCAAAGAAGGAAGTGCTGAACTGACTCTGACTATGATTTCAATTTCTTGTGTTTCTGCTTTTCGCAAACAAGCCTATCGCATAACGAGCATAGAGCCCCAATAAGAAATATGTATGTAGGTATATCCGAGTCGACATTAAGGAATAGCGCAATGTCACGTAGGTTTCCCAAAAAACATGGTCTGAACATCACACAAATTGTCAGCTTATCTTAATTTCTTTGCAAATAAAATTCAGTTGCTACCTCATCATGATCGTCTGACTTTATTTGAAATACGACATGTGTGTGTGTGTGTGTGTATGTATGACATGTGTGGTCTGGACAAATAATGTTTATATCATCTAAAAGCATTAATCATTTTCAAGATATGCCCAAAAGTCGTAGACACATTGATTGAAAATGATTATAAGATTATTATCATAATAATCATATATGTATACAGAACACTGAGTGGAAGACTGTTTGAATTAAAATTTTAAATAAGGAAATATGAAACTCCATTAACGAATACCAGTATTTCTAATAATAATATAAAACTGGAAATAATTCTCATTCATTTTAAACTATGCTAAAAATAGATTAGAACATAGAATACTATAAACGTATTAGTTTAATTTCTTGTGAGCAAAACTATAAATAAAGTTCTAACAGAAGATGTTATGAGCTCTAAGATATTGCCATGAGACTTAATTAAAATTTTCATCTTGTGAGCTTAGAGTAATCTAAAAAAAATATGTGCAGATAGAACAGTTCGAGAAAATAAGAAATACCATAAAAACATTTTTTAATAATTTCATAAGATTATCCTGACTAAGAGTTAACTTTTGCAATATTTTCAGAAGAAATTTAATTATAAAAGACTTTTGCTAATTGGAAACATATTTCAAGCACTTATATATAGCTCTCAGCCCACTGTTCGGGTCGCACGCCCTATAAAAGTATTTGTTGCATTCCTTCGATTAGTTCGTTGATCAGTTTTCAACTTTCCTCAAGTGTTATTTGGTTTGAGCTTTCGATGAATGCTTTCTAAAATGCAACAATAATAAATTTATTAAATTCAGCAAATTGGTTTGCATTGAACTGATTCCTGTGGCGTCAGGCAGTCCAAGTCCAAGTGCAACTGCAACTGCCAAAATAATGTTGACACCTACATAAAATTATTCAGCATTTACTTTAAACATGAAAAAAAATCGCTGTACTTATACAACGTTGCTAAAAGACGACAGGCAACAAAATGTGACACAAAAAAACAGAAAGAGTTTAAAATATATACAGAAAAAAAATGTTCTACCAATTAGCCGATTTTTAGTTGTTGTTTATTTTGCGAAATAAACAAGTTTGTGTTTTCATCAGAATTTACATAAAGTTTTGAACATATTCTCGGCTAATTTTATTGGCACATTTTTCACATTTATGCAAATCAAACCAAATCCATATCCAAAATAAGTAAGAAATAAAAATAAAATAAAATAAAAGAATAAAACGAAATAATAAAAGCCACGCGATCCGCTGCGCAGTTACAGAAGAAGAAACCTCAGCTCAAAGCGTAGAACGCTCAACATCAGCAGATTATGTCACTACCGACCATATAACATTGCACACGCAACGGAACCCAACCGAACCGATGGCTTCATGGTCACGGCCAAGCTTCAAGCGACAAACGGCCAACAGAGAACAGCCAACAGCTAAGAGCCAAAAGCCAACAGCCAGCGGGCTAACAATATTTACTTCGCGCATAGCATTTGTCAGCTGTTCCACGAAAAGATAGATAGCTAGATAGATTGAGAGAAAGATACTGAAATAAAGAGAGAGAAAGACAGAGAGATATAGAGTGATCTAAGTCCATTAGTTAAGCTCCATCCAACGTTTGGCCAAGTTCAATGTACGGCCAACGACGCGCGTGAGACTGACTGTAGAGTTGGCCAACAACCGCCTACCAACTACCACCCTACCCCGTTCCCTCCGTTCCCTCCTTTCCCCCCTCTCCTTAGCTCCTCCTCCTCCTCAATGCTTTCGAATTGTAATAGAGAAATTTCGCATTAGATTTTTGCAGAAGAGCCAAAGCCTCAAAGCCGGCTCTGAGCATGACCAAACAAGCTCTTCGTTTGTTGTTGTCTATTTTTTTTTTTTTTAAATTTTTTTTTTTTATTTGTCTAAGTTATTCAATAGCCGGCATCAAACTCACTGAAAAGACGTTAGAAAGGCAATAGAGAAGAAAAGTGAAAGAACTTTGGAGTGGCTTTAAAGACTATCAGCATAAGATCAAAATACATTCGTTGAATAATAATGAGCCTGCAATAGCAATTCATTATCACATTCTTCTCACAATCAAATAACATAGCCAAAAATTATGGTAATAGTTAAGAGTTCTATAAATGAAAGTAGAAGAGAAAAGAATGAAAATGCCTAATGATACAAAAGAAACAAAAGTGTCATGTATTTAGATTCTTTAGCTTTATTCAAGACACTTAAAGTATCTTTATAGAATAATTAATAATTGTTTATATATTTTTTAAAAAAAACTTTCTAGCAATTAATATCATTAAACTCTATAAATTACAGGGAAATAATTACAGAAAATAATTTATGAAAAAAGACTTCAAGATGATAATTCTAATTCTTAAATGAAGTAAAAAACTTTAAAAAGTATATCTGCAATCTTTTGATTTATTTTTCATTTAAATTTCATACTTAAGGTATGGAAGAAAATAAATAATATTGCTTCCATAAAGGAGTTTTCATGTTTATACTTCAGTAAGCTAAGTAAGATATATGAAAGCTTTCAAAGCTACTGAAATTCGACTGAAATATAGCTTAAATCAAACACAAGCCTAAATCTTGTTAATTATTAGCAACGATCATGTCTTTTATAAATAAACACGATGAATGAATGGGAGTGTATGCACCTCATATTTCATTCTCGAAACCCAGTTCTGTCCACGGTAATCGTGCCATAAACGAAAATGTATCATCGCCGCCCAAAAACGGGCGGTCATTGTACGGTCAAAAAACCAAAAAAAAACATTAATAAATAAATGCAACAAAATTGAAAAATGTAAAAAGTGAAGCAAAACATCGACTGACATTCACTTTGAAAATGTAAAAAATTTACGTTCATTTATTTGTGTTTATTACAAATCAGAATAACAACAACAAAACACGGGTGTCAATTACGCAATGTGCGAGTGTATGTGTATGTGTGTGAGTGTTGAGTGTGTGTGAGAGTGTGTGCTCACAGCTGATGGGAGTTTTATATTTTTAATGATGATAATGAACTTGAGGCGAATATAATTGATAACAAAAGGGAATCATAACATTAAAAAACATAATAAAAAAATACAGGCGAATTTTAATACCTCGTATCCAAAAAATTTGATAAAATGGGCATGCTTGAGTTAAGGTAATCTATATTTTGTATTAAAGGGTATCTGCTAGTGTTGCACTTTTATCTAAAACCTTCTCATTTATTGAGTATTTCTCACATTGTAAGAGCTAAAAACTCTTGAGATCCGCGTGCTACTGTCTGATAAATAATAATGAGTAAAAAATTAATAAATAAAAAATGAGCTTGTTCACACACACTGGCACACACACACACACAGTCAATAAACAAGAGCAGCAGCCGTGAGAAGGTCTAAGAAGCTAATTGCAATTTAATGCGTGTGTTTGCCAAAGTACAATAAATAAATACATTTATGTATATATATATAAAGTGTATATTTTATATATAATTATTTGCTGATTTCATTTAAAAGTTGCGTACATTTAATTATAATTGCACTGCATTTAATGATTAACTGCCTTAACTCGAACTCGAAGCAAATCTGTGGGGGTGCTCAAGCGCAAATCTCTAAAGATCTTGAAACGAAAATTATAAAATAAAAAATGAAAATAAAATTTAGCATTGAAATTCACATCAGAAAAACGTGGATACAATTTTGTTTTAATAAGTAAAAAGATATTTTCTGTTAACTTCGTATAGATCGTTAGGCAAATTGTGTTTAATCTTCAATATTTATGGTAACAACTATTTTATTCTGTTTGTTTGACCTTGACATATTAAAAACTTATGCTTTATTTAAATTCTTCTGTACACAAATCTTTTTCAATTCTCTAAATTCACATGCCATAAGTTTAATTCCTTTTACTTTAAAAAGCTTTTGGTTTCTTCCAGAATTGCTTTAACTTACCTTCTTTTTTGTATATTAGATTTTTGAAAAATCCTTTTTGATATTTGTTGTTCTTAATGATTTTAAGTCAATTGACTTTCCGCTTGTAATTCAGGCATTTTCAGTTATTTTCACTTAGTTAAATTATGCACTTATTTTATACGGACATAAAAGCTATTATCACTAACCGGCATTTAAATAGATTTTGAATTAAATTAATATGATCATTATTATTATTACTAATTGATAATTTATTTTTTCTAGAATATTTTATAAATATTTTAGCTATATTGCACATTGATTATATTTGTTGTTAAAGCTTTATTTATTGCTGCATCTTCTGCGGTTCTAATCAGAATCAGCTGCTCTTCTTCGTGTTGTTGTTACTGCTGTTGTTGTTGTTGTCGTTGCTACTCGTCATGGTTCCGAAAACAATAGAATGCTATGCTAAACATTTATAATCACGTCCAGACATTGCACTTTTGCACTCGTCGTGTTGTGGAGGAGATTCGTAATTGCCGACTGCCTGCCAGCATACATATGAATATTGTTGGGTGCAATCAAAACCGCATCCGTATCCGTTCAATAGAATTATGATGTGTGCTGCTGCTTCTAGCGTTTTGTTCAAATCGAAACCAAGATCGGAGGAACTAATAACACAACTGGCGACAGAATATCAGTAGCAGTAACTACCACAGTGCCCGCTGCGATGACAACTGCGACGCTTAGTCAAAGACTGACTGAATATGAATGGGAATAAAATGTTGAGCCCACAGTCCACGACGCCGTTGACGAAGACAACGACAACGACGATGAACGATCGTTTGAGCGCGTCGGCAATGCGAACGCGAGCAACTCTTCAACGGATTTAATAAGCAAGCACGACAACAAAAGCAAGAAGAACAACAACAACAACAGCAACAGTAACCATAACAGATGCAACAAGTGGCTACGAATCGAATCGATCGTGTCGATCGTGCAATCAACGAACCAAACGATCGATCGATCGACCGACCGACCGACCAGCTGTTCGAATCCGTTTTGTGTGAGTAAGGTAAGGTTCTATGCGTGTAAGTGTGTCTTAGTGTGTGTGGGGTCTGGTCTCCCGGCAGGCGATGCCGCATGATATGATAGCATCGGCTGTCCGAGCCCGAGACCAAGACCGAGCCCGAGCCATGCTTGATCTGCGCTCTCCCATGCTTATGACTGCCTGTTTCACACGCTCTCTCTCTCTCTCTCACACGCACGCTCGCTCACGCACACTCGCTCTCTGGCTCTCTGTGCTTGCTCTCCCGCTGATAAGAGGACAGCAACAACAAGTGCGTCGCCGTCTGCCTGCTTCGCTCCTATTGTGTATGTGTGCGTTGGATTTGTTGTGTTGTTGTCTCTCCTTCTCTTTCCTCTTTCCTCTTCATCTTATTTTTTTTTGCATATAAAATCTCAATGAAAGTTTGCCAAGAAACAATGGGCCCCAAGGCGATGTGTTGCTTTTGTTGTTGGTGGCTTATTGAAATGTTTACATCGAGTGCGCATTTATGCAACATGACGACAGCGACAACAGAAGCAACAGCAACAATCGGCAGCAACTACTTACTACCTCAATGCGTGGTCGCGTGAGCTGCCTGAGGGGCCTCTCCCAGCTTGAATGTAGCTTGGCGTGAGGTAGGTTAGACTATTACAGCTACAACAACAACTACAACTAAGACTGTGACTACTGCATAACTGGTTCGTCTAGGCACATTGAATCAGCTGTGTTTCGTCTGACCGACCTGCTGCAACAATGTTGCTGCCTGACGGCGGCTCTGATTTGTGATTTGTTGCGTGTGTTGTGGTTGCGAGCAATAGATGAGCAGGAGGCGGAGGCAGAGACATGGCTTAGGGATCGAGATTGAAAATGTAAAGGGAGCTGCTAAGAGAAAGAGAGATAAAGAGAGCAACAGTGTGAGTGTGAGAGGGAACGAGTGTGCGCGCTAATTGTCTTGATTGGGTTTTAAATTAATGCGAATTTGAGTTGGAAGTTGTGGTTGTTGTTTTAAGTCATACGATATACGCGATTTACATATGTATGTGTGTACACTAGAGTGGGTCAATTTTTTCGATTTTAAGCGGCTGTCAAAATCGTATTCTACGACGAATTCTAAGAAGATTTGCCCAAGAAACCATGGGTCTAAAGTCAAAATCGAGCTTCCGATTTTTAACGAGAAATTATGATAATTTTTGACTTTTCATACGATTTCCCATATTTCACGCTAAAAATCGGAAGCTCGATTTTGACTTTAGACCATTGGTTTCTTGGTCAAATCTTCTTAGAATTTGTCGTAGATTACGATTTTGACAACCGCTTGAAATCGAAAAAGAATTATTTTTGCTCCATACAAATTGACCCACTCTAGTGTACACACATACATGATTTAAGTGCCTGACTGTGTAGTAATAGCTTAATAGAGGAGATCAGATCAGATCAGATCATGAAACTAGAGTTAGAGGTTGCACATTTGACACATCTGAAGTGTTGTTCTAAAAAAAAAAAACAGAGTCCTATTAAATATAGAGCATAAATTGGGGCACTGTAAAAATATTTGTTAATTTCTTCTTGAAAATGTAAACAAAAATGTATAGAACTATTGTGTTTATAAGAAAGATTTGGATTTAATAAAATAATACTAAATTCGCACAGTAGCCGAAATTCGAGCATATTGATTAACCAAAGTCCTTCCTATTATAGACATATTTAGATGTTTACTGGTAAGAATTTGAATAATTGTTTAATTTGAGATACTAATATTAAGAAGTTATATGGATAGTTTATGTACATATATGTGCTTCGATTTAATATAGTATTTTATACATATTTTTATTGATTAATCTAAAATCTAAGAGACAACGAACAGACGGCTAGATCAACTTAACAGATATTTTGTGACTTTTGCAACTTAGAATTCTCAACTGGTTCTAGTGTCTCAAAGATGTCATTAGGCTTGTTTCGCTGGTCAAGTCAGCACAACGGTACTGATGATATAGATTAGCATCTCTTGAAACAGCTGTATATTGCATTCTGCTCTGTGTGTTGTTGTTTGTTGACATAGTGTCATATTGATATTAATGAAAATTTGATCCAGCTAAAACTCTCCTACTACAAAACAGTCCTAAAATCAAAAAATTTAACTGGACGCACTTTTAAGAACGTAATCTAAATTCAAATTTAATAGGCTGTTCTATAATAGAGCCCGAAGAGGATTTTTCTTTTATAGTTTTGTCAAATTCTTAAGCAAAATAATTTATTCAATGGTTCTCCCATTTTCAGCTTCATTGATTTTTCAAGTAGCTCACACGCCTGTGATACAAGTATGACAACATCTCGAAATGTATCCTGTCGATCAGCAACAATAACAACGACTGATGGAAACGACAACAAAGTTAAGATTCCTCTTTGATGTACCCCAATGACTGACTGAATAACCAACTAAATGAATGACTGAGGGAGTGAGTGAGAGAATGAGTGAATGAATGAATGAGTGTGTGAATGCAAGGGCATGGGCTTTGCATTATTAATTAACTTGAATGTTGTTGTTCTTATAAATCCCACAATTATGCCATACCAGACTGCCTGCCTGCTGCGGAAGGTTTCCTCATCTTGTCGTGTCTCATCCCCATCCCCATTCCCATCCCCATCTTAACTTAACTCCTCTTGTCTTGATTTGGTTTCTGTTTTGGTCTCAATCTCGGCTCGGCTCGGCTGGTCAGTCAATCAAAGGCAAAAACAAAAGGCAACACTGTTAATACTTCTTTTCAATTAGCTGTGGATGCTGAACACACACACACACACGCAATAACCACACAAAATAAACAACAGCAACAGCAACAACAACATCAACAACAATCACAACAAGCCTCTTTTCCAACGAACAGGTTTTTCACGCGCTGTGGAGGACGCCAACGTTCTATGTCTTGTGGTTTGTAGTATTTTCAAGATTTTCATTTGAATTTTCATTTTACGACAAGTTTCCTCCTTTGGGGCTTAGAACTTTTCTCTCTTTTCGTTTCTTCACTTTTCTAATCTCCACAAGACACTCTCTAAAAATCTGTCTGTGTCTGTTTGTTTTTGTGTATATGCAGTATGTAAATGGACTCGTCAGGCAAAAGTTCTTTCTCAACGCGCCCGCCGCGACACTTTCGGCTCACTTCATTTTATGGACTAAAGCGTAAAACTTGGATCGGGTTTTGCACCGAGTCTCGGCTTTGCCGCATCTCTTGACACAGCAATTGCAATTGGGGGAGCTGCCTCTGGACGGAGCCTGAGCTCACTCCCAGTCCCAGTCCCAGTCCCCAGTCCACTTCCCGGCCCAGTCACCATTTAAGCCTCCGTCCCTACCAACGTCCCAGTTTCAGCTTCAGCTTCAGTCTCAGGCTGAGGCTCAGTCAGAGCTACAACTACAGCATTCCCTTAACATTTAATGAGCATTAACAAGCTGCACTTAAATGCAATAACAACAACAATTGATAACAAGCAAGAATGCTCCATTTGGAGAAGAGAGAATGAAGCGAGAGAAAGGGCTTTGACGATCGGCAGGTGCCCTTCTCAGCACTTCTCATGATTAAGAAGTAAGTTGAAGTCGGAATTTAAGATCGATCATCAAGTCTTTGTCAACCAAGACTGTATAAAGACAGTACATGATACTGGAGATTGGTTTTCTAAAATTTCAGTCGATAACATTATTCGATTACTCGATAACAATTACTTAAAATAATCATTTACTAAATATAAACATACTTTGTTAAACATTTCGGGTTTGTCATTCGATAAAATTAGTCGGTATTGTTGTCGATAACGATTGATACTATTCAATTGATATAATATCCTAGTTGATTATGCACACATTATCTTATTATACTTCTTTTAAAACTCTAATACGCAGCTATCGATAGCGATTAATAATATTCGATAAATATGATATCTTATTGGATTATTCAGACAGTAGCTTTGATTAATTCTTATCAAAACTCCTATTCGCTAAATCTAATAATATAATCGATTAACCGATAGACGAATTTGGTATGATTGATTTGACTGACATTTGATTGATTGTTTTTTTTCGTTTAACGCTTTTGAGTTCTATGTGTGAACTTACCCAAATGATGGAAGTGCAGGGTGCATTGCAACAACAACGAGTATTTACTCACAATCAGCTCCACGCAGTCTGAGTGCACCGGTCATAAATACAAGTATGAGTATGAGTGTGAGTACGAGTGCGAGTGCGAGTACGAGTACTCATACATGCAATCGTGTTGATGTGAGTGTTTCGCTTGATTAACACGAGCTGCAAATTCATTTTGCCTTGTTGTCTTCCTCCTTACATTGTATGTAAGTGGGCAGATGCATCTTCTTCTCTGTCTCTATCTCTGTCTCTTTCTCTGTTTCTGTCTCTGGCATCCTCAAGAGCTTGAAGATCAGTTTTGTGTGTTCCAGTTGCAAGCGGTAAATCGATGCTGAGGGCCATCGCATCTGTGTGTTTGTGACCCAATGATCTAGAAAAGGGCGCGGGCAGCGGGTCTTAAAGTTGATAAGAAAAGCGAAATCAATCAGAGCGATTACTTCAGCATGAATTGGAACGTAATCTACTTACTATTATACGAGTAGCGGCCCTACTTTACTACACACACACACAGATACTGATACAGATACAGAGATACAGATACATACAGCTGTCCATTCATTGAAGCACTCACATTCCCCCAACCCTTGCTTCGAATTCCCATTCATTTCCATACGTTGTTCATCGTTGTCGTTGTCGGCGTTGTTGTCGTTGTCGGCGTTGTTGTCGTTGTCGCTTTGCTTGTCCTTGAACTTGACCCAGCAGCGCTGTCGAGTGGCCCTTTTTATTATTATTATACAAGTGTATACTCCATACTATACATAATTAATAAATTGTAGTCTGTGTAAATCTCTCTCTTTCTCTCTCTTTCGCTGTCGCTACTTCTCCCTGTCTCTTTTAAGATTTTGATTGCTTGTGTGTGCGTTGTTTGTCATTCGCTTCTTTCTTGCCACAGATTGTAATGTTCTTTAATCTTTATTCGTTTTTGATTAGTCTCTTTTTTTTCTTCTGAATATTTATGTATATTTTATGCGTTTTCAACAAATTTACTGACACTTTGCATGTTGATCTATTGCACTTTATTTTGATAACATGTTTAAATTTGAGCAAAACTATGCTTTTTGTTTTTCGAATTTCGATGCATTTTTTAAATTAATGTGAATTCAGACTGTTCTTAAATAATCCAAAGGTTAATAAGGAGAGATATGAGCGGTAAGTAGAGGTTAAAAATAAATGTAATATATGTACATGTCTTATTGGAATAATATCTAATCCATAATCAATTCTTGTTATCTGATTTTTATTTGGGTAGATACTGGGCATTCACATCATATTTGAGATATACTACTGATTTATGATTTATTGAAATTGAATTGAAATATTTTCGAAGCATATCTCAAGTTGAAGAAATTAAAATAAAAGAATATTAATTTTTGTTTTAATAAATACTAATTTGATAGTTAAGTTTAATTTAATTTCTCTAAAATCATCAACTAAGCATTAAAACATCTCCAAATTTCTTGAAAAATATCGTTAAGACCATGTATTTCTATTTCAGTATTATTAATAAATTACAAATCATTTTATATTTGAAGAGTTTAAATCTAATATTTCTGCCACAATCCCTTTCGATAAATGAGAAAATGTCTCTCCTAGGTAAAGTTTATTATTCAGTAGTCCCCTCTGCCTAGTCTTTGACTTTGGCTTTGAGTTTCGCAGTCTGTTCAGTGGCATTTAACACTCGTTTGTGCACTGACATCATTATCCGTTCACTCACTTTCCCAGACTTTCTCATAGGTCTTATCGATCTGCAGTGGTCGGCAGAAATTGCACTGGGTTTTTGGTTTCATTTTGCATAGGTCAAATATTTCAATATTTCGTTGTCGAACGATTTGTTGTCATATCTCTGGGTGCCGGGTGTATTTGGGTGTATTCATATGGCGCTATGGCGCTACTCGTATTACCCGACACCAACTCTGTCCCCCCTCTACCCGCAAGTCGTACCATGCAGCTCTCCTCTGGCCAGACTCGGTCTGCTTGTCTACAATTTCAGTTCATAGCGTTTTTCTAGGTTATTTTAGCGCTTTTGCGCTTTTTGCAATTGCCGCATTAAACGCAGCTTATGCGACTTGCATGCAAATTTCGTAATAGTACATTTCGCTATAGGCCCAGACCAGCACGAGTCTTTGACGTGATAACTGTTCTTTAATATGACAGTCAAGGGAGGAGCATTGAGGGTGGTCCAACGTTGCGTATGCTTAATTAGCTGCGAATTAATAATGTGAGATAAAACGAATATGAATTTGCTTTGTTTTATTTGTTCTTTTTTTATGTACATATGTAACTGTATTGGACATCTCTACGAAATATCATTTTTATATAACTTGCTAAACAATTGTAGATAAAAGTACCGTAACATAGAAGCAAAGCCATGGAAAATCTTTAAATGAAAATTATTTTTGTACTTTGGAAATATATAACCACATTCAGTTACATCGTTTTAGAAATACATTTGCAGTTGTCGTTAATAAATATTACCATCCCAAAACTTTAAGTTTTAACTTGGCTGTTTTTGTAATAAAGTTTTAGATCTCACCATATTTAAATTTATTTTAATTTTGTATTACTATATACTCGTATTCCATTTTTGTTGTTGTTGGCTAATGGTACTCCATAAAAAGTAAATAAGTTTTCCGAAAACTCTAGTTAGACATTATTTAAAAAGAGGTTGTAGTAAATTAGCGCTGCCATGACGATAGACGGTCATTTCTAAAACTAAAGAGCCTTTAAATGCAACGCCTAAAAGTATGCAGCGATAATTTGGTTTCGTGGTTAACTCGAACAGCGTATACAGAAGTGAAGCAAACAGGGTGTCACATTTAAGCACACACACACACACAGGAAGCATATCACCTATAAACATACATATAAATAAACATTTATAGTAGAAGCATAAACAAATGATCAAATTTAATTAATGGCACATTTATTTTTGTTGCCGCCACTTAATTTTTATAAATCGCAATTCAGCCAACGCCAGCGCGTAATTAAACATGCCAAAACCAACAGCAACAACAATTGTCAGCAACAACAATAAAAAGAGGAACAACAACAACAGCAGCAACAATTATTACGCATAACCCACAGCATCAACAGCTGCGACAGTTTTTTTTGAGTTTGTATTCTGAAACAATGCCATTCAACTGTGGGTAAAGCGGAAGGGAGGAGAGTGCGGAGAACGGAAATGGAACAGAGTGCTGTACTTAACCCAAACCAAACCCCTTTTGACGCTTTGGTAAAAGCCACAAAATGCGTGTTTATTAATTAAGCGCATTTGTTTTCATTAAACAAACGTTTTAATTGAGCATGAAACTTGGCGCCGAAAATGGCGCGACACAGGGCAATGGCAATAGACGCAGACCGACGCGACGCCACAATATCCCTTTGGTAACCCCCAAAAGCATCCCAAGCAACCACCCACCTGACAGTTAACCCCCTTCCGTTTCCCCTTACCATC
Source organism: Drosophila subquinaria (assembly GCA_037043405.1). Classification (NCBI taxonomy): domain Eukaryota; kingdom Metazoa; phylum Arthropoda; class Insecta; order Diptera; family Drosophilidae; genus Drosophila; species Drosophila subquinaria. The sequence goes on along the minus strand of JBAMBL010000037.1, from coordinate 676,156 downwards.
CTTTCCACGCAGCTGCCTTCACATATTTATACATAATAATTAATTTTACGTATTTTAATGGATTATTATACTCATAACGAGTCAAAATCCGTGTGTCCCGACATGTTTGTCTGTCTTGATTGATGAGAATTTTGCTATAAGAATATATATATTTCATATAAAATATGTAAAGAGTTGGGCACCCTAAGAAAGAATCGGAAGATTCCTTATATTCATTGTAAAGCAACATTTGAGAAAGTTTTAAGATTGGTGATAAAAGACTTTAATAGATTTAATCAAATAGGTAAGTAGAATGAAAAATTATAGATATCTCCTGTTGTTCTAATTTGCCTTATTGATTACTTTATATTCTCTGTGGGTTTCACTGACCAATTAAACTCCAAAAACTCCACAATTTATATAATAAAGTAATAATTATTTATTAGCAAAGGTTTGATAAACTTTTGCATTGCGAAGCAAATTAAAAAACTTCTATATATTTGTGCTATTCTAGACGTCTTGGTCTACAGACACTTAGCCTTATCTGCTTCTGCTGCTAGCTCCATCGTCCCAAAAACGAACGCCGCACACAAATCATAATCCTGATGGCCATAGATAAAGTAATGCGGCGCTTGCTGCTAAATGGATTTCCCAAAACATTTGCCAAGTTTATGAAAAATAATCATAAAGGCGCTATGAGACGCAGCCAACGATATACTTACACACATATATTATATAGATATAGGAGGATTTACGCACTGAGTTGCGTGTGGACTGGTGTATAAAGTGCTTTTAAAAACAACGAGTTGATGTGTTGCTTGAGGACAGGGAAGGAGGAGAATAAACTTTTTGGGGCCGAGAAAAGTGTTTTTCATAAGCAATAATAATAATTTGGAGGCCGAATTTTAATTGCACCCAAGTGGCACATTGAAAAGGCAGCGAACTCGGCAAACAATGTAAGTTACAAAGGGACCAGTTGAATGATGGTTTACAAGAGGTGTGACTGGAGCATCAGAGCCAACTGAAGTTGGCCAAATAAGTGGGCTTAACTCCAGCGGTTGCGTCTTCTTAATGAACTGAATATTATTTATATGCTTAGTATGTATGAGTTAAGAAGAATCATAAAAATTGTAGCTAAAATGAATTTAAATGAGTTAGTTAATCCTATAAATTCAAATTGATTATAGTCCAATGATACTTGCTCAAAGGCCAGTGAAACCTTTTGAATACAAAAGTTATCCAAAAGTAAACGAAGTAGAGGGAAATGTTAAAGAAAAATGTATAAGATTAATATCTATATTTAAAAAAAAAAACAAGCAGGATGTGATATGATGTGATGCCATTGAATATAATAGAACAATTTATTTTAATAAATAATTATTGTCAAACTATACTATAAAAATGTGGCTAAGAATGTCCGATGTTCTTGGAAGCAAAATATATGAAAAGGAAATGCGAGTGTATATTAAATAGATAGAAAGATATTTTGAATTTTAATTTTTTATTGGAGTCATTGTATTTTAATAAATTTTCTACATTTTCAGATAATAATTATCTACTCTGTAACCAAGCTTATCTAACAATAAAAAAAATTTAAGTTAATATAAAAGTTATAACATTCACTTAGATAAAAAGAAAATTTTTAATAAGATTCTTTTTAAACTTTTTTTAATACAGATTTTATATGCTAATCAAATGATTTCTTAGTCGATTAATCCATCCTAGTAAGGCCTAATATGTTAATAAGAATTTCCCTTTATATCTCAATATGCTTATGAAAATTGATAACAATTGATAACAACTGCAAAAATTGAATATTCCAAAGTCATTCTAGGTTTGTTTTCAACGTTTGGCAATGGCTAGGATAAACACAAAAGCAAAATAAAATTGCGCAACGAATTTTTTAACGTTCCATATTTTTTTGTCGTGTTCCTCGTTTTACGAATTCAATTTGCGTCAATGTGCGGGCGGGGGCGTAAAGGGATATCAGCGAATTGCTACAGAAGTTGCTCTAGGACAGAGACAGTGATGGGGGATGGGTTGAAAAGGACGAGCAGGGATAGGGGGGTGGTGCACACCTCACCCGCTTGTAGTGTCGGCAAATGTCATAAAAATATGCGACATTTCGTTTTTATCGCTTTTGAAAAACTTTATTCTTGGCGTTTCCAGCAACCACCCAACACTTTGCTTTCTGCTTTCTGTTCTCTGTTCTCTGCTTTTCGCTTTTAGCTTCGCTTACGATTTTTATTTTATTTACAATGGCAATTTCTTTGTTTTAAACAAGCAGCGCATTGCTTTTTATATGTGTTGCTCGATTGGCGATTGGAACGCGCCCGATTGGCTGCGATTTCGATTGACTTGGAGCGGGTTTGCCCAGCGTACAGTGGTATCAAGGTGATTTTCATAGGAAAAAAATGAGCTAGATGTAATATCTCAATAATACCGTAGTAAACTGCTAAACTGAAAGAATTAACTAATCAAATTTATTTTAATTAAGTCAGTAAATGAGCTTGGATTGAAGTAAATCAGTGAACAGTCACAATAGAATTATTAAATATAAGCTAAGCAAGTTTTGTGTGTTGGTGCTCGGTAGAAATTGAGTCATATTGACAATAACAAATATACTACATCGAGTCACTTATATCCATATTTAATTTTTTCGGTTCACAAAACAAAAATTGATTTACTGTAGAATACAAAATTAAGGCCCGTTTTTTCAATGTCTAAATAAGATGTATGATAACTATTGAAAATATATTTTGACGTAAAATATATAGAAATTATATCTTAGATGCAATTTATATGTATGTACATTAAAAAAACGGACCTAAGTATTTTTCCCAGGTTTGTAACAAACCTTTTATAAGTTAAATAAAAGAATCATTAATTTGAAAGAAAAAAACATTAAGCATGCATTTTGAAACTGAAAGATATACAAATTTATATTGCGTTCGTCAGATTGTCACATCATTTTGAATTCATATATGTTTCGATTATATTTATCTTTTATTTGTATTCAGAATATATAAATCTCCAATACTTTTTGTTTCACTGTATGACTCACATTTTCCCATTCCAAGAACCAGCCCACTCCAGTAACTTAAACATCATCAACAACATGGCTGCTCCTTTTAGAATGGGCACTCGAGGAAAACAGCTTTTTCGCGTCGCCATAAAATGCAAGTGGTCAAAAAAGAGCTTGAGAGAGAGAGAGAGAACGAGAGTGGAGAAAATCAGAAAATGAAAAACGAAGAAAAACAATTAAATGCCAAGCAGCAGGCAGCAGTGGCAAACAGCAGCAGCAGCAGCAGTCGGTGGATAAAGAAAACAAGCAAATAAACTTGCGAGCTGCATTTGCGACACGTCGAAAAGCGTCCGCTCCAATTTCAACTCAGTTTAATTGAAATCAAGTTGAAGGCGCTGGGCAGTGAGCGGTGGACAGTGGGCGGGGTCTGGCTTGCAAATCGAATTGAAACACCAAAACGTATTCGAAAATCGACAGCAAAAGTAATTGAAATTGCATGAGCAACAATGTGTATGGCCATGGCTGAAGGGTTGGGGGAAATGCCAGAGGTTGTTGGCAGCAACGAGTGAACAGTCCCCGCAGTTTCCCTCTCTCTGTCTTCCTCTCTTCAGGGCACTTTGCACATAAATTGGCAACAGAAAGACACTGCGACAGAAAACAGTAAAAACGAGGCAAGTAAGCCATTTGAATACACTTACAATAAAATATACTGAGAATAAATATGTGTTTTAAATGCTAAAATAAATTAATTTCAATGAGATATTTACTCAAAGCATATATTTAATTTAAATAGGATATTTTAAATCTAGACAAATCTAATAAAGTTTCTATACCCGCTGCAAGGTTACTCAGAGAAAAGTTTTGTAGAGGATTTGCACTTTTTTTTATGGTTTTCGTAGACACACCCACACTTTATAGGGAAATTTATGAGGAATATTAAGAAAATGAAATTTTTACCAGAGATTAAACTAATTAGCTGGCAAAGAAAGATATATAATTTTTAATTTTTATTACTGCGTCAAAAAAATAACTTTTTTATGCATTCATTTCCATTTCCATTGGCATTTGGGGGCTTTAAGCAATTTGCAAATTGTTTTCTAAACGCACAACGACGGACACCAAATCGAAAAGTGTCAGCAGAATAAACGCTGACAATAAATAAAAATGGAAAATGATTGAAACATGTGTCGTATATTCATCGCTTGCTATGCCACACACGTTTGTGCCTCTATTCCGTTCTATTCTGTTCTATTCATGTTCTATCCTCCTCCTTCATCGCATTGTTATTCCCATTTGACTCGCTGTCAATAGCCGGGAAATGTAAACAAATAAGAAAGCAATCACTGGCGACATTTTCCGATCTAACGTGTGCGCGCACAAAAGTATGCTATAAAAAATATGATGAGAAGTGCAAAGAGGGGCGCACTTATATCGAGTATTACTACATATGAACGTGTATCTGTGTGCTGGTAAAAAAAGCACATAAAAATTGTTCTTTAAGAAGTGTTGCCATTGTTCAGGCATCAAATTGTATACGTGAATGATAAAAACTGATAAATTCCATATAATAAATTCGTATTGCAATTTATGGCCAGCAAATGGAGGCTATATAAAGCGAATGAATGCAGTAAATGTTTAATTCATGTACATATAGTTACGAACGATATCAAATTTTTTTATAAATTATTTATAAAAAAGAGTTTACTGTTTTAACACCTTTTTCCTTTCTTTTATACAAAATAGTCAATCTTAGCATTATTCATTTTGCAGTCACTATTAGAATTGTTGGAAGAATATTTTTCCATCAAACTATTTTTTTCTTAAACCCGAGGTAGACCTTTACAAAAATTCTAAATTTTCAATGGGTACTCAAAGGGTTAAGGAAAGTTTTGCATCATTCAAACGGAATTTAAATGTCCTCTCTATTGATGCCAAAAACTTGCATGAAGAAAGTTCAAATTATGAGTAGATTTAACTTTAAATGTTGTCAAAATTAATATGCCGACCAGTACATATGTATGTTTGTATGTACTATATGTATGTTTGTTTGTATGTTTCATAGCAGCTAACTGCAACCGAAAAGCCTGCAAAAATACCCGGCGAACAGAAATCAGCAGTAAGTAATAGTTTTCTCATTTTTTCTCTGAATATTTTAATTTTATTTTATATCTGTTCGGCTGGTAGTTAAAAAACGTTTTCCATTTCCAATAAAAAAAATGATTTCTAATTTCAAATATAATGCTCCACTTTTTCTTAGAATTCTATGCTTATTGACTAACATTCAGTATCTTATGTTTTTAAGTTTTCTAAGAATGCTTTTCTTATTGGTTTAATAGTCTTTAAAATTTGCAGCTTTCTTAAAATTGTATAAATACTTAACTGCAACTAACTTTATGGTTATTTACAGTGTTCTTAGAAGATTATTCTTAGACTGAATCGCCACCAACAGCTCTTTATATTACAGTAAACAAATGAGTTTGCTGCAGCTGCCGCAGTCTTCGAATAAGTCTGCGATGTCGAATACGTTCTTGCATTGTGCGTGCTTAATTGTGGACTTATTGACATCAAATTATCCAGTCTCTTTCAACAGCTGTTTGCACCTGCTCAGTTCTTGGGGAGCACTGTGGGTGGCACTGTGATATATTGTCCACCTGAAAAGAGGAGAAGAATTAGAAGTAAAGTGAGAAAGATGAATACCGTTATCTGAAGACTGCCTTGCCTTGCGAAAATAATGCGGTGCTATAATACGATTTACTGTATAAGGATAAGGTGAAGATCGCATTACCTTCGTTGAAGTTGCGCAGACAATTGAAGACACGATTTGCATACCCTGGGTAGTATATGGAACCACTTTCCTGTTGGGCAACGCTAGAGCCTTCTTCAAACCCGGAAACCTAAGGAAGAGTATATATTAGAAAGGTAAAAATAAATAAAACACACCTGACTGATTATATAAATTCAATTCAAAATTTATCAAATCATTAGCAATAACATTCGTTTTAATTCTTTAAAAATATATTTAAGAATACCCAATGTAATATCTTTAATCTATGCAACATTTTTTATTATTCTTATAAATTGGTTTTAAACTCCTTTCGAATTAAATTTACGTTTCCCTCTATCTCAGACTGATTCTCTAAAACAACTGTGTACTGTGCAAAGCATATCAATATCAATAATCCATATCGATGTCACACAATGACAAGCCCAACTAATACCTTATTGATTGCTTATCAATAACATAACCCTCTCCCTTGCCCTCTCGATGTCACCATCCGTCCAAGCGACCCCAAAGCATTTACACCACATAACTCGGCATCAGTTCGTTGGGTCTGTTGAAGTATAAAAGGGTTTTATGACCTGTTTGAAAACCATGAAAACGAAAAAAACGAAATATTTTTCTATATTGTATTTATTTTTTAGTAAGTGGGGAGAAAACAAATCCCGAACAAACATTAATTTGTAACGCACGTTTGGCCAATTTCGGTTTTACAATTTGCTTTCTTTTGACCATGCTAAACCAACAAAATATACCCCAATGACCGCATAACGAGCCGAAATCAATTTGCCACGTTGATAAGGTTAGGCCAACAACCCTTTTGGGCTAAGCTCGTAAAGGGGTCGGGAAAGGGGAGGGGAAGCCCTGTCATAGCCGGGATTTATAGATATTAAATTAGACAAGATTTTAACGCGCACGTAACTTTGACATACATCAAATCCCGGTAACCCAGAACCGACTTAACTTTGAGTAATAACCTTAACAAAAAAATGCAAATTGCATGCCAAATGTTGAGATTTTTTTCATCTTTTCTTTAGTCCCTGTTGCTTTTTATTTTTTTTTGCTGACCATTCAAATATTGTCGAATGTCAGGTTCAAAATTTTGAGCACATGTGTCTCCTTTAGTTATTGCTATTGTTATTGGTCTTGTGGTTGCTCCAATTTTATTTGGAAATCGCATTATAATAATAAAACATAATAATAATAAGCAGTAAAACAAAGCAAACACCAATTTCAAATAGGTGTGAAAATCAATTTGTGTGGTCTGGACAGCTATTGGTCAATGGTCAGAGAAGGGAAGGTCGCATCAATGGTCACAGCTGCTATCTGGCAACAGGAAATTCAAATTTCAAAAAGGATTATTGGATGAGCATTGATAGCATTGAAACCCGAATTGGGGGTAAGGCTTGAATTGATTACAGCCTGATTGTAGTGGGTGTTGCTTTCGTTATGCTTTAATATAAAGAGATACATGTTTTAAGAAGTGTTGGGGCTTAGTCTTTAAGTAAACGGAATCTCCTACGCTTAAGTTTTATGTGGCTTGTTATATGGTCAATAAAAATAGACTTCGAGGCATAAAAACTTTTTTTAAATACAGAAAATGATTTCGGAAACTTTAATTTAATTTATTATGATGTCAAATTGAGCTTTGGAAACATGGAATATATGACTGGTACAGGATAATTATTATTAGTATTAAAATTATTCATAAACTAACAATAACTTTTATTTAAACAAAATAAAAATATACAGATGAATGTAAGATCTGAAATTAATTAATAAATAAATAAAAAAGCTTTATACTTTTTATTTATTAACATCAATAAAACATAAATATTCATAATATCAATTTCAAAACTTTTATTTTTAAAACCTTATCTAAATTTTTATTATTATAAAATTATTAATTTTTAAGATACACGTAATTTTCCATGTAACAAATGTAAATAACGTATTGACTGCTTCATAACATAACTGTTTAAAGCTTAATAATCTACATTAGAGTGCATCGATTTGTATGGGACCGAAAAAATGAAAAAATGGTAACCCATTTTGGTAATCTGTGGTCAATTCTAAGATGTTTTCACGAAGAAACCATAGTTCTAAAATGAATTCCTGGTCCGCGCTTTTTTGAGTTGAAAAATTAATTTTTTGAACATTTATAACTTGGGTGTTTATGGACCGATCCTGACAAACTTGGTGTCAATACTCTTGTTATGACCACGACTTTTAAAACTTTACAAGACCAAAAAAAGGACGAAATGTCCTTTAAACATAATTTTCATCCTTGGTACGATGATTTCGCGATTCGATTATGTCAAGATATATCCTAAAAAATTAGTCAGAATTTAATATAATTGGCCCAAAGGACATTATTATCGACCTTGAACTTGTTTGTTTTATTAACAAAAAATTAAAAACGTATTTTATTAAAATTGTATTAAAATATTTTGTAAATTTTCTGTTAATAAACAATACAAGTTCAAGGACGATTAAAATGTCCTTTGGGCCAAAATTATATTAAATTCTGACTAATTTTTTAGGATATATCTTGACATAATCGAATCGCGAAATCATCGTACCAAGGATGAAAATTATGTTTAAAGGACATTTCTTCCTTTGGTCTTGTAAAGTTTTAAAAGTCGTGGTCCTAACAAGAGTATTGACACTAAGTTTGTCAGGATCGGTCCAAAACACCCAAGATATAAATGATCAAAAAATTAATTTTTCAACTCAAAAAGCGCGGACCAGGAATTAATTTTAGAACTATGGTTTCTTCGTGAAAACATCTTAGAATTGACCATAGATTACGAAAATGGGTTACCATTTTTTGTGAAAAAAATCGATGCACTCTAATCTACATGCTTTCAGCTTTTATCAGTTTATTTCAAAATAAAAACCAGTTTACTTTACTTCGTGCTGCGTCTGAAGTCCTAAATTTCATTTATTTTTGATAAGATTAAAATCTGTTAGACCTTTTTAGAGAGACTTCTGTGCATTGTTTGTGCCATGGTTTTGTAATTGCCACCTGAAGAAAAGAGTCATAAATACCAGCATTGAGCTGGGCTCTTTTCCCTAACTTTGCCCCACTGTCAGTTAACAGTTTAATGAACTGTGTGGCAAAGTCAAAACCTCAACCAGATACAGAGGCAGAGTCAGAGTCAGAGTCTGAGCATCCCCATTAGCCATGGCTATTTACCTTTTAGATGATTTTAGTGCCAACATGTGAAAAAAAATTGTGGCTCACAAATTATTTATTAATTATTAATTACCCGCTTTTCGTGTCTGGGCCATTGAATGAGTTCGGGCCAATTTTTATGAAATGCTCCCGCACTGCCATAACCGTAAAGCAGATACAAATTTTAAACAATGTTCCCTGCTTGTCGTAGTTGTCATTTCTCCTGATTTTCTTGTGTTTTCTTTTATTTCTTACGTTTTTTGCGTAATAAAACAATAAATCAATCACTGTTTGGGTTTATTCATTGCTGTTGTGTTTCGTTATCTTTTTTCAACTTTTTAGTAGTTTGTCAGATTTTTTTATATTCCTATGCCTGCTGTTAGTTTTGGGTATTTATGAGTCAAACGTCATGTTTTAGAGAAAAGTTCAGTTTTCCTTATTGTTTTCCAGATCTGTTAAGTGCGATAAACTTCTATGACATTGTTGTATGCATAAATTTATATTGAATTGTTAGTTGGATCAAAGTTAAAGATGCTGGGCAAATAAAGATGGGGTTTGGTATGTACAAATTCCTACACCGAGATGATAAACTCTATTAAACAGTGTCGAAATCAACAGAAACAGCAACAGCAACAGCTGTGGTGAAAAAGGGTTTCACACTTGAGTGAATCCACGAATTGAGTTTGAGTTCCATTTAAATAACTCTCTCAGTCTACTCACTCATACACGCAGAGCAAACAATGGCGACTGCGTCTCTCTTTCTCTCCCTCTCGCTCGCTTCAATGTGTGCTTAATGCTTGTGGTAGGTGTGGCCTCTGTTTCGATGTTTCAGTTTCATAACGTTCCACATTGCTTTGCTTTGTTGTTGCCCCCTTTTTTGTCTGAGTAAATTAAAATTGTGTAGTTTATTATTAAATGAAGCGCATTTTTGTATTTGTATGCGTCTCTTTGCCATATCTATGTGAATGTGTATGTGCATTTCTATATACGCACTTACATATTTATGTATGTATATATAAGTAGAAATATGTAAATCGGTTGCCATTTGCTGCCAGTCACATAATAATATTGAAATGTTAATTAGCGTATTAATTAAGTTTTTAATATTATTTGTTTGCCTTTGAGTGTTGTGGAATTGATGGGCGGGTAATTCATTTTAGGCAAAGAATTTATTGGTATGATGAAGCAGAAAATATGTAAGGGTAAATTATTAATAATTGATATGCATTTTAGCTGATTTTTACTATACGAGTTTTTTTTATAATATTACCAAGTTAATCTTAAAAAAAAAACAACATCCAATTTTGTGATGAATTATATTAAATTTTACATATAAAATATTAAATATCACTCGGCTCTGCACAAAAAAGTAATATTTATGAGGTATGTAGAATTTAGCGCAATGTGACGGGTGAACATTTTTTTTTTAAATTTTAATAATTTATTGGATATTAGAAGTTTTGGAACATGAAAATGGTTTCGTCACTAGACATTTATCTCGAAAAGATCTTTTTTATAAGATAAAATTTAATTTTAAATCATATTTGTTTAATATTTATAAATTTAATCGGAAAATAAACCGAAAAAAGGCTCGCTAGAACTATCGAAAAAGGCTCGCTTAAACTATCGAAAACGAATCTTTTGCTTAGCGTTGTTTATATGACCGAATTGTTATTTTAAAGGTATTAGATTTAGTAAATAATGATGTGAAACTTGAATAAAACACAACTTAAAATCATATTTGTTTAATATTTATTAGTTTAATAGGAATAAAATAAATCTAAAAAATAAAGTAAATCGAATCGAAACTACCGTGAAAGGCTCGCAAAGCTATCGAAAACGAATTGTTTTTTTACGTTGTTTATATCAGTGAATTGTTCTTAAATTAATTGTTAAATTTTAATAAAATTCAACTCAAAACCATATTTGCTCAATACTTTTTAAATTTAATTGGAATAAAATATATTGAAAAGAGGCTCGCTGAAACTATCGAAAAAGGCTCGCTAAGACTATCGAAAAAGAATCCCTAAAACTATCGGAAACGAATGTTTTGCTTTACGTTGTTTATATATTATAAAAAAATTCTTTACGAGGTAAAAGTCTAGTGACGAAATCAAACAGGTGTCAGTCAACGCGTATTTTTCATAAAAATAATTCAAAATTAAGAGATGTTACCAAAAGGCTCTAACGGCCCCCCAAAATTAAATGTAGCCCCTCCCACTTAAGCCTGTTTATATTACGAGCCAGGTGAGTTTTCAAATGTCTAAGTATGTACGTTATTTACTTAAAGCTATACTTTTCGATCGGTATATAACTCGACCTGATCAGACATTCATAGCAAACTTTTCATTCTTCCTGTAAATATTGCTAGTCGCCTTTTGCACCCTTCGTGATGCTTTCGTCACTAGCGCGGACCGCCGTCCGCATGATACTTAATTCACTAAAATACAATTATTATTTTTTATTATAATAAAAATGAGATTTTTCAAGAAATTACTTATTTAACATTTCGAAATGTTTCCTGTGGTTTACACAACTTGAACATTCAATTTAAACTTATTATTCTTATTTAAGCCAATGAACAAAATATAATTATTGAAATGAATAAATTCACAAATTAAAAAAAGGAAACTACTCAATCCCTGCCTGCAAGAGCTTCACTTAATATTTATAGCTTTTTAAACAAATAAACAGCATTCACAGTCGAGTCGCGCCTCAAACAGAGGCCACCCACCGACAACAACAACAACAAGAGCAACAGCAATGAGATCGGAGTATCCGTGAAAATGCACTCAACCAGACACAAACACATACACACACACACACACACATACAGACATACATATAGAGAGCTCTCTCACATGTATAACACACTCTCAGAAGCACAACCAGTCCAGTTCCAGCTCCAATCCAATCCGAAATAGTTGATTTTAATGATGTACATAATAAAATTCCCATTCGTTTTGTGCCAATGCCAATGCGTTCCAGCTTCATTGCATGTTTACATTGATTGTGGAACAGCCACACACACACATACGCATACGCAGGCACAGATTTACTCTGCACACTGATTTACTCGAGTGGGAATGAAACAGTTGCGTGCTTGCTTGCCCTTTCTCTCTGGCTCTCTCTCTCTCGCTTCCATTGTTGGGATGCTGCGCTTGAGTGAGTGAAAAAGAGCAACCAGGGTTGCTCAGACTCAGACTGAGACTGAGATTGCTGTGCGTTGCGTTACGTTTTTGGTCATAACCATGTGAAGTGAAGTCGCGCGAGTCAATTTCGAAATCATTCGTTTGCCTTAGGCCTAAACAAGCGGACACGCGCGCGGAAGAATTGCGATACCTCGTAGATAGATGAACACGCAAAGTTGACAAGTGCATGCAAATTGCAGAAATTCCGAGTTCTTCGAACTTCTCAACTTACCAAGTGAATGAATTTTAATCGAAACTCTTAAATATTAAATCAAATCAGAGTGAAATCAAGTGTTTTGTGCTGCAATTTATAGAAATTTGTCAATTGATCATTGAAGATTTACCGAGTGCAGCGCGTTCTCAAGATATATCCCAAGCTGGGTAGTCCATTTCTGCACACTACGCCCCCGGGTGGCAGCTGCAGCAGCAACAACCCATCCCCCACACCACACGCACACACGCACACAGTCACATCCGCTGCCAAACAGCTTGCCCAGACATTCCAGCTGTCGGCCAATTCGGCCTTCAATCTCGCCCTGCCGCCCAGCTTCTATCATCGCCATCTGCCCGCAGACGCAGTCAATCCCAATCCCAATCCCAGTCCGGGATCAGTTAACGCACCGGAGTGCGCCTCCCTCGACTACAGCAGCAACGATCCAGCAGTAACGGAGATGGATCTCATCAATCCTTATATGCGTCATCACAGTTTCGCCGCGGCCGCCCAGAGCAGTCCACCGTCGGCGGCACAGCGTCATCATTTGGCCGCAGCGGCCGCTGCGGGACTGACCAATGGATTCGCCGATGTTCATGCCCATGCGATGGCCGCGGCGGACTATCAACAGCAGCTGGCCGACTATCACAGTGCGGCGGCAGCGGCGGCTGCCTATGCCAACAACAGCAACAACAATAACAACAACAACAACAGTCCCTTGATGCTCCTGAAGGCGGCACAGGGCGGTGCCGTTGGAGCCCGGCTGGAGGCGAAATCGTCCGCCGAGGACTCGCCATCTACAACGCCACCGCCCGCCTCGTCGCGCCTGCACTCGGAATCGTCACCCTCGCCACGGTACGAGCACAATTCCAGTCCCGGCGTCGACAGCGCCAAATCCTTTGCATTGAGCCAACGGAGCAGCGGGGCCGAGGATCATTGCCAGAACAGCGAGTCCAGTCCGCCACCGCCTGATTACAGTCCAGAGAACTTGACCAGTCGCAAGTATCAGCATCCCAACATCAGCAGCGGCCTCAATCCGCTCAGCCTGCACAACAACAACAACAACCACATCAACAACAATCTAAGTGGCAACCATCACAACAACAACAACAATTCAATGGAACACAAAATTCCACTGAGTTTTCTGGGTCCGCCGCTGGCGGCGCTGCATTCCATGACCACAGAAATGAAGACTGCACAAGGCGTTGCTGCCGGAGTTGGCGGTGGAGTTGGTAGCTCAGGCAACGGCCTGGGCTATGGCCACAGTCCCAACTCGCATCTCATCAGTGAACGGGTCACGGGCTCCAGCTCGAGCAGCTCGACAACAACAACAAACTCACAGGGCGCCGCCAATCCGCATGGCATCGATACGATACTATCGAAACCACCGCCGGTCACATCGGCGGGTCTAAGTGCTTTAACGGGAGGTGAGTGAATCCTGTGTATTATTAACTAAGATCAGGGAAGAGTTCAGAGTGGTGTAAAGCTTAAGAACCGAAGAGATAGGATATTTATTGAATTGAAATTGAGAAAACAACATAATTATTTTGGAATTAATTGTATTTTAATTTGATGGCATAATTTAACAGTGTTTTAATTAAAGGAGTTTTTAGATTGTACTAATGATAGTTATTTGCGACCATTTTCAAGTTTTAACTAATAATAAACAGATCTCCATTGCATTTATCTTTTTTATTATTTTTTATTTTAAAAAATGTTGGAAACTTATAGTAATAAATGAAAAATTTGACAATAATTAAAAATTTACAGAATGTCTTAAAAACATAAATTGAAATCCTCTAAGAACTGAGATCTTTTATAATATGTAATGTAGTGTAATAAGAAACTACAATTGCAATGTACAGATAATTTAATAATAATGTAATTAAAAAATTATATTCATATATTATATTCCTTAATATGTTGTGATACATGCAATTTTGGGTTGAATCTTATTACTGAGCATACATATCAATACTTCTTATTTATTCAGAGGAATATATAGCATAAATTTAATTGAACAAGTAATTTCTGCATATGATATGATTACATTTATATGTTATGTTAAGAATATTTTTTAGGCGTGCAGCCATAAAAGATTTCAGTTTTTTTTTTTAAGATAAAGTATTATTAAAGATAGTCTTATAGGAAAATTTTAATGATTGAAAGTAATCTGCATAATTTGAATATAGTTTTTGTTCTTAATTTGAAATTAATTTTCATTTGTAAATTCTCTCAGATAGAGTAACATTTGCAAACATTTGATAGCCGAAGCACATGGCAAACATTTAAAACCTAATAAATGTTACATTTTGCCCATCATTATGCAATGTTAATGTATTGAATGAACATTATGCATGCTCCCAAAAATTGTTTTAAATGATTTTGGAAACTGGTTAGGGCGAAATGATCCAAACAAATGTGTATTGTGCACGAATCCGGTTTGACATGATTCCACATGATTCCGCTTTTTAATAAAATGGCAACAATAGAGCACCCTCCACATCTCCCTCTCTCCCTCTGACCCTCTCTCTTTCTAACTCTGCAAAGAGTAGAGCATTTTATTGGGCACAATTTCCAAAATCATATAATATCAAATCAAATTGCAAAATGACGCAAAACGTAATGCGATCTACGCGTCGTACTTAAACGTTCAGCAATTAGTTGTCAAATTGTTTGTAATTAAATCAAAATGACACACGAAAAACGGAAGGCAAGTGTGGGAGGAAGGGAGATGGAGGTGCAGAGGGAAGCATATGACTTTGCCGTTTCACTAAAATGATTTCAATTTTTGACAGTTAAATGTAGCCCCAATTGTGCGGCATGACAGAGCCCAACATCAAATACAGACCAATCGAGGGAGTGGGTCAACATTTGTTTGAAATGCCAAAGGTGATGGCAAATGGGGAAGGGTGAGGGGAAGTTGGTAATAGGGGGTATATCTAGCGACGGGGCGTTGACAATTTACCATAACATTTTTAATTATTTTTAACGAGGGCGTTTATGTGATTTTTTTTTCGGTTTTTTCTTTTATTTCTTGTTTAGCTGAACAAAATGTTTTCATTCTTTTTATGACAAATTATTTAATGGCTTTTAATTAATTCGTTTAAGTCTTTTGATGGCGCAACTTCTGTTCCCAATGAGTAGGCAGATGTCTGTTAAGTTTATAATGAATTTATTTATTTCGACTTCGATTATTCTAGTGTGCCGTGGGCCTACTAGCTTGTCAACAGAATTTTATAAATTTGACAAGAATTTGGAATAGGTAGCGAATTTTATGAGAGATTGAAGTTATTATAAAATAAAATTTAAAATGAAAATTATATAATGTCTAACGATCCTTCGACCCCGAATCTTATAGTCAGATAGAACTAAATGTATCAAATATGAGCAGCAGCACTGTTATTATAACTTAATATAATACATTTAAATTTTAATTTAATAATGAAAAAAATCTAAGAATAGCGTAAAATTTTGCGCATTAAATACTTTCACTCAATTGTCGTCAGCATAAACAGCCTAGTCTACATAGCGAAGTCACACTGTATGATTTGATTTAATTTAATTTCATCTCATTTAACTTTTCTATCTTTTCAGTTGGGGATAAAAATGGTTTCTAAAATAAACTTATTGCTAACTTCCCATTCTTATTTTATAATTGTATTTAAATTATAATAATTTGTTTCTCTCTTTAAACTGGTCTAAGATACATAATAAATTAATAATTAATTATAATACTCGTAAATAATAATGAATAATAAATAAATTAATTAATTTAAAAAAAAATCATTTTAAATTTTGAAATTTTACTTTAAACAATTAAAGTCATAGTCGAGTTCGATCGACTGAAGCTAGTTGTATTTTATGATAGCACCAAAAATAGCGAGCAGGAATATATATAGTACTTATCTTATTTGTTTTCAATTCTTGTGCTTAACTTTAAACTAAAACCCATCCCAATAATGATTTGAACTCATCTTCCGCAGGCATTCCACGCTTCTCCATCGCCGCCGCTGCGGCGGGCATGGCCCAGTATCTGTCGCAGAGTCAGGGGGCTCCGCTGAAGACGCACGCCGGCCACATCGTGGATCGCACGCATCTGTACTGGCCGGGATTGCAGGGCCTCGTGGCCAATCCGATAGCGTGGCGCGACCGTCTGTCGAATACAAGTAAGTGGTTGAATATCATCATCGACGGGCGATTAATGAATATGCTCACTAATTTGCAAATAAGAGGGCACTCCTCCACCAACACACACACTTCATGCCACTTCAAAACACTCCACACATCATTCACTGGTGCTGGCTGGGAAGTAATCAGTGCATTCATGTTGCACGGTGGCACGTAATTTGGTTACAATTGTTGTTGGCCCGCTGGGCTGATGATTTGTCAACAATGAAAGCCACACCTCGAGGCTTCAATTTCATTTCGAGCTCGAATTCGATTTCGATTTCGAATTACAAACCTGATATCATAAATTCATTGAAGCGCAGCACAAGTCGCTGTTTGGACTTCCTGTTGATACCGTTAACAAAGCGCAGCGAATGTGGCAGCTGCCCCTAATGATCATGGATCGCTCTCCTCAAGTGATTACCAATATGACGCGTCCAATGTGCTTAGTGCAGTTGCCAGTTGGCATTAAGGTCCCATTGGCACATTGTCCAACTCATTAAAAGAGCTGGCAGAAAAAACAGAAAAAAGAAAAAACAGAATCACTTTAACACGATCAACGATCGACAATCGGAGATCGAAGATCGACGCATCCATCCATCCACAGAGCTGACAATGACTTCACATAAAAGAGTTGCCCTTTATTTTGTTTTTTTTTTTTGGAGTGAAAAGCATATGAAAAATTAATTTACTCGCACGCTTTTGAGCATCTTTCGACTTCGTTTTGGGGCAACAATTTCTGGATCTGGTTACTTCATTATTACGTCTATTTATAAGGCACTCCGAAGCAAAGCTCATTAAGTAATCGCCCAGCTCCAACTCGAACTCGAACTCTTTTTCACATTGTTTATTTATTTAAGCATTCCCCTTCCGCCGACAGTTGCCCCTGCTGTCGCCGCCTCTGGTTAATGATCGTTCGCATTGGCAATTGATTTGATTTGATTTAGTGCTTTGGCTACTGGGAGCTAGGGAGTTCAGTGAGGAGTCACTGGAGTCAGCTGCTGTTTGGCCTTTAATTGCGCCGATGACTGTGCACATTTAGTAGGCACTGTCAAGACGAAAATCGTACATAATTTTCTTATTGAATTAGTGACGAGATCAACAGAGATCGTCGAAAGAGAAATGTTGTCGTTATGTGTTGTTTTGTTTGTCTTGTGTTCGATTTGATTTCTGAAGTGTGTCGTGGAATGTTTGGTAGCTGCTCCGATTAAATAAATATTGATTCAATTGATTTGCCAAACAGTGTACGAGCTCATGTCTCAAGTGTTATCTAAAACTGGAGCAGACTAGGAAGTGTAGAAAAACCTAGCGTATAAGTAAGAAGACAACTTATTATTGATTGTAACATAATCTAGCAAAAGTCGATTCCATTTTTAGCCATTACATTGCTACTGATAGATTGCATTTCCACTTTCCGATTAGCATTGATAACTAACCTATCCAATAGTTTCAACAACTAACTGACTCTCTCAATGCGATAAGCACAGCTGATAGCAACTTAATTAACGATTTTATATGAAGTGCAGTGCCCTCTGCAAAAAGTGTCTATGCAAACACTATTGTAATCCCCGAGCCCATAAAAAGCACAATGAACTCATCGAAGTTCCCCCCCTCGGTCCTCCTCATAACCATATTTCATTTCAGTTGCCAATTGGCTTTAATGAATTGCAATGCAAATATTAATAATAGTAATAATAATGATAAAAGCAAATGTGCAATGCTTTTAAAGCAAGCCCCAATAATTGGTCATAAAAACAAAGTGTGGCAGGTGACAAAGCAAATACATATATACAAATGTATGTGCCACACATTTAATTAATATGCCACAAAAGGTAAATATTGCGAATAAAAAAAATAATAAATAAATGCCAATCAAATTCAGCTAATAAAATGCAATGGCATTATTAATAACAAATAAAAAGTGCAGCCAAAACAAAAACATACAATAAAACGAAATTAATATGAAAATCAAAACAAGAGATGAGTGAAAAAACATATATAGCATACTTTTGAGCGCGCATAAAAATTTCAATAAAGCATCGAGCGAGCGCCATTTTTGGTGCGATATCCTGTGTGCGCAGCTTCAACACACAGACAGACACACACATAAAGCTTGTTAACATGACAGCCTACAAGCATATAAACACACACACACATACACACAGATATTCACTCAGTTGCCCCATTTTGGCATCCCCCGTAAAGCAACCCCATTTGGGCCATTTGTAGGTTCGCTCCGCCATCGTCTAGATAATAATGTGGCAACATATTCTCGCAGCGTCTGCGTTTGCCTTTATCTTACGCCTCTTCCCCTCCCTTCTCTATCCTCTCCTCTCGCATCAACTACATATAGAGCAGCATTTATATAGAGCAACAACACAACGGCTGCTTTAACTTTTCCAGTAAAAGTTTCGTTTTTTTCTCTTTGTTTTTTTGTCCGCTTTTTGTTTTCGATTTTTGTCTGGCCGAGCAGCTGTCGCATCCTCGTATATTCGTCGGCATCGGCGGCATCTTTCAGCCATAAATATGTATATACAAATAATAAATAAATAAATATACATTTTTATGTAAATAATAAACGCACACACGCTCACCCACTTTGGAGTTGTATGTAAATGTGCGGATTGTGTGGTATATATGACAGTGTTTTTGTCCTCGCAAAATTATGTGGAAACGATGAGCAAAAACATTGACAAGCAACTGAACAATTTTCCTTGTTTTTTAACATCTTCCTTTTGAAATGGATAAATTTATTGCATGTGTGCAGAGTTTAGTATTGATTTTATTTCAGAATGCCTGCTTAATAGAGATGTTCTTGAGGTGGAAATGAAATAAATCGCTACTTTAATATAATTTGAGAAACTTAAACTGCAAGATACACATGTACATATAAATATTTGTTATCTATTGTCAAAGAAGTTGTTCTCAAACCTTTCAATTAAGAGCTTTATATTTTAAATTCAATTATTTTCTGGCATAGGTTCAGTTACTGAAATTTATTGCACATTTTAATATTTAAAAGAAACAGCTGATTATAGCTTTTATTTGAATTTTTATTTTCCGAAACTAACTTAGAACCCAATTAATAATACTATTTTGTATAACTACTTAAAATTTATTTAAAAAATTATTTTCATAAAATATATTTGGCATATTTTAGTATCATTCGCTTTTAGTATAATTTTCCATTAAAATTTAGAATATTACACATGTTGTCAGAGGAAAATTCTTATATTTATTTTACCTGCTCTGAAAGATGTAAAAGTTTCTGCTGTTGTTAAAACTAGATTGGAATAGATAGACATTTGTACAATTTGGACACAACTGTCCATCTGTCTCCACGTCCATTTCCATTTTTTATTTCTCATGCAAAGCCACATGCTGTGAGTAAAATAATTAACTTGAGCACAAAAAATAAATAAATATGACATTAAAAAAATGCGTTAAAAGGCAAGAGCAACTAAAAGCACAGCCAGTTATATGGTCAGACCTGTCCATAACCAAAAAACTAAAGGCAGAAACAAGAAAACAGCCAACGAGCAAACGAGGCAAACCAAAACCGCAGTCTACATTTGACACAATTCATTAAGCTTAATGAAGACAGCAGCCCAACAAGCCAAAAAAAAAAGTTACAGTTAACAGAGAGAGAGGGAGAGAGAGAGAGAGAGCAAGAAAGATAGACAAAGACTGGGATTGTGTATGTAAAACCACTTCTAGCTGTTGCGTTTAATTAAAATTCAAGTGGCATTTTGTGTGTCGGTGTGTCCTCATCGCTATCATCCAAAAGAACTTGTGCTTTGAGCATATAATCGGGCATAAAACAGGCCATAAAACAATGCAATGAAGCCAGCCCAGAGGGTAGGATACCAAAACACACGACACTTAATGAGCGGTGCTACCTATGGAGAGGTTTATAAAAGCTTCGACAAGGGTTGTTGGCCAGGAGGCCGAGAGGCTGGTCTGACAAGGTATCGTTAAGTTTATTAGGGTAAACAAGCTGCTTATCGTCTGCTGTTGAGATTGGAATAAAGATATTACAAGATTCTTATATGTATTGTATATCCATGTGAGCAACAGTATGGGTAACGAATTCAAGAAACATGTGACATATGAGTATGATTAAGGGAAAGAAGCCATTGTTGTTAACTTCACAATGTCACGAGGTTCTTTCAGTAGGTTTCAAAATGGCCGACTCTTGTTGAGACTTATCAAAGTCACCACTTACCATTATGTATGTATTGAACAAAAAAGGGTCTTACTTTAAGATCACACCTTTGTGAAGCTCTTATCCCTCTTAACTTTTTAACATTGGAACAAATCTAAAAAAAAAAAATAATAATTTAGTTTTTCAACCTTACAAAGTTTCAATTGACATCTGGAAAGAGAATTTATAACAAATCCATGAATAATTTCATTACCTTCCAAGTGATAATGAAGAAATTTAAGAAAGAGTTGAGTCTTGATAGTTTTTAGACCCCGTTTAATTATATTTTGAAATGAAAATTAATAATATTCAACGACAAATTAAATGAAAATATTTTGAATAACATTCTCTTGCACATTAAATAATATCTTCTTTTTAAGATTATTTTAGAGTGAATATTTGATAGATTAAAATCGAAACAAATAATATTTCATTATGCAAACAGATTTACTAGATGATTACCAGGAATAATTCTCAGATTATCTATGTTTATTTCAGACCACATTTTTCGACTGTCTTTCAACAGTTGCCAACGACGATTCCCTCTCTATATGGTATCCCCCTATCAGTGTCTTTCATTCTCTCGCACGCCCATAACAAATGACTTTTTAATATTTTCAATAAGGCAGCATTGAGCCAAAACATAGCACGCCCACCTGACACGCCCTTCGCCACACATTATTAATATCAATATCGTGAAAAGATAAAAAAAAAACGAAACCCAAAATATTAACGCCATACAAAATAAAAAAGCAAAAAAGAATTTCAAAGAGAATAAAAGCGAAAATAAAAATGAGAAAAGTGCAAATGCAGCGATGCCAACAGGGTGACTTATGCGATTATAGACAACTGCTGCAGGACCTTACAGAGAGAGAGAGGGGAGAGTGAGGGAAGAACTGGCGAGGGTCGCTCCAGAAAGTGAGCCTGTGCTGCCAATTCATTTCATTTTGTAGCATTGCGTGAGGGCCGTGACATGAGCAAATAAACGCTTCATATTTGTCGGTTATTTATGAGGGTCCTTGGGACGCAGCTGCAGCCCAATAGATTCGATATAGAAAGAAAAACAGAGAGGGAGAGAGAGAGAGAGAGGGATAGAGAGTGAGTTCGCGACAAAAAAAAATTATCACTGCTACAATTTTTCTTGCTAGGGATTAAGCTTGTTATGGTCCAGGCATGTCCTTGTTGTACTCCCCCCTCAAATCCAGCCTGCAAATATTCTCCATGGCCGCCTTATTGACAAGTGTTATTCCCTTCGTGTTTCGCTTTTTTATTCCTCTGTTAAGCTTGTGAATTGTCTGCGAAAAGCAAAGAAGAACAAAGCAAAACATAAATTTTATTGCACATATTTATTTTGACGAGTTTTTATTTTGGGTTTTTGATCAGTGCAATCAAATTATTAAGTTGCAGCTGGTATGCATATGCAATTTAATTAATGGAAAGGTTAGAGTGAGATAGTTGTTAAGCTATAATGTACTAGGAAAGTAGACAACAAGTGAATTCATTGAGAAACTAAATGTTCATTAACAGTTTCTCAACTGAAAGTACAACAACATAAAGTACAACATTTATTTTGTCAGATCGCATATTCATTCATACTATAATTCTAGCAATAGTAACATACAAAATTTATAGAAACATCTATATAAAAACATATAACATCTACAGACTTCTAGCAAAACTAAATATAAAAAATTAAAAGGATTTTCAGTGGAAAACTTCAGATTTTTAAAAGCATATGCATTTTTTATTTTAAATTTATCGTTGTTTTATTTTAATAAATATTTGTGAAGATATATTTATTTATTTATTTATTAACATTGATAGTTAAGCTTAAAAAATGAAGATATATTTAATGTATTAAAATGTATCAAAATTTCCGAAATTTCGTATTAAATATGCTATTATTTCTTAGTTGTGAAACTTTAACATTTCTCTATGTGTGTGCACATATTATTCCTCTATCTCCACACACTCATTCCAATCTAACTTTAACTACTTATAATAATTTAAATTAATAATTTTTGTGGAAACTGCACCAAAGTATCATAAAGGGACACAAGTTGCCAGTGCACAAAGAAAAAGGAGTCAAGTCAGGCAAATGCTGAAATAAATTCGAAGGGCATGAGAATGAACCCACCCATAGAAGACAGACCCTTTCTCCGGACAAAGCCTGATACCATTTTCAACCCTCCCCGCCTTCGACTCCGTATCCAGTCCTGTCCCCAGGACACTTGCGGCTTTACCTTTTTACCTAGCGCCAGGCGCGTCCTGTGCATATTTAGTTGAATCATTTCACATAATTAGGGATCATTTAATAATGGGGTGACATTAATTGAAAGCACACACACACACACACACACACACAGAGTGAGAGAGAGGAAGAGAGATTGTCACAAGGGCTGCAGGCAACCCTGGTAACCAGGACTTCAGAATTACCCACTCCCACTCCAGCTACCGTTTAATTTTATGGCCACCACCCGACCATGTCCACTTGACTGCCTTTACGAGCCTTCTGGGCGGCAGGATGAGAAGGAGGAAGAGAAGGAGGAGGAGGAGTGTTGTTGGTGCACGTAGCGCCCTCTAGCGTCGGGGGCGTGGTGCTCTGCTTTTATTGGCCTCTTGTCGTCGCTCTTGTCCTCTTTACTCTCCACTCTGCCCTCTCTCTCGTCCTTCATCTCGTTTGTCGTTTTTGCTAATTGATTTTAATGAAAGCCCAAGGCCCCATGCTAAAGTTTAGTGGCTCTCATAAATTCTGTGGTCAATTTGGGTTTGTTAATTGTTGCAACGTGAACGTTGGACAATTTTTTTCTCTCTTTGCTTTTGCTGTTACATATTTCTGCTACCTCAGCGGTAATTAGTGTCTAATTATTATGCGTGGCCATACCAATAGTTGGGCCACAAATGAATTGCCCAAAATATATTACAAAATTTGCATTTGTTTTTGGGTGGGAGGTGGCAAATCAAATTTGGAAAACCAATTGAAATATGATTTTCACATGTTAAACCGTCCCCAGTTAGACATCCATTTATAAGGCCAACAACAACATCAGTTACCTTCTCATCTCGAGCGTCTCTCAAATTTGCAGCTGTCGCCAAACGCGCCCCATAAACAATTAATAAATGTCAAAAAACTTTGCCGCAACAGCAGCAACAACAACAACATGAACGTTTCTCTTCCCCCTCTCAGCCTTTTATACGTGGCACTTTATTTTCTCGCTAAATTTTATGACATTGCTTATTGTTTCGAAATTAAACTTGCAGAAAGCGCCGAACAACTTTCGTAGCTTGTAAACACGACTCTTTAACATAAATTTAACAAATTCGAAAAGTTTTATGAGCAAAATGTTTATAGCAAAGGGGTTTATTAGGTTGGCAATGTTCAGTACTTGAAAAGTAAATTATCGCAGCTTGTCTTGATTATAAATGCGCTAAGAGGTTTTCTTAATTAAATAAAAAGTATATTTAATAGTGGGGTTAAAAATAATATGTATTTTCAATATAATTAATCAACATATTAATTAATATTTATTTACTAATTTATGAAATATATTTTTAATATTTTTAAATAAGTTTCGTATTTTTGGAAGACGTTTCGGCTCAGAATCCTTAGGGAAACAAATTGAACTGGTTTATTGGTTTGTTTATTTTAAAACCCATTATTGCTTTTAAATCATGTTTTCAATTCAATATTATTAATATTATTTCAATAAAAATACAGGTAAATGGCTGCCAAGCTTAAAATTTTACTCTGCTTTATAGATATTCCTTTATAATTTAAAGGAGCTAAAGATTTTCAGATAATATTAAATATTGTCTTATTATTAAAATTAAATTTTTTAAAACTTTTTAAAAATTTAATTACATAAAAATTAAATTAATGCCATGATATTAAACCAAGTAAATCAATTTCCTGTTTGCAGTGTCCGCCAATCTGTCACAGTCACATCAGCATCATCCATCGAGCGACAAGGATGGCAAGAAGAAACACACCCGCCCAACATTCAGTGGTCAGCAGATATTCGCCCTGGAGAAGACTTTCGAGCAAACCAAATATCTGGCTGGACCAGAGCGTGCCAAGCTCGCGTATGCCTTAGGAATGTCCGAGTCGCAGGTTAAGGTAAGCAATCGAATTAAACATTTAGCTAACATGCGAGTATGCAAATTAAAAACTCATAAAATGGCGGCGGGTATCTAACCAAATAAACCTTGTAAAAAAAAGGTAAAATATACGATCCCTTTCCCCCTTTTTCTTTTTTGCTGCTGCTCCCTCGAGCCATTGACTTTTGTGGCAATTTGCATTTTTATTGAAACGCAAAGCTCGTGGATTTTTGCTTTATTTTTGTCGAAACCCAAAAACAAAATGGCGCCAATGGTCTGTTGTTGGGAATACCAGCTCCATTGCCTTCCTGTGTCCCTGTGGGTTATGCCCTAAAGGCTTAGTGCACATGTCTGTCCCTGTAGACCCCGCCCCGCGTCTTTGTCCCTGTCACAGACCTAAAAAACATTCCCGTGCGCGTCATTTTAAAGTTTTCGGCGAAGGTTGTTTTTTTCCCATTGGCCCCCATCCCCGGTCGTAAAATGTTATCAACAAATAAATCCTTTGTGTCGTCAAATTTGTTGAGCGGCGTCGCCATCATCGTTCCTGTAATCCCCACCACAAACGCACGTGTCATTGCCATTTCCATTGCCCGTACCCGTACCCGTAAGTCGCGTGTTTCAGTCGACGCGGTTTTCGGGTGCCTTTCTCATTTTGGGCTTGTCATTTAAATTAGTCCTAAGCCAGGGCAGTTAATTGGTTTTGCGGCAAAGGTGAGATCCATTTAGTTAGAAATCAGTCAAAACATATGATGGCTTAGCGATCTCTTAGATCTTAGCATAGTTAATTGGTAATACTAAAGAAGTTACAGGAGTAAGGTGAAATTGCAGGGAAGAGAGAAGTACGCGCGATGTTAGAAGAGCAGAAAAGACAAGTTTTAGAAGAGAACTAAAGGTAGTACCAACAGAGTAAAATGAGCTAGTGAAAAAAAGAATTAATTACCAACAAACAATTTTTAAATACAGATATAATTTTTAATTTATAGCTCAAAAATGTGTCATGAATTGATTAACATGGGAAATTGCACATCTTATAAATAAAATTTAGTTTAAAGTATTTAAATGGTATTTATATAAAATATTATAGCATACAAATGTTAAACATATGATAAATACGTGTATCATTATATTAATAAAATAGGGATAATGTAAATACATGTAAATGAAAAATAAGAAATACATTTTATAGATTTTTTGTGGAATATTTGAAACAAAACTTTAAGAACATATACATTTTATATGGTATATCTTTGAGAAATATGTTTAAGAATGGTTAAGCACATTTTAAATGGTATTCTCATAACTAAAATATGAAATTAATAGAGAAATATTTAAATTTATGCAACCCAGAAATGCTTAGTCATATTTATAAATCCAATAAGTTTAAAGAAAAACTAGTTGAAGCTACGTAATAAACCCTTCTTGGTATGGCAATTTCATTATTAGATAGTTGATTGTCCCATTTGTAGTGGCATTTGTCAGGCAATTTGTACACCCCAATAATTGCTATGCTCTTACTTAAGCCCTTAACATTGCACCCCGGTAAACGCTCTCAACCTCAAACAACTGTGCACAAATCAGGATTCTCAGCTCTGGAGATAGGCGAGTGAAAAGAAATCACGTTTATGATGAGCAAAATGATTAATTACCAATGAATGAGGCCGTTGGCAATGTGAGGCATATGAAGCGGGAATATGTTCTAGACACAAGCAGAATAGGATAGGAAGAGAGAGTGGGAGAGAGAGAGGTTAAGGATTGATGGCTTGAGCTGCAGCTAAATATGCGTCATTTGTGCAGGGGCTAAATAGATACAGAGCTAGAGAGAGAGAGAGACAAAGGAGGAGAGTGAGAAGGCACTGATGACGACGAGAACAAATGGACAGTGAGATGGATGAGTGCTGGGCAGGATTGGGAGGATTGGGTGTCCTCTGTCTGATAGACATGCCAAATGACTGCATGACTTTTGGGTGAGTGTAAATTAAATTCTGTGCAAGGACACAACAACAACGACGACGACGACGACATCAGCTTCATACATATTCAATTAGTGTGCGTGTGTGGGTGTGTATGTGTATTTGTGTGTGTGTGTGGCAGCTCTCCTAAAGACCGAGATGAAAAACAGCCATGACGATGATAGTATGCAAATTGACAAACAAAAACACAACCACTGGACACACTAGACAAGAGGGTCCAAAAATATGACAGAGACACACACAAAATGCAAAACAGAAGTGTGTGTGTGTGTTTGTGTTTGTGTGGGCGTGGCTGCAACTGGGCGCATGCCAAATGATCTTGACAAGAATAATTGCGCTGTTATCATAATTAAAACCGTTTTTGGGCACTGGACACTGAACTGACTCCGGTTCTGTCCGAGTGCGAGCCACGTTTCGTTTTGGCAATCATTTAATGCAAATGTTCGCCATTTTGTATGTTCTTATAACGGTACCACACCACTGCCTCCATCTCTTTCTCTATCTCTTTCTCACTCTCTGTGTATGTGAATTATAGCGTCTGCGTCCATTATTATTGACAATCTAGCTGTGCGTCTATGTGAACCATAATATTATTGCACGATTGTTGTTATAGCTTTTTCGTGATTTCGTTTTTGCATAAAATCTCGGATACATGAAAATTTCGACTGATTGTTGAGTACATGCATGTAAACACGATATGCGATAAAGAAATGGTATTGGATTGAATTGGTTCCTTTTTTGTGAGTCGTTTCGCATCATGTTTTTGCTTAGGTAATTTCGTTCGTTTTATTCAAATGTAAAATTGTTTTACTCAATTTAATATTAGCAAATGAAATGCATTAGATGTTAATATATATTCTGAGTTATGAGCAATCTAACCATAGATGAACCTCAAGTAACTTGGTTTTTGTTTGACTTAGAAATATGTGCCTAGTGTTAAAAAAGAGTAATTTAAATGGGAACACAAATTATGCTGTAAGAGCAGTCCAACTATGATTAACAGTCTCACGTAGCTCAGCTTAAAGATAAACTGGGGTCATTTAATAACTTGCTTTTACAATCTTTGACCATCAAACATTTTAAAAAATTACATGAGATGTCCAAGAATTTGCTAACAGTCGTAGTAAAACATCCGATTAGCTCACAAATTATGAATACAATCTAGACGCATATAACATAGTTAAATTTAAACAATGATTGCTTCGTTTTTATTATTATTATTTACAATGGCTTTCAAAATGTTTTTAGATTGCTATTTTATGAAAATCAAAACTCGCCGCATAATTAGCACATGTATAATGAAAGCTTATAGACCATATCAATTCATAGCGACTGTCGAAAAAAAAATAACAATGACAATGGCATCAGGCGATTGGAGCCGGGACTGGGAGAACTAAGTGACAAGCCGACAAGTTGACAATGGGACAGGCATCATAAAACTTATGACAGATATGTGAAATATTGTCTAATTGATTTTTAGGAACCGTGATAGAAAAATATTCGAAAGAGTACCAAAAGAAATACCAGCTGGTTCCATTGTTGTCAGCTAATGGATTTGATTGTGTGTTAATGAATGAAGAGAAATTCTATTGAGAAGTACGAATGCAAGAGACAGAGAAAGAGGGAGAGAGACTGAGAGAGAGAGAGATGGAGTAGTGCGTCCATTAGAAGCGCTATCATCCAATGCGCCATTGCTCCACACTTTTCAACTCACAATTAGTCAAATAAAAACACATTTTATGTGCTTTGGCTTTGGCCCTCACGTTGATGGGCAACAAAACACAAGCAAATAAATCACAAAATCACATAAATACGAATACGACTATTTATAGTAGATAGAGAAGGTGAGCCTGTCGTTCAAATTAAAATTTACGAGTCGCTCTTAAAACTCAGAACTACAACAAAAAATGGTTTGCTAACCAATAGAAGAAAAAAAGAACAAATAAAATAAGCTGAATACTGCAACTTGTCAGTCGATCAGGGGCGGGTTCAGCAGCGAGTTCTAAAGGTGTTCACGCAGCCATGTTGTAAATTTTCATGACTTTTAAGTACCCAACGGCGAACGATCCAATGCGATACGATCCGATCCGATCTGAGCCGAACAGGACGCGTAAACAAATAAATTTCCAATTTGGTCAGAGTCATATATTTGCGGCAGCAAAATTCAAAAAAATAAAGGTTTGATTTTGACATCCGTTCCTACGAAATTTACATAACGCTTTTCATCCTTATCTTGACCCCCGGACACCTGACGGACGCCCCGCAGCGGTGCCAAAAAACAACAACAACAAACAGCATCTGACCAAAACATTGGCATATGTTTTATAACTATGCAACGTTGCGTCCTGTCCGCAATAAATAAATCCGTATTCCGTATTCCCAAACCAATTCAATGCCCCATTTCAGTTCGAATCGAGCCGAAGCGAAGCGTAACGTGGCCACGTCAAATTGATTGCCACAATATTTGATTGACTTTGACATGTTGCCTGTCATAAATTTCCGAGTATCGTCTCTCTCTCTCCCTCTCTCTTTGAACATTTTCTTTTGCTTCTGCTTTTGCCTTCTAACTTAAAGGCGATCTTGATCTCGTTGTGTGGCCGTAAAAACGTTGCGCATATTTTTGGAAAATTGATCGGAAATAGATCAAAGGAATATAATTTTTAAAGCAAAAAGTTATTCGTTGACTTTTAATATAAAATATACTATAAGATAAAATTGTTGATAAAAATATGTACAAATGATAATTCAATTTATATTTTTATTTAAAATCATTAATCTCATAATTTAATTATTATTATAATATTAACTTTAATTATAAACAACATTGCGAATTCACACTCAATATTTATTTGAAACTATTAAATATCTCTTAATCTAATTTTTTATATAATAATGACTTTTAATTGCAATTTTAGATTAACAACAATAAAAGGAAATTCTTGGCACCATTTTCTTTTATTACAAAATATGCTTTATACTTAATTATTATTACAATATTAACTTTTGAATACCATTTGATTATAAACAACTCTGACAATGCATTGCGAATTTAATTTCAATACTTATTTAAAATTATTAAATATCTCTTCATTTAAATTTTAATATAATAACTTTTAATTACAATTCAGGCAGTACATTTAATTCAAATTCTCTGAACAATTTTTATATACTTCATAAAATGCCCTGAAAAACATAATTTTCAAGAGCACTTCTTAAAGCTATTCAAGTCGTGTCGAAAACAGAGTGACAAGTCAGAGGCTTCAAATTCAACAGTCTGTTGCCTTCCACTTGGAAACTATGCTTTAGTGGGTGCTAGATGACGCATACACCATCGTTATGATGTCGAAAACGACGACGTTTCCTAGCATAAAATTCCTTTTACCATTCCCATCCCCCGAAGGCAGACACAAGCGGGCACAAGTTCCTCTTTTGGTCTACCAAATCCCGAAACAACATGGACACAGCTGTTACCAACAAATAATGACCATGAAAAGCAGCCTTAATGATGCCAACTAATGTTGTTGCTGCCCTGCCAGTCTCTCTGTCCGTCTGTCTATCTTTCTGTCTGTTGTGCTGTTGGGCCAAAAAAGACGCCCCTGTCTCCCACTCGAGTTGACTTTAATCTCTGTCTCCTTTTGCTCGGCATGCTGTGGCGTGTAACACACGAAAAAATATTAATTGTGTTTTTATTTCGCATAATGTTGCAAATAATAATTACACAAATGTGCAAATGAAGTTGTAAATTATGTTGTATCTGGTTTAATTGCACCTTTGGGTCGTCGTTACAGGCGCTGATTTTTGCATGCTCCATCGTAGGATATTAAAATTTCATAAATTACTGTGGAACCAATTGGATACATGGCAGAGGTTGCTGTAAGGGAATATTCTGAAGCCAAAGATCTTGGGATATATAAACTGAAGTAGCTTAAATAATAAACTATCTGAGCTTATTTGAATAAGAGTTTCTTAACTATTTGCTATAGAAATAATGCATGTTCATATCGATTAAATCAGATATTAAAATTTCATAAAATAATATAGTCTCTATGGCTTAGTTTTCATTCAGAGCTCCAGTTAGCTAAACCAGCTCATGTAACTCGAATAAAAAACTAGCTGAAATCATTCTAACTACAATTTCTAAATTCTTTTTTTGATATCAATTAAATTTTTTGCCTTATTTTTCCTTCTGAAGCACACTTCAATAAATCGAACAAACTCAAGTAACTTAGCTTTCAAATGAGCCAGCAATATTTTAAAAGCAATTCTAATATGCTGCCCTATTAAATGGGCCAATTTAACTAGAAATGCTCATTTGAGAAAGCGCTGTTAATGACTTGAACTACAACATGTTTGAGCCATGATGAGCTCTTGTCTGGCCACAAACAAAAGCGCTCCATCATCACACAAATGTTGAAATTATGCTTGAATTTGCAACAGCACTCGGGAGCAAAAGAAAAAAAGCAGAATATTTGAAATGAGAAAGGAAGCTGGAAAACGTGTCTAGGCCTATGCAACAGTGGAATCCCCCTTCACTGGCTTTTCAGGGTGGCATGCAACATATGTTGCCAGGGGCCAGTCGGCAATGTTAGCAATGAGCCTTGGTTGCAAAATGGAAAATGAAGCGCAACCAAAGACGTTAGTCATGGTTTTGCATAGTTTTTGTTGATGTTGTAACTGCTGTTGGGCAACAGCAACAGCAACAACAACAATCCGGCTGTCCAGGGCTTAATATTGTCTTAATTGAGGGTTAACCGGCGTTGATGATGCGACTTATGGGCTGTGAGACGGGAGATGGTGAATGGTAAATGGTAAATGGGCCTCGACTTAATGACTTTGACAATGTGTGCCTCATGGTCTCTCTCTCTTAGCCGAACTGCCTAATTACACATGAAACTTTGGGTTTGCTTATTTAAAACTTTAATTGCCACACACACACACAGAACACAATATAATTCTAAAGTTTCTTCATTTCAAATTTGGTCTTTTGCAGGTTTGGTTTCAGAATCGTCGCACCAAATGGCGCAAACGTCATGCGGCGGAAATGGCAACGGCCAAGCGGAAACAGGACGACATGGGTGGCGACAATGATGGCGACTGCAGCGACCCCATGGACAGCGACAACGAGAGCCTGGACATGGGCGAGTCCCCAGTCCAAAGTAAACGGAGTCGCAGTAGCAGCAGCTCCCAACAGCAGCAACAGCAACAGCAGCAGCAGGATAATTATCGTCATTAAAACGAATTTACCAAAATGGCAAAAAGGATATGCATATACACAACTACAAAACAAATTAAGCGTCAGCTAATAAACTACAACAACTAAAACAACAACAACAATAACACAGCGAAAGGTTCTCAACATCTTTAAGGGCATTTCAGTCTTACTTTTTTATTAATTAGCTAACGAAAAAGGTTTTGCCACTTTACAGTCTTCTGAAGACGTCAATTTTAAGGCTTAATTTCTACCCCCTCCACCCTTGTTTAATATGAGTGTAAATATATATGTTAATTTTTAAATCGCGCATAGACATATAGAATTTAGGTATTTTTTGTATTTAATAACCCGGCTCTAAATGCTAAGTCGTCTTAAGGCACACAATTTACTGAATTTATTACATACTGTATGTTTAGTTTTATAGTTTACCTATTAAAGAACAGCAAAAATCTAAGAATAAACAGCAAAATAATAAGAACAATTAAAGCAACCCTAAAATAATGTCATGCCGATCTTAGTTTTATTTCTAATTTAAATATATAAATAAATATGCGAGCGATAAAATAATATAATTATTAAAATAATGATTATTATTAAAATACTGCAGTAAATTATGTAAAATGTATTTAAATTAAATTGTAATTTTAATTATTTCAAATTGATAAAGAATAAAATGATAAATTTAACGAAAAGCCAAGTTTTATTTGATGATTTTAATTGTAGTTTCATGTTTACACCTGACTAATAACATGAGGTACTGTAAAACCCACCTACAACAAACAACCTGTGATCGAAGAAATAAATCAGCTCAGTAACACCCACAAGAAGTGAAATGACAATAGGTGCAGGGCTTAGGACTCATAACAATTAGACAGACCGGAAATCTGCTTAGAGTCAAAGAGTCACCGAGTCAGCCAGAGATGACAATCCGTCAAAAATACCCGAATTGCAGTCAAAAGGATTAAGCCATGAATGGGAAATGTGTGAAAAGAATCCAACTAAAGTCCAAGAAGTTAATCAATCAACTGTCAATCAAGTGAGTTGAATGAAATTGAAACAGGTTGATGGAACAATAGGCAATACCGAATTATTAATGCCCTCTGGGTTTGAGTACTTCACAAATACAAGTCTGTGAACAGATATAGATGAAGATGAAAAGAAAAGAGCTACAAGTAGAGTAAAAAACCACCTTGGAGCTAGCTTCCATCCATTGATGGGCTTGTTAGGATCCCGCCTGCTAATGACTCTGTTGCAATCGACACACACATATCTATCTCTGCCTAATGGAGCCAACATTAATCATACTTTAACTTTATGCAAACAATGATCTATTCAAAATACCATTAGCATACCGCCGATAATTGACTCGACGAGCCATTAGCGGATGCCAATGCCGTAAAGTAAATAAGTTGCGGCCGTATTACGTTGTGAAATTCCATTCCAGATCAACAAACATCAATTATATAATGCTCTGCATCTGGTTAAACTGCCAACTCATTCAGAGAATAAACCACATTGCAAGTTGCACGTTTGCAATTCGTTCTTTCCTTGGAACAACTTCCGCACACTTCCGTTTTGAGACCGGGTTTCAGTTTCGTTCTCCGGATCTCTTTGTTTTATTTTGTTTTACTCGTAGTACGCGTCGAAAGTCAACTTCCAGCAATTGACGAACGAGTGTGAATTGCCTTTGAATTTGGCATTTCGTTCCAGCTGCGCAGGCGTACAGTATTCATTCGTGTATGTGCTACGTGATCTGTTCGGCTTTTTGCGATCACCGATCAACTCTCCGCCATTCAGGTAAATCCCCCTAAGCCGCTTATTCCGTCCTGAGGTTAATGGAATTTCAGCTCAGCACAATAAACTCTCTCGTACGTGTGTCCCTCGAGTATAATTTGACTTTTGCCTGTTCGGACCCTGTTAATCTGCT
Source organism: Drosophila subquinaria (assembly GCA_037043405.1). Lineage (NCBI taxonomy): Eukaryota > Metazoa > Arthropoda > Insecta > Diptera > Drosophilidae > Drosophila > Drosophila subquinaria. The sequence continues at coordinate 642,212 of JBAMBL010000037.1, read as the reverse complement.
TGCTGAAAAATTGCAAGCTGATTTTGTTCTTTTATTTTTTGGGTTTGCGAATTTGGGTTCCGTTTTGTTGTGTATATGGTATGTCAATAAAATTGATTAATTGCTTTATTGTTGAGTTAGGCGATGAATGGGCCAGATGAGAATTGCATAAGATTTAGAGCGGCGTATTAGAAAGATTTACGTGATCCTTGAAATGGCCAAGACGATTGTGTGTGTGCTTAGAGAATGTGACTTAGATTGTATTCTACGAGGATTTGAAGGAATTTATTTGTATTGATAGAATATAATCTTGTACATTTCATAAACTATATCAATAATAAGACAACATATGTAGATATTTCAGTAGATACCAATAGCCTGTATTTCAGTGTTCGTAGTAAAAATTCATGTGAAAGAATTAATTGACATTTATTAAGCATAATTTCGATAATGAGCATTGATATTAGACTGAATTAATTCTGAATTAGATAAAATATATTACACTAATATTTAATAAATATTTCAATCGAAATCTGTTACTTTCCGTAATAATAGTAAAAAAAATATATTAGTAATAACTTAAGATAACTATCAACATTTCGTACAATTGTATCACTAGCTACTAACTAATTTCAACTTCTAATAATTTTTTATCTGATTAGGTTTTTCTGGATTTTCTCCAATTCTTGTAACAAATTTTTGAAAAATTAATAATTTTTTGAATATTCACAGCCTCTTAATTTATAATTTATTTTATTTAATTAGCCTTTCAGCTTAAATTAAAATATAAATCATAATAATTTTATAGGGAATTATTTTACTTCATTTTGTTATAGTTTTTAAAAGTTCAACTTGTCAACTGCACTTAGTTGACATTAAAGAAATAAAAGAAATACATTAAGGCAATTTTGATCCGATTTACAGATTTTTGATACATTGTTTAAATAAAAACACATTGACATTGTATCATCTCAATTACCAATTTCAAATGTTTAGTAAATTAAACCTTCAACTACTATCGATTGCAATTAAATAACAATACAATTTCCCCAATATAATACAAAAAACAATCTTTAAGGCCGCATTGAAATCAATAAAGACAAATGCCGTAACAATAGTTTGTCCCCTTTTTGGGAAGCGTCACAGAAATACGAGCACGAGGATATGTGGAGGACCATAAATAGCAATGGATGCTCATGAGGCCAAAAATGTACTGCACTGTCAGGCGAGGCATTTAGCCAGACAATGACAGGCCAGCTATACAGCTATACCAATCAGCCAATGCCCCAAAACCCAGCCAGTCAGCCAGTGAAGTTGGCCATCAAATTGTTTGGCCTGGCCCAAAGCAATGCCGCGGCGCCGCAATTCCCTCTCCTTCCCGCGGGGATGCCGCCTATTCAACTGACACCTCATGAATGTCCGGGAGCGCTGAAACAGAGATACACACACACACACACATTTACAGAGACAGAGGTACCGTCGGAGTTTTTAGGTTGAGGGGAGGGCCACTAAATTGTCCCTCGACACAAATTCGAAATCGATAAATGATAAAAATCAACAGAAACTTCATGGATGGGTCTATCGCTTGCTCGCTCCCACACACTAGGCGGTTGGAAAAGGGGAAAAGGGAAAATGGCGGCGATGTCGCTTCATGAAGCTTTTATTGTCTGTCTATTTCTAAGCTTTGTACATGGACTTCCCAAAATCTATTGCTATCCCGCTCGATGGATTAGACTTGTTCTCACTCACACACACACAGGCACACACACAAGCGAACACACACACACACAGTCGCTTGTGCAGCAAATTTTCGAAAACTTACCAAATTGTTTTCGTTGTTAGGGTTTGCCGGGTGGATTCCAATGCTGATATACGAGCATTGAGCATTGCAAGTTGGTTCGTTGCTTTTGGACTTGCTCCTGTCCATTTTGGGGGATGTCTATGTATGGCTCTCAATGTGTGCTATATACACACACACACGCACTCGCATGTATATTTATGTTTCTTTGTGTGTGTTTTTGTTTTTGGATCTCTCTCTCTTTCTCATTCTCTTACAATTGCTGCTTTTTACAGACAGCATCGACATTGATTATGCCATGTTTTTTGCTGGTTCTTTGTTTTTGTTACATATTTACATTGAATTGAATTATTGTTTATGCTTATAGGAAAACAATGTACGTAGTATGTGTTTTTAATGACCGTCGCTCGCTTAAATTTATGTACATTAAAGGTAATAAACATGACAGTTGAACGAACTGAAATAAGACGAAGAAGAGTTGAATCTATGAACTGTTCAACTGAGAAATTTCAAATTGAATACCAATGAAGTTGGAAAATTTAAGAATGATTACACTGGTCATCATTGGTCTCGTATTAAACGATGCACATTCCATTTAAGTTTTATTTAAAGACTAAGACTTAGACTAATTCAATCAATTCTTTAAATAACTTCAGAAAGTTAAGTGAAAATATATAGTTTTGTAAGATAAATTGAAATATTATTCGAAAAAACTATTCTTGAATGTTTAATACTAAATAAATGTAATATTTCAGTAATCAGCTGTAATCAATTGAATTAAACAAAATATTAAATAATTGACGATGGAAATCTACTGAAAATATCTTGGCATTTTAATGTTTCGTTGATGTAATATTAAGTCTATTAATAATCAAATACATTTAATAATGAATATTTATTCATTTAAACAAAATTTTCATAGATTCATTAATTCATCCATACATTGAAAATAAAAAGAAATTCAGAAAATACTTCATAACGTATTACAACAAATGATTTCAACAATATTTTAGAGCTAACAGTGAATTTGAAAAATTTTTTAATTAAAATTTCAAGCGAACCCAATCAAGTTGAACTGTTAATGAGCTGCCCCGGAGTGTTCGGTAGCCTATTAAAAATGCAGCAAACACGTCCCAAGAAAAGAAAGCAAAATTCAAACCCCCCAAAAAAAATTTTAGAGAAGGTCAAAATGTAATCAAGCCCAAAACAGCAATGAGCTCAAAGCAGCTCATCAACTTCACCACACATAAGAACACAACAACAATAACAACAACAAGAGAGAAGCGACGGCATTGAGTGAGAGTTTGAGTGTGAGTGTGAGTTTTGTAGCAGAGGCCACGCCCCTCAAAGCAGCGTCAGACATGCGCAGAGAATGGGAATCAAAATGGCCATGTTAAATGATTTCCTGTGTTCCAATTCCATTTCGTTGCATAGCAACTGCGCATGAGAAACACACACAGACAGCAAGCAGGCAAAGCGAACGAGCGAGCGAGAGAGACAGAGAGAGGAAGGGAGAGTGAGTGAGTAGGTGAGCGGTGGGGACCTGGCTTTTTAACGCGCTCGACATGAAAATGAGCAACGAAACGTGCGACAAGCGATGGAGTCCATTTTGAGTTTATTGTTTGATGATTTGAACATTTTATACATATATTGTATCGTATGCATGTGTGTATATACGTGTGTGTGTGTGTGTGTGCTTAAGCAGCTGTAGTTTTATCTCTTTCGATTTTGTTGTTGTTGTTGTTTTTGTAATTGCTTGCTGTGTGCTAGTTACTTGGTTTAAGCGAATCATCTCTTCTCCTCATCCTTCTCTTTTCCTTGTCTGCATATTTTTTTGCACTATAACAAAGTGGATTATTGCGGGCTGCATTTCTTTTTAGTGGCAATCATTGCACTCTCAATTTTGGCACACTGTGCGCCTCTCAATGCGTTTCCCCATCAACTGTTTACTGTTATTTATAAGCTGACAACTTTCTCTTTTCTACGAGTATCTGCTCTCTCCTCCCATATTGGGCCCCCAACTGCTGAATTTATTGCTCTTTGATTGACATTTTGGCTGAGGAAAACAGAGCGGGGAATGCAATTAATTTGCCATATAATGCATGCGTTACAGAATCTCATCAATTTCTATTGTTTAAACGTTTGTCACCTCTCTCTGCTTCTGACTCTCTCTTTCTATATATCTCTCTCTTTCTCTTCGTCACGGCACAGTTTATTAATTGTCCATTTTTATGCCTCAAATCGCAGAGACAGCCAGACATCTATTGTTATTAATAGGCATTAAGTTTTTAAATATGACTGCAACGAATTGAGATTTTTTCCCATTGTTGGGCAAATCAACTATGGAAATAGTCGTTGAATGAAATTAAATGGATTGGGGGGTAGTTGACAAAATGATACGATTGCTAATTGAGTTGACTGTCAACTCAGATATTTTATTATTATATTATTCTGTTATTAGAATACTATTAACAATTGCATATTCGATATGCATAGTTTCCACTGTCTAAGGATTCTATATTCTTGTTAATCGTTTAGGACAATTAGCATAAATTTGTTTAAGATAAAATTAAATTAATGCATGTTATTATTTCATACTAATTTATCTTAAAATAACATATCTTTAGAATAAAAACGGAGGGCTCCTGTAGCCTGTAGCTCCTTTATCTATTAAAAAAAAATGGAAAGCTGTTATCCCAATCCTTTTTTTTTCAATCAAATTTTTATGATCACTATCGGAGATTTATCTTAAATTTTAATTTACTTTTTGATCTTGTTTCCATTAAATTTTAATATCTTCAAAAATATCAATCAATTCTCAAACCAAATCAATCAGCGAAACAGCAATAATCCGAATTGAGTTCTACTTTAAGGTAGTCGCCTATATATTCAATGAAATACCCATAAAAATAGTTGGCGAACTCAATAAACTACCAAACAAAAGGACAGACAATCAATTCGACAAGTAGATGCAATTCACACTGCTGCGAAAATCTTCAACTGACATTAAAGCCAACTAATTTATGGCCTTTTAATTTAATGGGTTGGGCTGAAAAGTGTCCCTCATTTAGCTGGAAGTCAACTCAACTCAATTCCGGGTGGGTTGTCTTGGTTGCCTTGCAAAATCAAACTCATAAAATGCTACCACACATTCTATCCAACTATCTCTCTCATGTGATATTATATATGCCACTGTTACCATTTCAAGTTCATAATCTATCACATATGAGGGTTGCAACCCGAAGGAAACTAGAATAAAAAAAAAATAAGGAAAAAAAGGAGAGCAAACCGAATAAATTTATGCTACAAATGTTCGTCTTTTGCTTTCTATTTTTTTTTTTTGGGTGCTTATGTGGAAAATTTTTAATCTATAAATATCTATAAAAATCAATTTTGTGTTCACGCGACAGTTTAGCCCTTAAATGACTTTTGGGTTCGAATTTTTGGGGATCAGTGGACTGACAGCCGGATTAATTGCAGATGTTATGATTTTTTGTGGAAATGCGAAATAGTTTTCGATACATTTTTTCCACACAATTTGATATGCCTGCATGGCGTTTTCTGGATGACTGAATATGTATTCTGCTTCGATTTTTTAGAGATTTTAGAATATTTAGTAACTGCAGCTGTCTTTATCGCTAAAATCATGAGGTAGCTTAAGTGTACCGCTGATAAAGATCAACATATCATAAAGATCACAAGGAATGTAATTAATAAACAACAAACAGGACGATAACTAATTATACCAAAGATGTCTTTCAGCCTGTTTTCGGGCTTTTCAAAACCCCATTTATCACACTTTAGACTCGATTCATTCGCCTTTTGATAGGATGTAATACGCTGCCAAGCTGCGCAATTAAAGATCACCCAAAATGATAGGCAGCAAAACCCAAAACCCAATTCCAAAGACTCATTGAGCTGCAAAATTAGCAAGGATAATGGCAGCGGTGACAACACACAGGAACAGAAAGAGGAACAGGAGAGGGGACATTTCAGGTCGTGCCAAAAGTCGACTCAGCTGCGTCGTAATGCTTCCGTTTTTACGAGGGGTTGATCGCCAGCCAAATGCACAATCTGGTTCAGATTCAGTTTCAGCTTCAGGTACCCAGGATCAGAATAAGGATCAGGCACGGCACGCACACACAACCGGAAATCGGTTCATTGAGTTCAATTTCAATTTCAGGTTTATGTCCCGAACTCTGTTGCTTTGACAATCTGCCCGACTCTTCGAGAGTTTCAGTCTATTCTTGCTACCATTCAGATAATTTTTCTCTTCTTTTGATTGATCACCATCACCCAATTAGTGTAAATGCGATTATGTATATGAGTGTGAGGATATAAACAATTCTATAGGGGAAAGCGTGGAAATATTGTGCGCATAAAGACACTGTGCAAAATCTAGTGGAAATATTGAGCTAGTTATGGAACTTAAAATCACAATGCATTGAAATTTAAAATTAAATAATAGATTATATTAGAGTGGAAATATAGAAATAAAAGAATATATTTTTAATATAAATATTGCACAAATACTTATTATAGAATATCTCTTAAGCTGCTTTTTCATGCATTTGAATTCATATAAATGGTCAATAGTATAAGGTCTTAATCTATAATCAAAATTCAATTAAAGAATCTCTGAATTGCTTTATAATAAAATAATATTTAATATTTAAATATTTAATCGTATTCGATTTCTGATTATAATTTAATAAAAATTCACAATTTCTTTTTATTTTATACATTTTATTAGAATTCAAAGGTATTTTATTATTTTTCTCCTCCTCAATCACTCAACTTTATAATTTATAGTTGATAATTTCGAGCAATTTCTCGCTGTGTATTGTCTCTATTGTGTGACCTTATTAGTTCACAAATTACTTTTCACTGCCACTGTCAGTCCCTCATCAAAGACGTGGCAAAACACTCGGCTGACTGTGAAATACAAAAGGATTTTTTGCTAAATTAATTTCTCCCAATTGACTTTTGGACATATACAAAAAGACAAACAGGGGGTTGATCATTGAGAACCGCTCTCTCTTCCCCTCTTCCTCTCTTTTGTTGCTCATTCTTTACCCTATCATTAACCGATCATATTTAGGGTAAGGCTAAGCACCTAATTAGGGGTTGATTTTCATGGTGCTGTTATATTTTTGATTTTCTGTGAAATATCAAAACTTTTAATGGCATACTCGATATGGGAATGGCGCCAAATCTAAATTAATTTTCAACGATAGATTTAAATTAACATTTAAATTGCAATTAATATTAGTTGGCGAAAGTAACATATGAAAATTAAGATGAAACGCTAATGTAGCCAACGCTAATTAAGCCAGTGTGTGTAAGAGTATGTGTGTGTGGAGAAGTAATTAGCGAAATCCTCTCTTGTCGTAATCTACGAAATCGTAAAAATATGTTGAACGACAAAGTCGCAAGTTATTATTATTGCAACATTCGTAGAGAGAAATGCGGGGCACCTAAAAACATTTAAGCAAATTAGCTGGAAATGCAAATGTAAAAATGACGACGACGCCAAGGATGCCAGTTACCAGTTACATCTAACAACCCTCTCTGGCACACACACACATGTCTCTACCCCTCTCTCCCTAACTACCTATCTCCCTCTTTGTCTCTCGCTCCCTAGCTCAGCGTGTGTGCTTGTAATCCACACAAAAACCATCTTGAGAAATAATTAAGATGTATGAAAATGGAGAAAATGCTAAAATTGTTAAAAGCATAATATTTCTTTGGCTACCAACTCAAACCCAACCCGAACCCAAATCCGAACCCCTCTTTCAGAGTCCTCTCCTCTCCCAAATTCTTACCCAGTCCAAATGATGTCGCACATGTGTTGTATTTTTTGTTTGAGCAAAGTTATAGCCAAGTGCTCATGTGTGTATGTGTTTATATGTGTTTGTGAGCCATATTCTAATTCAATTATCACTTGGGCAGCTATGGGAGAAGAGAGCGAGGGGAAAATTCACAGAATTGTTTCAAGTGACACTAAAAGCTTTGTCAGCGACTTTGGCCACGGGCAACTTGTGGTAATGCATGGGGATTCATCTCATTCGGGTTTTGGGCCACTTGATATATGGCCTTACTTAGAATTGTGCAAAGCTTAACGTTATTTAGTAGATGCTTGAATGATATATACTTGAGCATAAGTTGAGTGAAAAGCGACATTACATAAATCAAAGTCCGTATTCAAAAACATACGCAGTCAAAGAGTTATTTCACTTGGAACAATTGATGGCAATCGGAAATTAGTTTTCTTAGAAATATGTTTAATTCGTATATGAGTTACTACTATAAATAAAATTTAATTAATTCCATAGATCCATTTGGAAATAAATTAGTTTTGAATCTAAGTATATATTCAAAAATACTATATAACAAATTTAAGGAAATATCCTCTCTAAATATAAAAACTAAACATAACTCTTTTTATTTTCAGACTATTTTTCCTCAATCATCAACGAAATCAATCAAATCACTAAATCGAATCAGTGATTAAAAATCAATTAAAATTTCTTTATTACAATTATCTCCCCCTTCTCTATCTTTAATTTTTGGTCCATCTTAATTAGCTAATTAAGCTATTGTTATACTTCTTTGTCACATATTGACATAAATCTTAAAATATTCTAGATTTTTGCGCATCTCTTGACAAAAATACACAAAGCAAACCGCAAATGTCTAAAGTTTTCTTTGGAAAAATATGCCAAAAATCTACCCACATCCATAAATTTGGAAGTTGGCTCACAGTTTTCTGGTAACGACACCGCAATGTAAACAAATTAAGTAAATCAGTTTCTAATTGCAATTAGTTAAAAGATAGATGGACAACTAAAGGTTTGGGTTGTTTGTTTCTTTGTGGCATCCAAATGGAACTTTGTGCTTAAATCGAGGTAAATAGGCAAATAAATAGATGGCATCTTAAGTTACGACCTCTGCTTTGACATAATGTTTTGAAAATTATTAGAACTTAAATATATGTTTATTTTGATTTAAGGATTTCTATATAAAGCTACAGGTTCAGTAACTTTTTGGAATGTAAAACTAAAATTACATTAAAATGTTTTTTAAGTTTTCTTCATTAAATTCTTAATGTCATTTACTTATTCGTAGCTGTACACCTCTAAAGAGATAATAATTTTAATCTGTACAATTTTCCATTTCCCTTTAATGGTAGTCTTAGCTATAAGTCTATTGGCCTGCTTAATGGCCAAGATTTGTGCAATAAATTGACCTCATTTCATAAAGCATTTTAATGTGGTACACATAAGGCAGAAAAGTAGTCAAAGTCAAACAGAATATTAACCAATATTTTAGATAGAAACATATCAGAAACTATGTTTAGTTTTCTGCTTACCAACTGGGAGGCATTTAACTTTTACAAATAATGCCAAAGGGCACACATGTGTTAACAATAATAAACGGAAAATGCAACGCACACACAAAATTTCTAATTCTAATTACAAACAATAAACGGAAAATTCTAACAAGCCTTATAAATGGCAGCACATATAGTAAGAGTTCATAATCCATTGCGGGACTGAGAGACTGAGAGGCGAAATTAATATTCAGATTTATGTATTAATAGCATTACACGGATACTCTGGTTCTGGGCAAATGGGGTGCCACATCTCGTGGGGGTCAATTTGTGCTTATCGTATAATTAGAGAGGCCAAAACTGCCTTGCCACCATCCCTTATCCCCATCCCGAGTACATCACGACCACATGCGATCCCTCGATGGAAAATCTGTGTACGCAGCAAAAGTCGCATAATTAATCTGCTTATGTGTTTGCCAAATGGCCCAAGTACTGTGCGGATCTAGATCTATACGGGTGTGACTAAGTAATTGCAAGTAATACTCGTTAGATTAATAAAACAATTTCATTTTATGCCCGACCCTCTCAAGACCTGGTGCCAGTTGTTTGTGGTGTAAATCATTTCCCTCAATACTTTCTATGGTAATTAAAGAAATTTTAGTGAAATTGTTAACTTGGCGAAAGGTTTGGAAACAGTCTATAAGATGTAGTTTATTCAAAATAATGAAGATAGGGAAAGTAAGTTTTTAGAATGCTCTTAAGTTAATTAATTACCATTCTGTTAAAAAATCAGAATATGTTTCATTTATTTGTACTGAGTTAAAATAAGGTTATCAGCATAGATTCTCAGATAGGTATACAAAACAAAGTGACTTATTAAATTCTGTTTTATTATTTGATTTGATAAACTTACTAATACTGGTATATCAATATTTGAAAGGCCATAAAAAATATCTAGAGCCACGATTTTCAGTCAACTTTTGGCAATCGCTTCATCAGGCATAAATCATGCTCGAACCGACTAAAAACCAAAAATAAAAAACAAATACAAATAAAAGTGAAAGACTATCACATAAGTTATAAGAATTGGCAAGCTACACGGCGTCAATAAATAAACAAAAGGCGTAAAAGGCAATGCCATTTTGTATAGTCTCCAAGACCGAAACTACTCGAGAGTCAAAGCCACTCCCACATCTATATTTATGGGCCGCCACAGAGGAGCATTTGCATTTACATACATGCCTGGGGAACAGGCTGAGCAAATGACCGCTGCTACCTTTTCCAAAACCAAAATCCATACAAGCTGGAGGGCGGTTTTCTGAGTGGGGGGAAGGTATCGCGCAATCAAAGGCCGTCTAGCGATTTGCCATTTTCATACACATGCGAGTCGAGCAACGCATTTGCTATTTTTCCGAAAGGAAAGTACAGGCACGGAAAGGAAAGGGAGGGCCAACATATATCATTGTCTGGCCAAAACGGTGAGACCAAAACGAATACCAGAATGCAATGTATCCCAGCGAATCTACAGCGAATCCACAGCGAAGCAACCTGCCGTCGTTGTCTGATTTATGATGCTATTTAGATTTCACGTGATTCGTTTTCAATGTGCGCGTCCAGCGCAAAGATAGAAAAAAAATTGCGCACAATAAATCGCGGGCACTAGAAAAAAAAAATAAAGAACAGAAATTCAAAATACAAAAAATTCACCAAAAAAAGAAACCAATAGAAAAGAATCTATGCTAAAAATTACAACACACAGCTGCGTGTGCATAAATCTCCACAACAGATCTGCCAATGCATTTTTTAGAAAAATTATAAAGGCCTGACGCTCTCAGCCAAGGGGCCAAGCAACCCATTCAAAATCCAATAAAATTGGAAACTAAAAGAAACAGGCGTTTAAGCAACGAATATTAAATACTCTACTTTAGGCAAGATTAGAAGAGAAACAAGCGGCAAAGGCTATGGTCGAGTTCCCAACTATAGGATACCCGTTACTTATTAAAATATATATAAAATATTTGTATCGCATACTTTAAGGCATTTACATTGCTTAAAAACTTAAAACAGCCATTACAACCGTTCTGTTTGGCCGATCTTGTTGCGATTAAGTAGGATGATAGCTTTTAATAGTGGTATTACATACATTGCAACCAACACAATATACCCTTTAACTTATTTTATAACTAACGGCCATAATAAAGTAAACTAATTTAAAAACAAAACACGGAGACATGCTCTTTTTAATTTGTGAAAAAATGATTTACGAATGTGTTTTGAATTATATTTCTATCTTTATGTTGTGTAAGTAAGCCACTTCTTTTATAATTCTAATAATCCTTAACTGAACTATAAATATATTCATTTAAGTTAGTTAAATTAATAAGATATATGTATGAATAAAGAGAAGAACTTATTCATTATCGATGGGTTACATATTTCTTGACTAGTCAATTATACCCTCTCTTAGGGCATATCAATTCGTTGCAGCAAAGACTTAGAATTGCGAAATTGAATTTGCATCTCGCGGAAAACTTTTTGTTGTAGGCTTATCAACTATTAAACGCAAATGGCGTCATATTTAGCATGAAATTGGCCAAAATGAAAATGATATCGATGTCCCGTTGCCCCTGTCCTTTGTCCCTTGTCCCCTTGCAGTCGATGCCAATTCCTGATGCCAATTTCAGTTCTGTGATTATGACGCTCGCAATTCGCATTCGATTTGCATATATTCTGTGTATAGCATGAATAATCGAGACCCAAACCCGGATCTCATATTGGCCGACCCTCGTGCGACAAGTTCATGAGCTCTGCCGATTGACTTTGAATATTAGCTGAAGGCCGAGAAGGACTAACAACGTCAAGAGGAAGGAAGGGAAGGAAGGGGGGGTAGGAGGGATTGTGGAGGGGAATTGCCGGCTGTAATTGACATGCAAGTTGAGCGTATTTTGGACGCTGATTTGATATCCAGTTGTTGCTACAAATAGAACGCATATGATTACTGGAACTCATGCATTTGATTTGATTAATTAATGTACAACAACAGCTTTGCTTGTTATTGTTCGCGTCTCTGTATTTGTGTTTGTGCTTGTGTATGTTAATACAAATTAATTAATCCTCGCATATTGCACACAAAATTTGAACGCTCCGAGACTGAGATTGATTGCACTGAGAAATCGCAAGAAATCATATTGAATTCACTTCTGAGTGTCCGATTGATTAATTAAGCAGTTAATTAAAAATTATTGTTAATTCTACATACTCGTTTATTATGAAAACTATATTAAAAGCTCTTGGCTGTGCTATCGAGTTTTGTTCGTGTTTTTATTAAAATAAAAATAATTTTAGAATTAGAAGAGATATCTTTAATTTAAATAAGTTTGGATACAAAAAGCACTAGAGACTATTAGTACTTTATTATTAGCTATCATCACACTTAATCGCATAAAGATCGGCAAAACAGAACGGTATTAATGGCTGAATTAAGTTTAAGCAATGTAAGTGCCTAAAAGTATGCAACAAAAAATATTTTATATTTATTTAAATAGCTAACGTGTATCCTATAGTCGGGAACTCGGCTATTGATTTCTTGTTTATGAATTCAGCTGTATTTTTATAATTTAGCATTTTATGTTTGTGCATATAAATATTCTAAATCTATAAATAATAATTATATAATAATTATGAATCAATTCTAACCAAATTTCTGAATAAAAATAAAAGAAATCTGTTATCAACTTTCTCATTATTAAAGAATCCAATATCTTCTATCTACAGAAAATATGAAAGAAAATGAGACACAACTCATTTCACACCATTTGCAGCTATTTTATTTGTGTGTTCATCTCTTGCTCTATAATAAATGACTACCAGACATGTCTCAGAGCATTACATAATGCGTAAATTATCATAAACAAATTAAAAAAGTTCGTGATGTGTCATTTTGACAACAGGACCAACAGGGGAGACACCGAACAAGACAAAACAAACAAAGCAGCAAGAGTTTAATGTTTTTAAAAGTAATAAGCAAAGCCTCGTGGGCGGTCTGACGAGTCACCGAAAAGCCAACCCAAGGAACCCAACAACCACCAACCTCCAGGAATCCCGCATCTCGCCATGCCCCTGATGACTCAAGGCCTCTAAGCACAAAACGTAAATCCAATTGGAGCCAACTGAGTGGGTCTCAAGTGTTGAAATAGAAACACCCACTGGGATGAATATGATGCCCAGGGACGGTTACGGGTACCAGGGTTGGGCTGCGTTTTTAAATATAATTTATTTCGGCATCGCTTGCCTCCAAAGGGGTTGCATAAGTGAATCACAGCAGGAAGCGGGCCAAAGGGAGATGTGCCGTGCGAAAACAATCACTCAACATTTTGCCAACTTGACTTACTTGACGCCCTCATATTATTTTCATAATTTGATTACATTAAAAGGCGCCAAAACATTAGGGAAATGCTCTGCAACGAAGTCTGAATACTCTTACAAAGATACATTAATATAACTATTGAGCATATTAAACGAATCGATTATAAGCTTAAGTCTGTACAGTGAGACCTGAATAAAAATATCTCATTAATTCCTAAATATTACTTTATTATTTTTCAATTAATTTCAAAAATTACTTACAAATACTAATAGTTTGCAAACACTATTACCTGGAGCCGTCCCTAATAAAAATATATAGATAAAAATTTCAATAAGTATATAATATTTTTATTGAAAAGCGATAAATCGAAGTAAAGTTTTCTTTAAAAACTATAATTTTATGGAAACTTTTACCTTGTAATATTTTTTTTTTGGAAAATATCGTAAAGTATATTCTATTTACACATAATACAAAAATATATAGGGGACAATTCTGATAACTTTATTTAATTTAACAATTTTTTTTATTCCTATTCAAGATTATTAAATTAAAATTTTGAAAAGTTAATTATAGAGAATAACAATGGTCTTTGGGACTGTAACCAACTGCTCTAGAGAATTAGTATACTTTTTGTAAGGCAAACGTAGGCGGAAAAACTTGTAGCATTTTGTTTGTAACCGAATTGAGGACACGTGACCAGGTCACGTGGCTCAAACGCCCCGGAGAAGGGGGGCGAGCGAGTGAGCCGGGAAATCGGCGTGTCAACTCACATGTAATCACAACAAACATGTGGCCATGACTCGATCCGGCTACTACTATTGGATAACTGATATCAGACCATACAATGAAATTGCCATTAAGCGTTTAATAGTTGCTTGTTGGCACATCCCACGGATTGACAGAGGCGGCAAACCGGAAAAATGGAATGAAGTGAAGGAGGGCCATAAGCAGGAGCAGAAGCAGGAGAAGGAGAAGGAGGAGGAGGAGGGCGGGTTGACAGGGTATCTGCGGTTGGCCGCGTGCCGACGCCTCATCATTCATGTGGATGTCGTGGTTTGCTGCCCGTTTAATGTTCATGTAAATTATGCGCCAAAAATTTAAATTCTAATCATTAGAGATAACATTTTACAGAGTTTCCAAATCGTGGGATTTGCTTTCAGGCAACAGACATTAAAAAAATGGGCAAAACAATGCGCAGATCTGACAGGGGGGTTGTCAAAATATTAGGGTGTTAACCCAAACACGTGTTGAAATTTTTCAGCTATAGCCTGAGGAAAAGCCTTTAAAATGTTGACCATAAGCTGGGGTATTACAAATTTATTGACAGGGGATGCCTAACAGGCATTGCCTATTGATAAAAAATAAACTGGAAGAAGGGTCTATTTTGAGTAGAATAAGATACGAATTTAAAAAAGTAAATAGAAGAAAGCGAAGCAAAACATTGTAATCTAAAAGCGAATTTATACTTTAAATCTATGCTTTTAAGAAAATCAAAGTAATGACAAACTTCAAAATACACCTCATATACATATATAAGAATTCAACTCATAAATACTGCTGGTTTTAAAGAAAATTAATTGAAACTAGAGATATTTGATTTAATTTTAATTTAATTCTCAACCGAAGTCAGTTAATTGAAACAAAATGCTTAAATAAATAAATAAACAAAAATACAAAACAAAAACTTCCAATTAAAAACTTAAAAATCTTTAATTAAAATTATAAAATATTCATTCAATGCCTCTTAAAGGAGTATTTGAATTAAATTGATAGTAAATTCCCAGCTAGCTAAAAGTGAATAAAATAGATGGAAAATGCTAAAAATTTTCTCACTCCAAATTCTCTTTATTAGCTTTAATTCTTCTCCCTGCATTTTGCACATGCTACCGACTTACCCCAAACTGAAAACCCAACAACAAGCGCAAAACACAAACATAATTCAATACAAAACAACAGCAAATGCAACTTTGATGGCCAAACCGAGTCGACATATTGTAAAACTATAAAAAAAAAATGTATATAATTCGTGCAAATCTCGGATCGTAAAAATTTGCGCAAATTTCGGGCAATGCCGAAAAACCGCAACAAATTGCAAACCAGATGAAGATGGGGGCAAATTAGTCCCAAAAAAAAAACAAAAAAAGAAAACACGCGAGTGTGCAACATAAAAATGGCAACATAATGTGGCAACATGGCAGTGCTCAGGGAACCCGCCCGTTGTCGCAGAAAAAGCACATAAAAAATTATAGATTTTCATTTTTGCATATTTAACTTTTATCGCCCGGCAGTTCAGTTCTCATGTGTGCCCAAGATGTAGGCTTTTATGGGACCGCAGCCTGAGCGTAGGCATAAAACAAATGTCATACTCAAGAGGTGGCAAGAAATCATATGGAGACCCCTTGCCACAAATCCGACCCCGCCATAAAGGTGTTGTGTGTGTGTGATTGTTGTGGATTTTTGCATAATCGTCAATTCTTGATTTTAAAATTTGAGTGCATTTAGGGTCGACTGAGATTGGGTACGCTTTGTGTTGTAGCTGCTGATGTCTTGGTCAACAATAAAAATTCATTTTTATAATCCTTACATGTGTTACAGCAACAGCAGCAGCAGTAACAACAACAACAACAATCATTGTTGTAAATAAATATTTATTACTATTTTACGATGGATTTTAGGTTAACATCAGGTAAAGCACTCGCCTATTTCCCAAATAATGTCATTAAAATGGAACACAGCGTCGACTAGGATTATTTAATATTTAGGATAAATAATAAGCTCGTTTCAATATTCTGTAAATTATTCTACAGGGATAAATATACTATCAAATATGTTAGATTTAGTTAGAGGGCTATAATAAAAATATTGTAATACTATAAATTTTCAGATGAGAAACTTTACTTATGATTCATCTTAGGAATGGTCTTGAATTTAAATATATTTACAGAATTTTTTTTTATGCCTTGTTGCGAAAATTTATAATTGCTGGAATGCACTGTAAATAATCTTAAGCAAGAATATTCCAGGGCAGATTCACCATAAGGACCGGATCAAATCTCTGGGCAATATCCACAGCAGGTAGAACAGGCCCTCGAGCATCCAGATGATCATCGCCCACATGGTGAACAGGATATTCTAAATAGAGATGGTTCACCACAATTGTAGGCACCGCATGCATAGCGACAAAATTTCATCATTTCAATAAAAGCTGCAACAATTAGAAAATGAGACAGAGATACAACAGATCGAAGTAATTTTCCCAGGAAGAAGTCATATTTTGAGCTTTCAAAACCAAAGAAGACGTAGGCCTAAAGGGGTATAGAATACAGTTCAAATTGTATAATAAAGTATAAATAAAAGTAAACTTACCTATAGGATCGAAAAAAGAAAATTCCAAGAGAAACAATTTTGTTATAATATTTTTATGTAATTTTGTATGAAACTAAGTCATGGCTTACTGTCGTTCCATTGTACTTAAGTTTAAATATAACTGAATCTTAGAAAAAATGTGATAAATAAAATCAAATTGTTTATTGTCCATACTCATGTAACTGCAATTTAACTAATGAAATCATAAATAAATGACAGCATTGATTTACTTGCGTTGACAATAAAGCCAACATTAAATAAAGTGCACCAAAAAAGGGAAAAGGATAAAGCGGACTCACAGAACATGACGAACCCACTTAAAAGATTCTCTTGCCCTGTCTCTTGCTCTGTCTCTCACTCTCTCCCTCTCCTGTGCAGTGGAGCGTAAACCGAAAGGATGAGAAGGATGTTGTTGTTGGATGGATAAAATGAGCTGAAATTGCGCATTAGCCTCGCTGGGGCACCAAAGCGAAATCCAGCAAATACGCAATAGCAAACATCAAATTCTAGAGTACTCCTCCTCCCCCTTTATCACCCCAATCATCCCTCTCCTTACGCCCAAAAGCTATCATCGATTCTGGTGCGCGCAAATAGAATCAAATGGATGAGCATACAGCAATTAGTGTAGTTCAATTTGCTGGACATTCAAGTTGGATGAGTCTGGCAACGTTTAGTTCCCACAGGTGTTGCCTGGTTCCTTAGCACCTCTTTGGGTGGCATTAAAATGGCATTTAACGCAACCCATAAACTGGCAATTAAATTCTTATTTTCGCTTATTACATTTCGCCTTTCTGAGTGAGTGAAGGGGGCAGGGGAAAAAACACAGCTGCAGCCGCCGCCAATAAACACGTCTAAAAATTATTCTCATGCCACGCCTTTTAATTTCAAGAATTTGTCGCCCGAGCTTCCACCTGTTTCCACATTTCTTCTGAATATTTTTTTTTTAGCTTTTTTTGGCTCGCGTAATTGAATCATTTTAGCGCCATTTATTTTCTTAGCTTCCAGCCACCCAAGGAGGGGAGAAATAGGTTGGGGCGTGACATTTGTAAAACAATTTCTATTTTCGAAATGAAATCCGCAACAACAATAACAACAACCAGGGGAACAGACGCTGAGAGCAGGCACATAAATAATAATGCGTTAAATTTATGCGTTGATTAATGTGAAGCAGTCAATCTGCATAAGCGAGCGGAAACGGAAATCGGAACGGGGATGCGAATGGGAATGGGAATTGAAACGATAAGTTTTTATGCTCAGGTGTTGCCAGCATTCAAAACAACAAGTGCATATGAATATTGAATATTAAGCTATGACTTTGACTTTGAAATAGGAGAACTAGACTCGATAAATAAACAATCGAGGATGGCTATAGTCGAGTTCCCGGCTAACTATAGTAGGATAACCGTTACCTATTAAAATTAATATTTTTTATTTATTAATTTATTTAAAAAGCAAACATTGCTGCCTCTAATTAACACATAGATGAAAAATATTCAATATATACTAATATTAATAATTAAAATAGACATAACAATATTAAGAGTAGATATTAAGAAAAGAAGGCCTAAAAGAATTTACAATTTAAGTCTAATATATAACATATTTTTATTGCATACTTTTACGCACTTCAATTGCTTAAAAACTTAAATCTGCAATTTCTACAGTTTTGTTAAGCCGATCTTGTTGCGATTAAGTATGATAATAGCTTATAATAATACATATCGTTAATTACCGAAAAATACGTAATCTTCGAAAAACTGGCTTTACCGACTCGGCTGTTGATGCTAATCAAGAATAAATTTGCTTTATAGGGTCGAAGAGTATAATAGACCCTTTTACTTATTTTTTAAGCAGCGGGTATAAAAAGTGGGATATTCACGATAGTTTGACTTATCGCGATATCTGTTAAGCAAAACAATGCGATTATATCGATATATTGCAAGTACTATATTTCTTAAAATAATTTGCACAAGAGAGGCGATTGTGTATTAAGTAAGCACGTAATTTGCTTTAATAAGTGAGACTTACAAATGCAGCGCTACTGGTTTTGTGTAGCTATGCTCTTTCCGCTCTCACACACTCTCTCTCTCTCTTTATATAAAAGTTCTTGACAATAGTATTACTCGCGAATCAATACAAGTATTGAGCCAAACTTTAAGCAAGACTTGTGATCACTGTAAAGTAAAAAAAACTTGTTCTAGCTTTATGATTATATCAGTTGTACATTTCAGCTGGTTAACTTACTTTAAGCGCAACTGCTAAACGTTAAGCACTTGCGCGGACCTTCAACTAAAAAATAAATAATACAATCGCTTGACACAAACATGGTATCTAATATTTACATCTACTATTTTATTATTTTACTCGCGACTCTCTGCACAGCTTTACGTAAGTCAACCATATCTAATAGAATTAAAAAAAATTATAATGATTTTTATTAAATTTACAGCAAAAGATGTCAAAAAATGTCACTTTGGAGATGAGAAATGCATTATTGATTCAATGAATTACGTTATAAAACATTTTCCGAAAGGAATACCTGAAATCGGATTGAAACCAATAGATGTGGTCGACATTGGGGATCTGCGACTCTTCGAAACCGATAAAAGAGCCACTTGGATACGTGTAAATTTAACTAATCAAGTGAACTATGGATTCGAGAATACAACAATAACGAAAGTTGCGGGATTCGAAAAGGATCCCACGATCAAACATCTTACGATATCTGGCCATATACCCACATTAGTTCACAAGGGACTCTTCGATGTCTCAGGGCGTATCTGGTTAGTTGCAATGAATTTATCGGGTGAATCCACATCAGAATTTCAAAATATGCGATTCACCTTAAAACTAAAAGTTGCAATTGAATTTCGAAATAACAAACGCTTTCTAAAGATCTACGAACTAGTGCCAATTGTCAAACTAGATCGGTGAGTGACCAATTTTCAATATTTATTATAGATCAGTGCTTAAATCTGGTATATTTATATTTAGCTGGATTTTGTGGATGGAAGACCTTTTCACGGAAAACAGCGATTTAACAATCTTAGTAAATCGAATATTTAATGATCGCTGGCTTGAGGTTTGGAATGAATGGGAAACGCAAATATTAGATTCATTTGCCGGTGTATTTCTGGGCATGATTAAAGATATATTTGATAGAAATTCGTATGATGACATGTTTCTACCAGATAATCCATGAACACTATCATTATTCGATCAGTTCAAGAAGCAATGTGTGATATCATTATTTACAATAGATTTGAAGTTACTTGCAAACAGAACTTCAAATCACCTTTTTGTTATTGGATACAGCAACATTATTAAAAAGTCCATCTATCATGTCATATACATATTAATTTCCATTCTAAAAATAATAGAGCTAAAATAAATAACAAGTTTAATATTTGTGTGAAAATTTTCTTTTAGTTTACTTTGTATATTTCGAATCTTCATATGTAAAACCAACTGTAGCAAAAACTTAAAACAAATCTATTTTAATTCGATATAAGGTCTAGACTAACCTTTTAGCTACGTATTACGTCTTTATATAATAGTCAGCATTCCGGATGCATGTAAGTAATGACTGCTTGTTATTTAAGTTAGCGTCAAACATATTATTCTTATGTAATTTTTCTTAGGTACAGCGCTTAATAAATGCGGTAATACGAGTTTTATGTAACTACGCTCTTTCTCTCTCTCTCAATCTGGCTATTTCTGGTTATGATAAAAGATAAGAGATACCCTGTTTTTAAAATGAAACTTTATCATCTAACGATTACTATTAACAAGTTAAATAATTGATTGGTCCTATTCATTAGCGTGTATTTAAATTGTATACAAGTAACGCAAGCAACAGCTATTTTAATGAAAAGACAAACTAAAGTTTTACTTTAAGCTGATAAAAGAGTTATTTCTAAAGAGACAAACCCCTTCGCATCAAATGAATCAGCATATTATAGACTATAGTATATTTCAAATTACTCACATGTTACTTCATGAGCTTATAATTGTTCGCGATAAATTCTTTATCATTCCGATATAGCCCCACTTAGTTATTCCAAAATTTCTGTTATTTAATTATTCCTATTAAGTGAACCTAATAAATGCAGCAATACTAGTTTTATATAAACTGCACTCTTTCTCTCTCATACTCTCACTCTAGATAAATTATCAAATGACATACAGTAATCAAGCACTAAAATAAACATTTATAATCCAAAAATAGTTTAGAAATGTGTTCTAATATGTCAGCGATCACTGTAATGCGAGTATTAAAGCTGTTTAACTGGTTCTAGATTTATGAGGATTTTAGTATTCTATCGCAAGTCGCTAACTTATTTTAAGCGGAGCTACCAAACGTTGAGCATACGTGCGCGGGAGGAACTATATTTCTTATACTACTTTAATCGCTTGAAAAAATAATGGTTCCTAATATTTATACTTTTTACTTACTTTTTCTAATGGTTAGTCTTTGCAAAGCTTTGCGTAAGTCGAGAATTTCCAATATAGTTGATATGAGTTCTAATAAATTCGAAACCATTTACAGCAAAAGAGGTCAAAAAGTGTCACTTTGGAGCTGAAAAATGTATAATAGATTCGATGAATTACGTAATAAAACATTATCCAAAAGGAATACCCGAAATCGGGCTGAAACCAATTGATGTGGTCGATATTGGGGATGCACGACTTTTAGAAACGGATCAATCTGGGCCCATCTGGATACGTGTGAAATTAACAAAACAAGTGAATTATGGATTTGAGAATACAACAATAACGAAAGTCGAGGGCTTCGAAAAGGATCCCACAATCTCGCATCTTACAATATCTGGTCGAATACCCAGTTTAGTTCACAAGGGTTTGTTTGATTCGACGGGGCATATTGCATTTATTACAATGAATCTAACGGGTGTATCCACCTCAGAGTTTCAGAATATGCGATTCACCCTAAAACTAAAATCTACGATTGAATTTCGCAATAATAAACGTTATTTAAAGATCTACGAGTTGGTGCCAAGTGTCAAAATAGATCGGTGAGTGACAAAGACAAAGTTTTAAAATTACATTTTTTATCTGTTGTTAAAAAAATTTAATTAGCTGGATTCTGTGGATGGATGACCTCTTTAAGGAAAACAGCGATCTTACAATTATGGTAAATCGCATATATAATGCAAACTGGGTTGAGGTCTGGAATGAATGGGAATCCCCAATATTAGAAACATTTGCTGGTGTCTTTCTGGGCATGATCGGGGACATATTCGATAGAATATCATACGATGACATGTTTCTTCCCAATACATAAACACTTTAAACACTCTCATTTATAGATTGAAATGTAACAAGTGCTATGAAAAAGTTCAATCAGAACAGGAAGCTTTTTGTTTGATTGAACACACTCTAGAGAAACATGTTATTCTTAGAAGTGAATTAACAAGTTGTTATTACCAAGTATTATTCAATTCTCAGTGTCGTTTTAATTACTGAGATTAAATATAATTAAAGATTGTAGGCCGATAATTAATTTTTATAAATAATTATGTGTGTAAATATACAAAAAAAATGTAGATTTTAAAATAAGATGTGCTCTTTATGAGAAAAATATATTTTAAAAAGTTTGAATTTTTTATTCAAGGTGTATATACTCGTATTAACTGTATTATTACATTAACTAAAAGAAGTCAGATTTGGAAAACTATATCCCCTGCCAATACTTTCTTTGAAAGCTCATCAAATTAAATGATACCCTTGTATTCCCTTGTCCCCTGTCACTTCGTGCCAAATACGTAGGCATTTAGCGAAACGTTTATATCATTATTACACATAAGGGGGAATAAGACTCGAGCCTCGGCTACACAAATGCACAAAAGTCAAATTGAAAAAGTCAAAAAGCGTTTGCGGCATTCGAACGCAAAGGACCCCAGCACAAAAAGGGCCAGAGGGGTGGCTAAAGTGGCCCACCCACAGGGCTTGGCATCGAGCGTCAAACTAAAAACCGGAACGGAACGGAAGTACTAGCAGCTAAACGACAGTCCCACCACCAGACAAACACTCAGTCCAGACAAGGCCAACTCATTCAGTTTCACAAATTCCCGACTTGAAAAGGCTAAAAAGGCTGGCACTTGTGCCATCTTCCATCCCCCTCTCAGGCCGTCACGACGGGTGGCGGGGTGCGGGTTGTGGGTAGCCCTCAAATCACATGCATACGGTTTTTAAGTTTTGTGCTTTGTCATATAGTAAGTGCGTGGAGGACGATCTGTAGATACAGTTGTAAAGATATGGTAACAGGCGCGTAATGTGACAGCATTGCCAGATCGAGGACAGGAGGAGGATGCCCCAAAACAAACGGTACACATGTTCGGGCGTTGCCAGCGCAGCAGATTACAAATGCTAAACAGGATAAAGGGAGGGGGCCTATGACGTACTCAGATCATAGACAGCGAGGGATGCCAGAGAAAAGTTTTATTAAATATTGAAAGATAATATACAATTGCTCAGACAATTGCACAATGGTTGTATTTTCTATTAACCGAAAAAGCAAGTAGGGTTCTAGAGAAAGGTTAATAATAAAAAAATAAAGATAATATTCTACAAATTCTAGACAGCCAGAGAAGTCAGAGAAGTTAATTAGAATTAGATAGGTAAACTTACATCCTAGTTGAGAACGATGTGCAATTTTAATATTTGTTCACTTTTTAGGTAACAGGGATTGCGCGTTTAAAAAAAATTTAAAAGATCACAAGGTTTTTAAAATGTACACCAATTTTCTATTCATCTTAAGTAATTGTTAAGGAAATTTTCTTAGCAAAATTTTTCTTTTTTCCAATTTCAAACAAACAATATGCAAACATTATTTATTTCTAAAGAATGGATTATCTCTATGAACAACTGGATTAATATTGTTAGCCTATAATTTTAAATAAAATCTAGTTTTGGC
This sequence comes from Drosophila subquinaria, assembly GCA_037043405.1. NCBI lineage: Eukaryota > Metazoa > Arthropoda > Insecta > Diptera > Drosophilidae > Drosophila > Drosophila subquinaria. The sequence goes on along the minus strand of JBAMBL010000037.1, from coordinate 618,436 downwards.
ATTTTCAATATTTTCTTATAATTTTCAAAAATTTAGATACCCTTGCCTTTCCTTATAGAACATTTATACTATATTTTAAGTCCATGGAATAGCTCGTTTAAATGATTTAAAGCCGATAATTCATTTTCTCGAATACAATTTTTCAAAACTTCTCGAGCAACCCACGGCAGCATTCGCTTTTTGGCAGGCATCAAACAAGTTTTGGTTGCCGTTACAACATGCCTAGTAATATTCTCCCACCAAAAACACGTATTACGTGACATTGCCGCCCATTTTGTTGACATTGCCGCCTTGTTTACACGAATTGCGAATTGTTCCCCTTGCCACGTTTGGCGACCCTGCTGACAAATGTTTAGATATTATTTTGGGCAAATAGCAGCAACTAAAATTAAATGTTGGCCAAATAGTTGTCTGAGTAATTGGTACACTTATTTACCTCTCTCAGTGTTCTATTTGCGCCATGGACACACACAGGAAAATCAATGCTGCAGTTCATTGGAATCTCGAGGAGAAATTTAATTAAGGCGTGCACAGGTGACAATGCTGGGAAGCAGCAACGGGCACAAGTTGCCATAGGCTATCATAAATCAAACATCAAGTGCAGAATGAGATGAGAGAGGAGGTGGAAAATAGGCAGCAGATAGGGGACGGGGAGAGGGCACAAGGGGCAAGGAGGCAAGGAGGCAGCCAACGACTGCTGCAAGTGTCAGCAACATGTGGCCGTAAAAAAAAATTGAGCTAAAGAAAAAAGCGCAGCAATCAAAAGTTGAATGGAAACAAGAAAGAAGGCAATAGATGTGAAAGGTGAACAATGGGATACCCTAAAAGTAAGTGTAAAGTAACTCGAAAGTTCTATAGGACATATTTCTGGAAAAGCTTCTAAAATTAAGCTGAGAACTATTCCATTTTTTTTTAATATTTAAACAATAGTCAAATCAATAGGGTGTTTAAAAAACTAATATTAAGTTCTAATTAAAATGTAGAAAAAAGAACAAGCGAGTTAAATTATTTAAATTTACAAAAAATATTTTTTATTATATACTTTCAGGCAGTTATATTGTTTAAAGACTTTAATCAGTCATTACTACCTGCAAGTCCTTTGCGTTACGCAAGAGGTTTGGTCCTTATTTTATTTATACCTAATCTGTGTTGGTTATGTTGCTAATTTGTATGCACGGATTCCACACTTACCAAATAAATGAAATTTCGTTATTGTTAAAAAAAAAAGTCATTACTACCGTTCTGATTGGCCGATCTTGTTGCGACTAGGTAAGATGATATCTTATAATATTAAATAATGTTAATTACCAAGCTTTTTTTATTAATTTATGTTAAGCAGTTTTATCACGGTACGCGATTCTACCCCACTTACTTCATTTTATATACATAGGGTATACGTTTAAGAACTTCGCGACTCTTGTGACTTTTTGACATGGTCAAGTTTAATTGAAAAAATAACACAGCCAAATTTGTAAAAAGAAAAAAAGATTCGAAAAAAAGCAGAAAAAAACGCGACTTTTGGCCTGACATTTAACGCTGCGCAGCTGCTCATAATTAGAAATTGTAGCAAAATTAATTTATTCTTTTTTGCGTTTTTTAATTGAAGTTTTCATTTTATATTTTTTTTATTTTTATTTTGCTGCTGCAGATAATTTTTAATAACCTGGCCTGCACACGCAGCAGAGGGCCAAAAGGATGCGCCGGTAATTGCCGTGGCCAAGCGGATGATAAGGTTAACAGGGCAATGGGAAGAAATGGGAATATACAGAGTATTCGGTCTGGGGGCTAAAGCTTTTTTCTGTTTTGAGGATAAAAGGGTTACATTTTTACCCATCTTTTATTAACAAAATTTCGCTTTATTTACGCTGCACGTTACGTTATAATTAATAATTGGGCGAAGGTAGTTAAAAGTCCTTGCGCAGGTTGCACGCCAGTTGATTAAATTTGATACAGTTCAAGCCCAATTTGGCAAGGGTGGGGTTAAAGCATTGGCAGCCAACGTTTTGGGTCGGAAAAGGATTAAATCTGTGGTTGATTTTTGGTGACATTTATGTGTGTAATTTATGTGGGGTGGGCGATATGAGCGCAACGACAACTCATATGAATATTATTAGATTATCTTTATCTAATAGATTTGGGAGTATAATTGTTGTAATAGAAACTTTTAGACTTTTATAAATTCTCTAATTGTATCGAATCACTAACAATTTTAAATGAACTACTCCCCGATTTTAAATACATATTGTTTATATTTACAGTGGCGGCAGAATTAATAGGGACACTCTTTCTTTTTACTACACTCAGGGAAAGAAGTATATGTGGGTGAAGTTATTCAAAAAAAATATACTTTTAGCACAAAAGATTTGATGCAGATTTCTTAAAAAAATCTTATCATTTAGTTTTCTTTTGAATGACACAAAAATTTTCTTAACCCATTAAGTCCCGTGGAAAATTTAGAACTTTTGTAAAAGTGTTTTTTTTTTCACTTTTTTCCTCGATTTTTTACAAAAAATATTTTGATGCAAAAAAATTCTTCAAACAATTCTAAGAGTGACTGCAAAAAAAAATTCTCAAAAATAATTTTTCTAGTATATTTTATAATTTTTTGAAAAATTTAAATATGACTATTTTAACCCATTTTTCCTACTTTTTCCTCCTTTTCATACAAAATGTGCCATTTTAGCAATTTTCAAAAAATTATAAAAAATACTAGAAAAATTATTTTTGAGAATTTTTTTTTGCAGTCACTCTTAGAATTGTTTGAAGAATTTTTTTGCATCAAAATATTTTTTGTAAAAAATCGAGGAAAAAAGTGAAAAAAAAAACACTTTTACAAAAGTTCTAAATTTTCCACGGGTACTTAATGGGATTAAGAAAATTTTTGTGTCATTCAAAAGAAAACTAAATGATAAGATTATTTTAAGAAATCTGCATCAAATCTTTTGTGTTAAAAGTATTTTTTTTTTAATAACTTCACCCACATATACTTCTTTCCCTGAGGTATAACAGCTATTGTAAGTCAAGTCTTCAAATTTAAAAAATTTATTTGGAAAGGTCATCTAAATTCCGTTTGAGTGATGCATAACTTTCCTTAACCCATTAAATACCTATTGAAATATTCGAATTTTAAAAAAAGTCAACTTTTAAAACTTTTTTCCTTGATTTTTTCCAAAAAATGTTAAGATGCAAAAAAATTCTTAGAACAATTCAAAGAGTAACTGCAAAAAAGGGACTTTTTGCATGAAAATGAGGATAAATGGGTTAAAATGGTCATTTTTAGGATTTTCAAAAAATTATAAAAAATACTAAAAAAATCGTGGAAAAAAGTTTTGAAATGTGACTTTTACATAAATTCGAAATTTTCGAAGGGTACTTAATGGGTTAAGGAAATTTTTGCAACAATAAATCGGAATTTAAACGACCTTTCCAAATATATTTTTTAAATTTGAAGACTTGACTTACAATAGCTGTTATAGTTAAAGATAGAGTGTCCCTATTAATTCTGCCGCCACCGTATGTTTTTCCCTTATTTAGGACCTATCTATTCAATAGATTCTATTGTATGTCAGCAGTGACATCACAATCCCTTTTATTTTTTTATTTATTGTAGTAATATGTTTGGTTGACTTAATAAATAGAAGTACAATTCAAATGGTTGGGAAAGGTAAGAGCGACAACGTCACAATCTCTTTTTAAAACACAGACAATGGTAACGTATATACGTTGTTTCGCAAGACAAAAAGGGGCTCTACTCTTTTTACCCTTGTGGCAACCTTGCTACCCAAAAACAGACATTTTCAGAAAAAAATAACCTATTCCAAAGTTCCTTTTTGTACCAGATTTTTCTAAATTTAAAGAAAGAAGATAGAAACAAATTTGCATAAATATTAGTAATTTTAAATTTTTTTTTGTAATTAGAATTAAAACAATTTCGCTTTTAGTTTACATCAACAAGAAAATGGTTGGCAACGCTAGCAAAGACACAAACCTATAGCTACATTTATTTTGTTATACTATTGTATGCGAGTCTATCGCCCGACCGCCACAATCTTTCGACTGTTCGAAAATCAGAATGCACATGGCGCGCAATTTAAATAAAAATTTAAATTTAAAAACAATTCTTTAATTTAATTAAACCATTAAATTAAACTTGAAAACTTACTGTTCTTCAACCCGCGGTAGTAACAATTACCAAATCCATTAAAAAAAAATTTAAAAAAATTCATTTAGAGTTTTACATTACCGCGTTACCCACATCAGTTTTTTAGTTCTCCGTTTCGATTTCTACGCACTTTCTTTATTCTCATATTTAAGCATTATGTCGCGAGCTAATTTCATTTCATCGAGCAGAGCTCCCATTTGAGCACATTCAATATTAACAATATGCGTGGTATCTTTCGGTAGTCCATCGACTAATTCTTGCGAGATTTTTAGTTCCAAGGTGGCACAATTTGCGGGCGTTTCTCCCAGCGAGGTAACATTGCGAATGCTCTGTAGTTCATTAACTGAAAGTGAAAATGAAAAGCATTACCAAATGGATAGTCTATTGATAAATAACATGACCCACTTCTAAATGCCTTATCTATCAGTTTCTGTCGTATGGCTGTGGCATGCGAATGCAGCACACGACACATGGCTGCCGCATGTTCCTTGGGCAGACCAAGCTGTTGTATCTCCTCGCCAAAGATCGTCTCGATGCAGCTGTGACGTGCCGCATTTGTAAGCATATAATGGACACAGGCCACGGCCGTTTTCCCATCATCTGTAACTGACGATGTGAGTGATCTGATGGCAGCTTCCTGTAAATTAAACAAATAAAGCTTATAAGTGATGAATATAAATTTTAATCCTCTCTTTAAGGTTTTTCGAAAAGTAAGTGATATTTTCAGACACATCAGATAAACTGAATGATATTTCTAATGCAATTTTGTATTCTGTTTTTTCCTGTTATTTATCAACCCATTTTTTTTAATATTTTATCATGAGGGTTTCCAAAAAGAACTTCCTAAGTGGGTTTTACATATATTCAAAAATTTTGAAAAATTAAGATCTTTTTATTAAGATCAAAATATAAATTAAATTAGGGCACAAGTAAAAATTAAATTTAGTTTTAAGAAACGACAATTTCACTTTAACAAAGGAATTAAATTTTATGCTTGGCCAAACCAAAATTAACCGTTATCCATAAATCGGTATCTTAACGGTTATTTTGGTTGGAAACATTTAGATTTTTGGGTTATGGTTACAGTTTTAATCCCTGCTTTAGACACTTCTGTGTTGTAGCTTTAAGATGTGAATTTAAGTTTTCTATATTTTAAAGGTGAGTTGCGAAGCCTGCTTTCATTTATATATATAGGGTGTTCACTTTGCCCTAGCAGCGTTGCAGATTGAAAACGTTGCAAGCTTTCTGCGAGAACAGCGCTTTATATGGAAAGCGTTGCACATAACTAAAGTGGGACGTTTTTTGTTTACATATTTTTGAATATGTTCAACGCGTTGCACGTAAAGCGCTGTTCTAGCAGCAAGCTTGCAACGTTTTCAATCTGCAACGCTGCTAGGGCAAAGTGAACACCCTAATAGATTTTTCGTTATTTTTAACTCTTATTTATGTTATTTAAATTTTATTAGCTTTACAATAAATAAATTAATTAATTAATTAAAGTGTACCTACTTCAAATTGTTCTCCATTGATGCGCTTGGCAACCCGTTGAGCCAATTGCTCCAAGTTGTCGACACTCAGATTGGAGAGGGTGGATATGATTTCAGCTAAAACCCAATCAGGACAATCGCCATCGCCACAGAAGCGAAATTTCTGCAAATAAACAGAAAAAAGCAAAAGTTTATTTTATAACTAGATGTAAAACAACTGTGTAGAGAACTTGCTGTATATGTGGGACATGAGTGGGATTTTTGAACGCCTACACTGAGTATTCGTCACGTTCCGAGTAAATTAAAAAGCAGGGGATTCGCAACAAGTGGGCTAAACCAGAAGAAGTTCTAGTGAAAGAAAAAGAAATGCGTAAAGTGTAGCATATTTGCATATGATTAATTTCATACGCTTGCCTGCTAATCAGCGAGCAATTTGTACATACAACTCAACTGACAAGGGATCCAAAAAGGGGTGAACAATTTTGTAAAGGGGTTGATGGAGGGAGGGTTTGTTGGGAGGCGTGGGGCAATGGGGCGTTCTGTCAAGAGCCACAAGCTAATGAACAGCTTGTAGCTTTGCATATAAAGGCGAAACTCGTGTTGTAGCTCTTTTCAGTTTCCAGTTTCAAGTGCATGTCACGTTTATCTATGGCCAGGATTAATAAATTTCCAAGGGGGGAGCAAGCGACCAGCAGTTTAGCAGCTTAACAGTACTCGGTAAATTTATGACACTTGTTGCTGGGACTCTCCCACTCCATCAGAGATCCAAAAAGGCGTCGCTTATTAGGAGGACTCGCTCTTTAGCCGTGTGTAACGGTTTAGAAATGTAAACGACACAGCGTTTTATAATTATTTTATGAACTTCAAAGTTGACAGGCGTCTGGTTGGGTGGTTGGTGTGGACAGACAGCCTCGTCGCTGTCGCGTATATAAGGCCATTGGATGTGCCATTTGCCAGCACAGTTGCTCATTGTCATAATCTACGAGTGCACGCGTTCGCTCCAAAAGGATTATCCCAGGCTATCCACAACTCCCATACAATGTTGCAAATTTGGCGTCTCCTACTACTGATGGGCATCTGTAGGCAACTGTATGCCTTGCCCACGCACACGGCCACAGAGGTGGAGCTGAACACCTGTGAGCTGCAGTTGGCCAAGTATCGCAAGTTCATACTCCAGGCCATACTCAGCTTTGAGGATGTTTGTGACGCGTACAATGCACGACCGGTGACTCCGGAGGACGGCTCATCCGATGTCTGGCTATTCCATCAATACGCACCGCCACCGACTTCGCAGCGTGGCGAGATTTGGGCCTTCTTCAAGCTGTTGATGGCGCAGTTCAACGACGTCGAGTTCGCGACCATTATTCGGGATGCAGTCATCGAGCGGTGTCGCTTCAAGTTGCAGCGCGACGACAAACGCAATTCAGTTGTTCTGGGCAAAAAGCAACGCTTCCATTCCTGGGGCGGCAAACGCTCACAGGAGCCGGCAATGCTCACGCTTCCCGAGACTGCAGCAGCTGCAGTGGATCATAGTTATTATTAATCAGTGTGTTTCCAAGGGGATCCGCATTTTATCAAAAGTGACACCACAGTTATTGTCCTCAGCAGCTACAAATATAACTAACTCATTCCAGAAATGTATGAAATGCCAATCAAGCACTTACTCTAAATGTTTAACAATACAATAAATATACAGCGAGAGGTTTACATACCATTCTTGTGGAATTGTTTAATTGTTTTGATTTTTGTTAGTGTTGTTGGGTTGTGAACAAAAAAGAGTTGCTCACTGAAGTAAAAATTGTTCTTTATTGATCAGTTGCTCTTTTTTGCGCACTTCCTCTGTTTTGCTCAGTTGCTCATTTTGTTCAGTTGTTCTGTTCTATTCACGTTGTCACAATTGGCGTTTTTGCACCAAAATTGAATTAAAAAATAACAAAATTCACACTTAATTTAAGCGTAGTACGCTCTAGCCGAAAATATTTTGGACGCTCGAAATGTTCGATGTTTTGAGGTCGGGCCTTACAGAATTCAGTGTGACAGCATAATACCAAAAAATCACTAAAAAGTTGAGAGATTGTTGGTTCTTTGCTGCTGTGGTCACACTGTTACGTCAGCTGTTCACAACAAACAAGTAAATACAATTTCAAACAATCAAAGTGACAAAATGGACCAAATGGACTTGATCTGTGAAGTAGCAGCGACCAATACCATAATTTTTGGAAACGGCCTATGCTCTGTTGTTAGAGGCGGAAGAGGAGCAAGAGCTCCGGCAAAAAAGCCATGTATGGAGCCAAATGCCATTCAACCGCTTCATTGGCCATGGGTGGCTGTGGCCCTACTCCACCGGCACTTCCACTCTTTGCCCGCTTCTTCTCCGACGCCTTAATGTGGTATTTGTAGCTGTCCCAAAGCGATCTCCATGCTGACTTGCAATCTTGTACTGCAATCAAAGTAATCCATTAAATATTGTCTCATAAACAGTCCAAGAAAACTTACCAGGTTTGTTAAGCGCCTCTGCAATACTCTCCCATGCACTTTTGATAAATGTCGCATCAAAATGCTTTTTATCGGTTAAATCCCATATGATTGGCCTCTCTCTCACCTCTTCAATCAGCCTTATTCGTTCCTCATTTTCGAAGACATCAATTCGGCTCTTATTTTGCTGCTTACTTTTTCCCGCCATTGTTGTTCATTGATTTCGACCATCCAAACAACGATTCAATCGATGTTTTGAAAGGTCAAAATAAAGCTGCCATCTGTTGACCAAACAGTGTTGTAAAACGCCAGAAAATATTCTGAGCTGCCCATATTTAGGTACAGCGTACATACGTTTAGAAATGGCCTTACAAAATAATTTCGAGCATGTTTGCAACCCTTTTTTTTATATGAAGTTTTGGCCTTGCAAAAACATTTTCGGCTAGAGCGTACTATGCTTTAGAGAAAATAAAATGGGAGCAACTACTACCGATAACAGATAGCTATCGGCGCTGCAATCTGAATGGTAAGAATTATCGCCAGCCACCACAATTTTTTGATATATATCGATTAACTTATTATTCCACTAGCGAAGTTTTCGTCGTGTTAACATATCGATATTTGGCGGTTCGTTAAGATTTCGAAAAATATGACATTGATTTAATAATGAACAAATGATGTATTTGCAAACGATTAACAAAACTGTTATTGAAAACAGATTGTTTTTACAAATAATTAAGTTAAAAATAGTTTCTCAATTATTGTTTATACCTTCTAATCTTTTTTATTTCACGTAAATCATATATTACTAAATACTATTTAACTTTGCCAGGTGCTTATCAATAAAGCTGGACGATCAACGCCTTTAAATGATTGATCTCATTTAAAAACACACCCATCTTCCACTTTAAAGTGATTTATCAACTACTTGTTGCTTGTAGCTTGCAAGATTTATGATCAATACTACGATCCTGATAATTCTAGTCTGATTGATAGGCATAATCAATTGGATTGAAGGTAGTTTGGCCAACGACACGGACACAACAAACTCATAAACCTTGTCTATATGTAAGACACACTTACCATGGTCTGGCAAGCAGTGGGCGGGAATGTGTGTGGAAAATCGCAACTGCAAAATGTCACTCTGATTGCATGTGCAATGCTCAATTATCTCATCTCATCTCGGTTCTAGGGTTCAACTCAAGCCTTTGGCTCTGTGTGTACACGTTCAAAACAAATGTTAATTAATCGCACCAGGGCTATGCCACACATCTAATTTCAAATAAAATACAGATGATAATCAAAAAATAATTAGAAAGAAAAAAATTAAAATAGCTACAACCTGAGCGAATTTTACTCGATTTTTTACTGATTAATTTAAAAGCTTGGGGATTTCTCAGTCAAACTAAAAACAGCTGATTAGAGCTACGTTTAGTTAGATTAGGTGGGCGGGTTTCCAATAACAGATCCCTATACCCCATAGATGTCCGGTTAAATTGTTAGCCCTTATATAAAAAACGCAAAGTACGACTAGGAATTCTAAAAATAAATGTTTAAAGCGCATAAACTGAAACAATCTAAATACGGAACTAAGTTGTTGTCTAATCAACCTTTTCAGCTGCATGACATTTACATTGCCCACCCCCCTAAAACCCTCTGGGCCCGTTAGAAAATCAAGACCCAGCCAAAGGCTATCTGCCACTCATTAGGCAAATATATGCAGGCCAAATCTGGGCATTTTAATGGGTCATAAATCAGATCGCATAATAATGCGCACGAAATGCATTTTGGAATCTCTTATCAATACATTTATTTGTCTTTTATATTATTTATATTTTTTATTATGATGATACTTTCTTTACCTTGACTTGAAATATAAATAATGTATTTAAAATTTTCAATAGACTGCATACTAAGATTCATTAGCCCTAGATGAGGTGTGAACCTTTTCTTTATTCGATTCTTCTTTCAGCTCACAGATATGACCCCCCGAATTTGAATTAATATTTAAATCAATGAAATTATAATTTAGTGCTTTATAAATATAATATTGTGATTGTATACTCATAGATGTTAAAAAGGCCCACAGAAAAAAAGATCAGACAAAGCAATCATTATAAAGACTTAAAATGACATACAATGGGAAAATGAAATCTTATAGGAAAGATATATATAATATTAAGTTTAGAAATTGAAAAGATTAAGTGGGATACCAGTTTAGATGGTTCAAAAAATCCATTTAATTTATTGCATAAATTTATAGTACAGCTATTCAGGAATATGTAGCTTAAGTTTCAACACTAAATATATATTTATTTTTTTTACATTTAAATACACATGACATATTGTTCAAACACCCCGAAAACATCAAATTTTCAACATTTTTAGCCAAAGTGTGGTTCACATTCTTAGATTATGCATATGTTACTCCCACAAGCAGTCAACCTTTATTTCTATCGTCAGCCTCATTTCCGTTGGAAATGGGTCCGAAAAAATTTAAATGTGTAGTTTAAAATAGGAATAAACTATCCTCCAAGTTTAAACGAATTATAATTATTTGTTCCTCACCTAAAAAATCACAAAATAACATTCGAATTTCCGCCTCCTAATCTGGTTTCCCTCTTAACATAAAAAGGATGCATTTTTATTCTTTTCCTATTTTAAGTCTTTGCTTTCTCTCCACTCTATAAATTAGAAATGCTTGGTCATCATATGAAAAAACTAGGGCAGCATGTACATAATGCTGATAACACGTTCCTCGACGTCTGATTAAACATAGTCAAAAAATATATATATAATAAATAAAAAAAATAAATAAAAAATTAACAAACGACAACAACAAGAAATACCGTTTAAATTTAGTCACTGAACTTAGCATTAGAAGAGAAAGGCGATAGAGAGGGAGACTCTGGAGTCGCGCGACTGGCTAGCAACAACAAGTGCGCCTCTACATTAAGATCCCGAGAGACCCCACTTAACATTTTTATGATTAGGCTAAAAACTTGATTAGCTCGCGATTAGACACGCTAATGAGACCCCAACATAACGGGGACGAGGTGCTAAAAACTACACTTAAAAAAATATGCTTAGATCTTCAAATTGTAAGACTGCTGTAAAGTATTACTCTTGAATCAAATATAAATCAATCTCTTAGTTTTATTTGTCATTATTGCGCCCTAGAATTCTCAGCTGATTCCAGATAACTCAGAATATCCTCTGTTTTAGTACGGAAATCATGATTTTATCTCTAAGTGTAGCTGAAAGTTAAATAACGCCCCTGCAATTCGGTTCCTGCCGCCAGGTGGTGTTGGTGCTGCATTGTGTGGGCATGCAAGTATGCAGACAACTTAAATTAACGGAACTTGACATACATATAAAAAAAAAAAGGAAACGCATTTTGATGTGATTTATTTTGTTGTTAACTTTGTGAGTGGGCATTTTGAGCCTTAAGCCTATTAATCGTTAGAAATATATTTTGCCAAGTAAATATGAGTAACATAATTTTCACAGTATTTTCAACTAGATGAAAATGAAACGAATATCGGTATCGGTTAATGTTTTGGTTGAGTTGAAATTTTGGTTTTCGGTTATCAGTTAGGTTATCAATTTCGAAATGGTTACCTGTAATTTTCTTGTATTGGCTTAAAAATTCCAGTATCATATTGGGTCCCAAAAAAAATTTGGTAAGTCTTACAACAATTTCTTAATAAATAAAACAAAAATTCTTTAATTTCAAAAAAGATTTTTTAATTAGCTGGAATTTTTATTAAAATCAAAAAGAAAAATCCAAAATGTGTTTTTAAAATGTCGATTACGCATTAATAACAAAATGTATTTGATGACAAGAGATTGAACCAAAACTAACCGTTATGCATGAATAGGTTATTTCGGTTTAAAAAATTACGATTTCTTTGCTACGGTATAATAAAAATATAGTTTCGGTTACGTTTTCAGGTTTGGTTACCAATTTCAATTGGTTTATATCGGTTAACGGCTTCGATTTCGATTAAGGTTTTATTCTCTGCTTATAATACTTAGGATAAAGGACAAACAAATGAAACCGATTTTAGGCATAACCAACACACAGTCCAGTCTTACAAAAAAAATAGTTCTCAACGAAACTTGTAAATATTTATATTTGTATTTACAATCAATTTGTTTTCAGTTACAACCACGTGTCATTATAGTGGGCTATAAATTCCGACACCTACAACTATATCTATAATATTTGTTACTGCCAATCACAGACATAACGGCAGTTTTATTGACGTCACGGCAGCATTATAACATTTTACAATAGTTTGTTACAGTTGGCTTTGAACCCGGTCTACAGATAAGATTTGTTAACCCTTAACTTTTCATCGATCATTCGTATACTGCGCAGCGTAGCACCAACAGGACCTAAATTTTGAAATTATTTAGAACAAGGATTGACAGATTTCGTTGGTATCAATAACAATATAATAAACATTAATATTTAACAAAATTGTTATTGTCAGAGAGTTAAAATGGAAAATTTTTTTCAATTCTACCTATATAAAACAGCGAAAATTGATTGCAAAAAAATAAAATATATGCATATATATTTTACAATCGTATTGGTAGTTATTTATACACGACTTATATGACAATACAGTGTTAATCAGCCATAATCGATTTTAATGTGTGCCCTGATAAGCCAAAGGTGACCCACTTGAGACTAATGAGTGCTTAAAAAATTTAATGTCAGAGCAAGTGTAGCACGGGGAAGCAGATACCCTAGATTCTACCCAGAAAAAACAATTCATTGAAATACCTTTGGACTGTGGAAAGAAAAACAATACCCTAGACTCGATGCCGTCGCCGATCTGCGTCAAAATAAACAAAACAATTTGCCAGACATGCAGATCCACTCAAAATAAACAAACTGTTGTTGAATATTTTCCTTCTATTTTCATTTTGTCAGAACTACGCAGAGTTCAATGTGCCTGAAACTTTTGCTCAATTGAATTCAGATGCAGATAGTATTATTATTCTTTTTTTTTTAGTTTTTTTATACATATGTAGGTGCTCCAATTGAGTTTTTGGCAACAAAATGACCGAAATTTGACCAAAGGTTAAATTGATTTAATTTCGCGTCTAGAAATAATAATCAGACGACTCAAAAAATTTTGTCAAGTATTAAAATCAAAAAAAGAAAATTATTTTTATAATTTATTATTTTTAATGCAACAGAGAATTGTTCAAAAATAGGGCTAAATATCGTAATTGTGAATTATCGCAGGGTATATTTAAGCCCAGCACACTACACCTCAAGGTATTCAACATATTATTGCAAATATTAAAACATATATTGAAAATCAATTTCTAAACTTGTCAATGTAGTGTAAAGTATAGTCGCCTTCGCCTTGATAGAATTCATCAATGTAGTGTAAAGTATAGAATTCAAACTACAACTGTTATACCTACTTTCAAATCCGATATTAATTGTGTTTTGTTCAATACATCAACGTTTATGCCGTCTGAGCTTCCTTGGATCCTCTCAACACTTTAGACTCTCTTGATTCTTTCTCAGTCATATAATTATCTAAACGTTATGTACAATATTGTCTCTTTCTAGCCTTAACCGTTTGGCCTACACAATGCTTCTCACTCAGTCAGTGAGTCAGCACAAACAGTTTTATATAAATAGATACTATTGCATATTTGCATTCCTATCCATAACTTTGTTCTTAATAGTAGTACCCCCCAATATCTATTTAAATATTTAGCTCGCGACACGATCTGTCAATTGTATACACAGCTGACTCATAAGACAGCTTCTAAATTATCTACGCATTTCTAACTGCAGCTACAAGCTCATAGATCTAACATAAGATACAAATGTATCTATGTATCTGTGCGGTGCAATGGACGCATTTAGCATTGAATGCAATGCTCGAACATGTTTTATGTTGCCGTTTTTATGTTAATGCCCCATAAACCGGAACCGGAATGGGAATGAAATTGACAAACTGATGCTGAACACAGTTTCCACATATTGCTTATAGTTTTAAAGAAAGGCGGAATTGATTGAGGTCGATTATGTATTTTTAATTTAGTTTTGGTTTTATTTTTTATAGTTCAACATTTGCCAAGTTTTTCTTTATTTTTATTTTGTGCTTTTTAAGAGAGAAATTGGCAGTGAAATTGTGTTAAATTGGCAATTAAACAGCTAGATATATATGTACATTAGGTATATAATATATGTATTTAGTATGTATGTACTCCTGCCCTACCATACAATTTATTCATTTATAATTCTTTATTTAATTTAACCTATTCATATTGACGAAGAGTGAAGATTATACAAGTTTTTATAATTTTATTATATTATCTATTATTTCTTTTAAAATATTTATAAATATTTTTGGACTGCGCCATTTCGATCAACAGTATGCTAAATTTTGTTAATCAGCTGACATATAATATAATGCAATTTACAATCGCTTAATTAGTTAACAATTTTATTTCATTTTTATCAAAACCAATCGAAACAGGTTTCAAATCACAAGTAAAACTGCAATTTAGCTCCTCGCCTTGGCAACCAAATTTACTTAAGTTAATTTCCAAAAACAGATGTGCTCCAAATGCTCAAACAATTAAGTAGATGATATTATCAAGAGCTTTCGACTTGGAGGTACCCTGTAAGCAGCTGTAAAGTATGTTGATCATTTTGCAGATAGTAAGTTATAGATTTATCAATTAATGGTATGCATTTATCAAATTTTACGAAGTTCAATTACAAAAATATATTGCTCTGATAGTCTCTAATATCCATGGACAGTTTAAATAAGATTGTATAATAAGAATTTGTAAAATTTTTGGAATATATGAACAATCAAATATCAAACCTATTTTTTTTTAAATTCAATAGTTTAACTCTGTATTTAACTTGAGATAGTTTGAGCAATTTCAAATGAATCTTATACTTTAGCATACCCCTTTCAAACACCTTAAGGCTTCAGGGTATCAAAAGGTGTTCGAAACTTTGTTGTTAATTATTTTACTGTAAATGGTGACAAAACTCTATATGCACAACTAACAACCTGTTTGAGACTTAAATACATTATCTAAGCAAACACAAAACCCAAACTCGCGTCTGTCGACTCTCAACTATCGACAGCTAAACAAACATATGTGGCATGTTTCGTCTGCCATACCGCAGACTATAATTAGAGCCTCTAAATCAAACAAAACAAAAATCGAAACAAAAGCAATACTAATATGTAGTTTAATAGTTTGAGTCTATTGATAAGGCATCAAACTGTTTGCTCTCACTCTCTCTCTCGCTCTTTATCAAAATCTGAGAGAGTTTTAATTTATATTTTTTATGTGGTCTGAGCTGTTGCATAGTTAGAAGTTGTTAGCTTATCAGCAGACACAATGGGCGATATCATAATTACAGGCAGACGTCGCGTCTGTCTGGTGATGTCAATGAAACAGTTTTCAGTATAGTGGTACTATGTTTACTCTCCTATCGAGGGCTCTGGAGCTGAGCACAAGTGAAAAACGTGATCAGCTCGTGTTCGGCTTCGGTCCAAGCCACAAACAAGGCCTGGGTCTTTAAATAGACGTAGTGTCGCGTCGCGCCTTTTAATATTTGCATAATAAATCGCATAATTAAGTTTGAAGCCCGAGCTGCAATGGAAAATTACGCAGCAAACAAAAAAATAATATGAAATAATAATAATAATAATTAATACATATCAATGATCAACGATCAGCGATCATTGTCGATCAGCAATTTCTAAGCGCCTATTCATTGACCCCTTCCACAAAACGATAATAGATTATGCATTTGAGAGTTGAACAATTTCGTAAGTTTTTTATTTTATTTGCGTTGTCTTTTTCATCTACTTTTCCTTTTCTTGCGTTCTTGCTGCCAAATAGTTGATCACGTCTCGATCAGGTGCTCTAGGTCAGTTACGGAATGATTTCTTGTCGTCTCGGCGGCTGCTGCCAAAAATAAACTCAGCGCTATATTTATGAAATTCGTATTTAGTTTATGCTGCGCAGTTTATCAGTAGTACACTCCCTCCCCTGTCCTATCCCTGTCCCAGTCTGATCACCATGACCGCAACTGCATTGATAACAGATTAAGTCGCACGCCTCGCTTCTAAATTTAAACTTTCGGGCCGGATTTACTTATGTATGTATGTGTACTACGACAAGGTCTGGACTTTTATAGCAATAGCAAATAATTAGTAGTAGCTACGCCTTTTTTCTATAATATATGCCGCTAAAAATATAGTTATATAGTATTTGACAGCTGATAATCTTTTCACTTATGGCGCCGCTGATGTTGCTGATAGTGACAGCTCTGCTGATTTCATCAGCTTCAGGTCCCAGACCCAGACCCAGACGACGTGTCCAGTATTTTGTGTGGCGCGTTTTGGCTGTGCTTCACCAAACAAACGTGGAAATTTTTCATTTTCCGAAAACTAAAGTTACTTTAAAATCGATATTCGGATGAATTGAACAAAATGAGAAGATGTAACGAAATTACACACTTACATATACTAATATCGTGGGCTTTCAAACGATATATAGACATGTGGTCGAATTCTTCTGAAATCGAAACTTAAATAAATGACCAAGTCATGCTCCCATCACTACACTTACAGGTCGAATTTCGCAAAACGCTGTCTGATTGCACTATAAAATTGTCTCAGGTATGTTTGTGTGAAAATTTCAGCATTCTAGCTTTAACCGTTTGGCCTAAACGTTGATATGTCACTCAGTCAGTCCGTCAGTAAGTGAGTCAGGACAGTCAGTCAGAACAAAGAGTTTTATATACACTAGACGGCATATTTATTTTGACACCATTTAAAGTTAAATCTACTCGTTATTTGAAGCTACTTCATGTACATTTTGGCATCAATGGAAAGTTCATTTCAATTCCGTTCGAAAGATACAAAATTTTTCTTAACCCATTAAGTACCCATTGAAAATTTTGAATTCAAAAAAACGTCAATTTCAAAACTTTTTTCCTCGATTTTTTTCAAAAAATTTTTTGATGCAAAAAAATTCTTCAAACAATTCTTATAGTGACTGCAGAAACAATTTTTCAAAAATCTCTTCGCTAGTATTTTTTATAAATTTTTTAAAAATGCAAAAAAGGCACTTTTTGTATGAAAAGGAGGAAAAAGGGGTTAAAATAGTCATTTTTAGCAGTTTTCAAAAATTTATAAAAAATACTAGCGAAGAGATTTTTGAAAAATTGTTTCTGCAGTTACTATAAGAATTGTTTGAAGAAGAATTTTTTTGCATCAAAACATTTTTTGAAAAAAAACGAGGAAAAAAGTTTTAAAATTGACGTTTTTTTGAATTCAAAATTTTCAATGGGTACTTAATGGGTTAAGAAAAATTTTGTATCTTTCGAACGGAATTGAAATGAACTTTCCATTGATGCCAAAATGTACATGAAGTAGCTTCAAATAACGAGTAGATTTAACTTTAAATGGTGTCAAAATAAATATGCCGTCTAGTGTATTTAGATTTATATTGTTTAGTACTGGTTTCGTCACTAGAGTGGACTTTTGGCCACCCACGCTACTGACGAAATCAGTCCTAGCTTATGTATGTACATATACCGATTGATTAATGTTTAATAACTTTTAATGGTTTTATTAAGAATTTTATATTGGAATTCTTTAAATTTAAGAAATTAGTATCAGTATATAATTTTAAATGACTCCAAACCCATACTATCATTTATCAGTTCATATTTGTGGATTCGAATTAGTTTGAAAAAAATCTTAATATATTTACCATTTATGGGAAATATAGAAAATACTAGGCATACTTTCCACAAATATACAAATGTATGTATGTAGATAAGTTAACGCAATCATAAACTGACTTTCGCAATTGGTTTAAATGCTTAATAACAATCTCAACCAAATTGCAATAACTAAAGATAGTTAAATGAATTTTAACAAAGATAATTTGGTACGCAATGTCTGAGGTCAGGACACGTTTTAGACGGGTTTCAGTTGGCCAACTAGTTTGCAGTCCCAGTCACAGCTAATGGCTAAAATACTAAATCACTGCAACCGTGCCTCCTGACGACAAGGCTACTCACATACACTCACACAAACACGCACACATACAGGGACCAAAAATGAAAGTCGTCAGTTAAATTATGCATCACATCCGCTGGGGGAAAGATTTTAATTTGCGTATTTTACATATGAAAAGTGTAACAGAAATAGACAGAACGATGGCTGGGTTATATGAAATATTTAAATTATATATCAGAGAATTATTTGTGCAACATTTTCAAGTGCAG